>CM060954.1:12465288-12775288 GCA_030765055.1 Mantis religiosa | reverse complement strand
GTAATAGTAATAGTAATAATAATAATAATAATAATAATAATAATAATAATAATAATAATAATAATAATAATAATAATAATAATAATAATAATAATAATAATAATAATAATAATAATAATAATAATAATAATAATAATAATAATAATAATAATAATAATAATAATAATAATAATAATAATAATAATAATAATAATAATAATAATAATAATAATAATAATAATAATAATAATAATAATAATAATAATAATAATAATAATAATAATAATAATAATAATAATAATAATAATAATAATAATAATAATAATAATAATAATAATAATAATAATAATAATAATAATAATAATAATAATAGTAATAGTAATAGTAATAATAATAATAATAATAATAATAATAATAATAATAATAATAATAATAATAATAATAATAATAATAATAATAATAATAATAATAATAATAATAATAATAATAATAATAATAATAATAATAATAATAATAATAATAATAATAATAATAATAATAATAATAATAATAATAATAATAATAATAATAATAATAATAATAATAATAATAATAATAATAATAATAATAATAATAATAATAATAATAATAATAATAATAATAATAATAATAATAATAATAATAATAATAATAATAATAATAATAATAATAATAATAATAATAATAATAATAATAATAATAATAATAATAATAATAATAATAATAATAATAATAATAATAATAATAATAATAATAATAATAACAATAATAATAATAATAATAATAACAATAATAATAATAATAATAACAATAATAATAATAACAATAATAATAATAGTAATAATAATAATAGTAATAATAATAATAGTAATAATAATAATAATAGTAGTAATAATAATAATAATAGTAATAGTAATAATAATAATAGTAATAGTAATAATAATAATAATAGTAATAATAATAATAATAATAATAATAATAATAATAATAATAATAATAATAATAATAATAATAATAATAATAATAATAATAATAATAATAATAATAATAATAATAATAATAATAATAATAATAATAATAATAATAATAATAATAATAATAATAATAGTAATAATAATAATAATAATAATAATAATAATAATAATAATAATAATAATAATAATAATAATAATAATAATAATAATAATAATAATAATAATAATAATAATAATAATAATAATAATAATAATAATAATAATAATAATAATAATAATAATAATAATAATAATAATAATAATAATAATAATAATAATAATAATAATAATAATAATAATAATAATAATAATAATAATAATAATAATAATAATAATAATAATAATAATAATAATAATAATAATAATAATAATAATAATAATAATAATAATAATAATAATAATAATAATAATAATAATAATAATAATAATAATAATAATAATAATAATAATAATAATAATAATAATAATAATAATAATAATAATAATAATAATAATAATAATAATAATAATAATAATAATAATAATAATAATAATAATAATAATAATAATAATAATAATAATAATAATAATAATAATAATAATAATAATAATAATGTCTTTGTTATATTATTCCTACTCTCATCAATGCTATACCTTCTCTTCCACTTTTGTCACATTGATCTATATATCTGTCCTACACCATTCCGTCTTTAATTGCTTATAAAATTCCAAAGACTTCTTTTCTTCTATACTTTCCCATATCTCTTATCTATGTCTTGTACTCTGGTTCTCACTTCCTTCCAAAAACCGCTATAATTTGCCCCCTCTACTCTCCTCAGATCTCCTATGTCTGTCTTTAATATCATTCTTTTCAGTTCCGACCTTCAACAATTTGTATTTTAATGCTTTTTTGTTCCTTCATACACAGATTCAATAATTCCCCTTTCTGCCCTTTATTATAACAGAATTTCAATGTTCTCTCTACTATTATTTCCCTCCTTTTTCTATTACCCAACTCTATTAATGCCACTTCTCTTGGTGCCGATGTTGGCAGTCCTAGTAGTTCTTTACAAAACAGTCCATACATCTGGTCTAATTGTGTTTCTATCTCTGATGTGCCCCATACATTGTTCTGGCTTCAACGACCGCTTCATACATTCTTTCTAACCATCTAACTGACATCTACAGTTTATGTTTACATATTCTTACCCCTGACATTGCCGTCCTGCTATTAGCTCTCTGTTTGTAAAATAAATCGAGTAAGGATTACAGTTGTAATTACTAGGTAACACTTGTATATTTGGTGATGTTCTTGCATTTCCTGTAGAGAAAAGGAGATAACGCAACTTTTAATAACAATATGTCGCTTGAGACTAGGGACTGCCCGAGAGAAGAATGCAGGAAGGGGAGGTAAGTTTCACTTTTATTCTTTTGGACGAGTTAAAAGTTGAGAAGGAAGTAACGACCCTCATTTGTCAACAAAGTTATGCCCTTATCAAGTACAGGTGGAGCGTTTAATATATGAGATGAGTTAGAACAAAAACACAAAGTAAAAGTTTCAGATAAAGAATTTGAAAGATAGAGTAGTATGTATAACCTTGAGTACAACACTTAGAATAAAATGATCAAAATATATATTTAAAGAAAACGCTGTGGAAGAAAAATTGCTAAAGGAAAATGTCACTTTTCCCTCTTAATTAACTTCTAATAGCTTATATTCCCTCTTTAATTACACATATCGTTGTCGGAAACAAACTGGAACTATGCCAATGATGTTCTTGAGAAGCAAACCAGGCGAAAAGACGATTAGAAATACAGCAAGCGTCATATAAGCCTACCGCTATGACCTACATCCCGTTTACCGGCAATATATCCAGCAGAATAAGCAGCCTCGATCACCAAAGCTAGGAAAGGGAAACCTGTAATACAGCAAGCGTCTGATAAGCCTACCGCTATAGCCTGCATCCCTACATCCCTTTGTGTTCACGTTGGGTTCCGAAAATGTTGACGGATTTGCACAAAACCCAACGTTTAGGCAGTTCATTGACTTTCCTTTAGCGGTACCAGAATGAAGGTGAAGATTTTTTAGACCAAATTGTTACTGGTGACGACACATGGGTGGCCTACGTCACACCAGAATCGAAACAACAATCCATTGAGTGGCGACATTCATCATCACCCAAAAAAGTGAAGTTTAAGCAAACAATTTCTACCCGGAAAATCATGTATCTTGGGTCAGAAAAGGAATATTGCTAGTGGAGTTTCTGCCTCGTAATGAGATAATCAATGCAGCGTGTTATTGTGAGACATTGAACAATCTGCGCCGTGCAATCCAGAACAAAAGACGTGGCAAGTTGATTAAGGGTACCGTTTTGCTGCATAACAATGCCCGTCCACATGCGGCTAATCGGACCAAAGTTCTTATCAAATCTTTTCAATGGGAAACTCCATACAGCCTTGATCTGGCGCCCAGCGACTACCATTTGTTCGTGCACTTGAAGAAACATCTGGGCGGTCAGCGTCTTCAAGACGATAACGAAGTAAAAACAGTTGTGATACGTCAGGCGGCAGAATTTTATGAGGGTATTCAAAAACTGGTGCCACGTTATGACAAATGCCTCAATATTCACGGAAATTATGTTGAAAAGTAGATTAAGGTACAGGCTTTCATGTAAAGATAAAATTATTGCGATATCTATGCACGTCTATTTTTAATTCCAAAACGGTACTGACTTAAAAAACATGCCTCGTAATTCAAGACTGTTCTGTAACAACCAAGAAATCCAATGTTCTGTCACTAGACGAAACTCGAATTTTCTAGACGGGAAACTTTATCTGTACCGGCAAGTATTTTATCTCGTGCTGCCTATCAGTTCCCTTGTGTGCACAAGCGGCATTATCGCGATTGAGTTCGCGACAATACTGTCTGTAATAAAGCTGTTACGCAAGATATATCCGGGTTTAGTGTGTTTAATTGTAATACTGGGACTCTCATTACATTGAAATTTAACGGAAAAAACTTGCAGCTGCAGAGTCGCGAAATAATACGGAACGTTCAAGGGGTTTAAGTAAGTCTGTTTCACTTGTTATTTCAACAAAATACAAAAGATAGAAGTCACGGTTTCAAAAGCTATTGGTGTGTAAGTGTGTACTGTTTCTAGGATTCCAAAGGATAGTGAAAAGCAAGCTCAGGAAAGTACTTCTTTAAATACTCCAAGAAAAAAGTGTAATGTAGCTAAAAATATCAGAGATATTGATAACATTGGGCAAAAATGAAAATGTTTCGTGCTAAAATATAGTGAATTTACATGTACTTCCATCTTCTCAATTCAAAAACACAATAAAAAGATAGATTAGCTCTTGTTTTGAAGATAAAGTGACATTTCAAATTTTAGAGTGAAGATTTTTTAATTTGTGGGAATTTTTTGGGATATTGGTACACCTGTCAAATAACAAAACACAATCAGAGAGCAATTTTGAAAATTAAGTGAGGCAAAAGTTAAGGAAGGCAGTTTTGTCGGATCACAAATAAGAGAACTTCTAATAGTAGTAATAGTAATTTATTTCCTTTTACATCAACAAATAGAAATACAAAATCAAGATTACAATTATAAAATCTATACTGAAATATGCCATATATTCCTAAATCCTGAAAATCCTATCATGTTATCATGTTGCCCACCATTGAATAGTAATTCAGCCCCCATACACCTGACCCTAGGTTTTTGTGTAATGGAGGCCCTCTGCTCCTTTTTACACTTTCTGCCATTTCACCTATCTCACTCTACATTTTTCTCTTAATTGTTCTTAGCCATCTCTCTTTAACTTTCCCTAAATAATTCCCTATATTTCTCCTGTTCTTTTCTCCTTTTACTGACAACATTTTTCTAATTACTACTTCACCCCCCAAACTGTCCCATTTACGTAGCCAAGCCTGCTCTCTCCATATCTTTGTTTGACTACAATTTAATATACAATGGAAATCTGCATTCTCTTCTCCACACAATGGACATTTATCTAGCTCCCTCTCTTGACCTATACCTTTCAAGTTTCTCACTCCTGTTCTCGCCCAAGCCAAACGAGAACTTGTAAAGGGTCCTGCATTTGACCAAATTTTGGAGGGGAAAGAAAAGGAAGCTTGGGAGCCCACAAGGGTTGTTGTTCATGGCTTTTTAGGCAACAAAAGAGATGACAACTACAAGCATTTTGTGATAGTGTTCCTACAAATATACCGTAACCTTGGATACAACATGTCCCTTAAGATCCATTTTCTCCACTCCCACCTAGACTTTTTCCCTCCTAGTTGTGGAGCTGTTAGTGATGAACATGGGGAGAGATTCCATCAGGACATTACTGTTATGGAACAAAGAAATCAGGGCCGTTGAAATGAAGTAATGCTTGCGGATTACTGTTGGTCTTTGTATAGGGATTCTGCGGAACTCCATCACAAGAGACAAGCTAAAAGACGACGAAGTCAATAGGCCACCACATGATTCTCTTCAGACACGACTATCTGCGAAGTATTTTTCCAGCAATTTAGAACTCTTAGCATGTAATTACCAGTTAAAAAATCAAATGTACTTTCATTATTGTTAGCATGTGTGTGATTAAATGTATCCTTTTCTCTCAATCCGTTAATATGTAATACTTCCACCTTGTGTATATCATAGAAACTAGAGCTAATACAAATTTTCATTGTCATATTTGTCTTTCTCAACCCAAAATTAGTAGGGATTGGCTCATGAAGTGTTCGAAACATTCAAAAATTATCTTTTGTTGACCACTGTAATTTGTTATCAGACACACAATCCACAATTTCTATGCCCAAGAGGGAACTTTGTCCACGATTGGAAGGTTTCGCATATGAATGAACATGCACAAGCCTTAGGAGAAAATTTCGAGATTTGGGATGCAAATGGAAGAAAACCAGAGAAGTGCTTATTGGAAAGCAGGATATACGCTCTAAGCGGGAAACTTATCTATCGATCTGTTCGGCAGTATAGGAAAGAAGGCAGGCTTACTGTATACGCGGCTACATACAAGAATAAATTGATATGCTGGAAAGAAAGACCTAATCATTGTTTAGGTTTGTGTGATGTATGGCTTCTTACAAATGTCCTACTTATGAATAAATAAATTACCTTAAGATCACTTCCTGAAATACAGAACATTTCATTGGCTGCCACCCACACGTTGGTGACAGAAACACGTGAGACGTGTTTGTGCCTGATGGGTTCCAAGACTGTTGATTCCCGAACAAAAGGACATTCGCATGCAGGCCTGCGTAAGGTTAAAGTTGATGTTAGAGGAAGATCCGGAGTTTCTATCAAACGTAATCGCTGCTGATGAAACTTGGCTTCATCATTTTGATCCTGAGAGAAAACAGCAAAGCTCAGTGTGGAAATCTCCTTCATCACCAACCCCCCAAAAAGCAAAAGTGGTTGCTTCTGCTGGAAAAGTTATTGTCGTCTCATTCTTTGATATTCATGGAATGGTTTATCAGCATGTTGTACCTGCTCACACATCAGTAACTGGGCAATACTACAGGGATGTCCTGAAAACATTGCAAGTTCATATTAGGCGTAACAGACCACATTTTCGTGAAGCAGGCTGGATGCTGCACCACGATAATGCGCGGCCGCATATTGCCAATGTTGTTGCTGAATATCTTGTAAAAATCAACGTGAAGTGCATCCCTCACCCTCCCTATAGTCCAGATTTAGCCCCATGTGACATTTTTCTATTCCCTAACTAGAAGACACCCCTTCCTGTGAGGCAATATCCATCATCAGAAGCAGTGGTGAAGGCTGCGGAGGTGATTTTGAAGGATCTCTCAAAAATGGTTTTCAGCATGTCATTGAAGACTGGCAGAAACGCTGGGACAAGTGCATCACATTCAGGGGAGACTATTTTGAGAAGGACCATCAAAATTATGTGGATGAGGTAAGGTACGTTGTCAAAAATTGTGATCATTCTCAATTGAAAAGCTCCTAAATAGGCAATATCCAAGTGTCGCCATTTATAACCTGAACAGGTGTTTAGATATTTAAAATTTGTCTTCTACTTGTATAACTAGCAAAAGACTTTAGAGGTAAAACTACATATTTTCTTTACATACTTATTCAAACTTTATGCACTATATTTCTAGTTTGGTGTAATTTGCATAAGGAATACATAATAATGTGAAGTGTAATACAATAATTCTTTCTATTTTCTGAACAAATTCCTTAATATTTAAGACATATCTCTATAGAGATAGTAAGTATACCTTGTGCGTCATCTATCGCCTGCCAGCCTAATTCGTTTTGCCAGAGAACTCCGCTACAAGGGAGTAGCGCTAGTTATGCGGCTCCTTGTCAAAGAAGCGGGTCTTTTGAACGACTGAGTGTTTGTTACAGATTGCGTAACCTGTCTGGAGCGTAAATGTACAGTGGAAGCCTGCGTGAGCACAAACAGATAAACGTTTTATTTCACATCCGGTAATAAAGCAGTTGAGTCTCTTACAGTGGACGTCTTTGAACAAAGTAAAACTGTAAAGACCGTCATACATACACAAATTTGAAAATTAATATTCAATATATACCCATTTTTCATCACACGTGATAATTCTCCTGAAAAATCGATGATGCATGTGATTACGGAAAAACTAACGAGACATATCCACTCTACACACAGCCTGTTGATGTGTCAGTTAATGACGTGCAAATCTGCAGCTATGTGGCGACGTATGGTAACTATTGCTGCACCAAGTCCTTCTTAATATAGCGAAAAAGGTTTAACATTCGAAGTGTGTGGGAGGAAACTTCAACAGCATCAGAAATTACTGGAATCGATGAGTTTGAAAAATATTTTGTACGTATTACTTTACTATGGATTTACTAATAGAGAAAAGAAGTTCCTATAGTAAGTAAAGTCGTGAATGCCGTTAAAAAGAAGGTCCTTTTTGAGTGTAGGTAGACACATTCTATAAACCGAGCGACCTCCCATTACAACTGTACTCATTCGTCAGACAGGTAATACAATATACGTCGTGTTACGTACGATGTTCTGATGTTTTGATGGCCAGACTGTACTGTAATATATTGCCGTCATCACTGATCTCTCTAAACCGAACGACCTCCCATAACAAATGTACTCATTCGTCAGACAGAATAAAATGTACCGCGTGTTTCGTACGATGTTCTGATGTTTTGATGGTCAGACTCTACTGTACTATATTCCCGTCTTCTCTGATCCCTGTAAACCGAGCGACCTGCAATAACAACTGTACTCATTCGTCAGACAGGTAATACAATATACGTCGTGTGACGTACGATGTTCTGATGTTTTTATGGTCAGACTGTACTGTACTATATTCCCGTCTTCTCTGATCTCTCTAAACCGAACGACCTCCCATAACAACTGTACTCATTCCTCTGACAGGTAATACAATATACGTCGTGTTACGTACGATGTTCTGATGTTTTGATGGTCAGACTGTACTGTACTATATTCCCGTCGTCTCTGATCTCTCTAAACCGAACGACTTCCCATAACAACTGTACTCATTCGTCAGACAGGTAATACAATATACGTCGTGTGACGTACGATGTTCTGATGTTTTGATGCTAAGGCTGTACTGTATTCCCGTCTTCTCTGATCTCTCTAAATCGAGCAACCTCCCATAACAACTGTACTCATTCGTCAGACAGGTAATACAATATACGTCGTGTTACGTACGCTGTTCTGATGTTTTGATGGTAAGGCTGTACTGTACTATATTCCTGTCTTCTCTGATCCCTCTAAACCGAGCAACCTCCCATAACAACTGTACTCATTCGTCAGACAGGTAATACAATATACGTCCTGTTACGTACGATGATCTGATGTTTTGATGATCAGACTCTAATGTACTATATTCCCGTCTTCTCTGATCTCTGTAAACCGAGCGACCTCCAATAACAACTGTACTAATTCGTCAGACAGATAATACAATACACGTCGTGTGACGTACGATGTTCTGACGTTTTCATGTTCAGTCTTTAATGCACTATATTCCCGTCTTCTCTGATCTCTGTAAACCGAGCCACTCCAATAACAACAGTACTTATTCGTCAGACAGGTAATACAATATACGTCGTGTTACGTAAGATGTTCTGTTGTTTTGATGGTCAGACTGTAATGTACTATATTCCCGTCTTCTCTGATCTCTCTAAACCGAACGACCTCCAATAACAACTGTACTCATTCGTCAGACAGGTAATACAATATACGTCGTGTTACGTACGATGTTCTGATGTTTTGATGGTCAGACTGTACCGTACTATATTCCCGTCTTCTCTGATCTCTCTAAACCGAACGACCTCCAATAACAACTGTACTCATTCGTCAGACAGGTAATACAATATACGTCGTGTGA
Organism: Mantis religiosa; assembly: GCA_030765055.1. Taxonomy (NCBI): domain Eukaryota; kingdom Metazoa; phylum Arthropoda; class Insecta; order Mantodea; family Mantidae; genus Mantis; species Mantis religiosa. The sequence continues at coordinate 12,765,901 of CM060954.1, read as the reverse complement.
CGTACGATGTTCTGATGTTTTGATGGTCAGACTGTACTGTACTATATTCCCGTCTTCTCTGATCTCTCTAAACCAAACGACCTCCCATAACAACTGTACTCATTCGTCAGACAGGTAATTCAATATATGTCGTGTGACGTACGATGTTCTAATGTTTTGATGGCCAGAGTGCACTGTACTATACTCCCGTCTTCTCTGATCTCTGTAACCCGAGCGACCTCCCATAACAACTGTACTTATTCGTCAGACAGGTAATACAATATACGTCGTGTTACGTACGATGTTCTGATGTTTTGATGGCCAGAGTGCACTGTACTATATTCCCGTCTTCTCTGATCTCTGTAAACCGAGCGACCTCCCATAACAACTGTACTTATTCGTCAGACAGGTAATTCAATATACGTCGTGTTACGTACGATGTTCTGATGTTTTGATGGTCCAACTGTACTGTACTATACTCCCGTCTTCTCTGATCTCTGTAAACCGAGCGACCTCCCATAACAACTGTACTTATTCGTCAGACAGGTAATACAATATACGTCGTGTTACGTACGATGTTCTGATGTTTTGATGGCCAGAGTGCACTGTACTATATTCCCGTCTTCTCTGATCTCTGTAAACCGAGCGACCTCCCATAACAACTGTACTCATTCGTCAGACAGGTAATTCAATATATGTCGTGTGACGTACGATGTTCTAATGTTTTGATGGCCAGAGTGCACTGTACTATACTCCCGTCTTCTCTGATCTCTGTAACCCGAGCGACCTCCCATAACAACTGTACTTATTCGTCAGACAGGTAATACAATATACGTCGTGTTACGTACGATGTTCTGATGTTTTGATGGCCAGAGTGCACTGTACTATATTCCCGTCTTCTCTGATCTCTGTAAACCGAGCGACCTCCCATAACAACTGTACTTATTCGTCAGACAGGTAATTCAATATACGTCGTGTTACGTACGATGTTCTGATGTTTTGATGGTCCAACTGTACTGTACTATACTCCCGTCTTCTCTGATCTCTGTAAACCGAGCGACCTCCCATAACAACTGTACTTATTCGTCAGACAGGTAATACAATATACGTCGTGTTACGTACGATGTTCTGATGTTTTGATGGCCAGAGTGCACTGTACTATATTCCCGTCTTCTCTGATCTCTGTAAACCGAGCGACCTCCCATAACAACTGTACTCATTCGTCAGACAGGTAATACAATATACGTCGTGTGACGTACGATGTTCTAATGTTTTGATGGTCAGACTGTACTGTACTATATTCCCGTCGTCTCTGATCTCTCTAAACCGAACGATATCTTTATAGCAAATGCATTCATTAGTCAGACAGACAACGTTGTATAGACGTGCGCAAATTATTTGACTCAATGGTGAAATTTTTAACATATACCGTTTATTTTCCATTTATTTAATAGAAATAATATTATAAAATATTTCTTCCAACTCTTAGTATTTTTATGCATTCCTTTAGCCTTTATTATCATTTTGATGCGTTTAGGCATGCTCTCTACAAGGGTGCAGCACTTTTCCTTTATTTCCTCATCTCTGTGCCAAATGCTTATCAGGCCCTCAATAAGCTGAACTTTTGTTGTTATTTTCAATTTTTTTCAGTCTCTGTTTAACAATACCCCACAGATTCTCTACTGGATTTAAATCAGGGCTATTCCCCGGCCATGGTAGTACTTTTACATTGTTTTCTTTGAGGAACTGGGTTACAGATTTTGCTCTATGGCAGGGAGCACTGTCATGCATGAACACAAAATCACCATTTGGAAACCATTCTTTACTTTGCGGAAATAGTTTTGTTTCTAATACACTTTTATACTGTTTCTGCTCCATAGATTCCACAACTATGTATAATCTTCCAGATCCATGGACACACATACAGCTCCAGCCCATTTTTGATGTTGGGTGCTTTATGGCCGTGTGCACCAATCTCGATCAAAATATTATCGCGGTTAAATACTGACTTTACCGCGATGAGCGGTCATTTCTGGTGCATCGACGACGGTAAACTTTATCCAGGCTTTAATCGCCGTTTAACTCTGACCGGCCGTGAATGGCCGATTATCTTAGCTCGTAATTGTAAAATGGCGGCTTATGTTTTGGAACGCGATAATTTCGAGGACGAAATGTTATATATGCAATATATTGACGGTGGTGACAATAATCGCATTCCCGTTATAGTGGATAGAGGAAATCCTTTTGATGATATGAACGATAGAAAATTTCAAGAAAGATTCCGATTATCTAAGGAAGTAGTGTTGTGGCTAGTGGACAAATTGTGTGATAGGTTAGAATTCCCAACAAACAGAAATAATCCGATATCACCAATGAATCGAGTATTAACAACTTTAAGATTTTATGCAACGGGTGCATGTAATATACTAATCGGCGACGTATCTAATACTCATCGGACCACGGCGTTGCGTATTATAAACAGTGTGTCGCGAGCAATAACTGACCTCGGACGCAATTATATACAATTTCCGGCAAGTAATGCTGATGTAAGGTCAGTCATTGATAACTTTAGTGCAATTAGTGGTTTTCCAGGAGTACTTGGAGCCATTGATTGCACACACATAAGGATTCAGTCGCCTGGAGGTGAAAATGGCGAAGTTTATAGAAACAGGAAAGGTTATTTTTCACTCAATTGCCAAACTGTAAGTGATCATAATTTACTTATTAGGGACATTGTTGCAAGGTGGCCAGGCTCGGTGCATGATAGTACAATATTTAGAAACTCCAGCCTAAGAGCAAAGTTTGAAAATGGGGAAATGCCTCATGGTTATTTACTAGGAGATAGTGGCTATGGTTGCAGACCATATTTAATTACCCCAATTATAAACCCACAAACTGCTGCTGAGCAACGTTTTAGCAGTGCACATGTAAGAACAAGAAACACAGTGGAGAGGCAGTATGGAGTTTGGAAAAGGAGGTTTCCAGTACTGTCATTGGGGTTAAGATGTGACCTGCAAAATGCTATGGCAATAATCGTAGCCACAGCAGTGCTGCACAACATCGCCAGGAGTTTCAGTTTCGAGGAACCTCCTCAAGATCCTGAAATTCAAAGGCTGCTAGACCATCTGCAACGAGTGAGGGGAGCAGATATTGAGGAAAATGATCCTGTTCCAGCAGAACATCAAATGCATCGTAATGATGCAGTATCAGGAAGAGCAGTGAGACAGGCAATAATAAATCAACACTTTAGTTAAGGTATGTATGTATATTTATTCATATAAGATTTATTTACACACTGTTTTTATTTCTCCAGTACTTAAGTTTTTCTTTTAGTACCAATAACTTGACCTCTTTTATTTCCATTTCCTTTTGATGTTCCTTTTTAATGAGGTCCAACTGTGTCGTGAGAACCTCAACTCGCTTCTCACAAGCATCAACTATGCTTGTTGCATAGTTGGGTTTGGGTGGCATCCTGCGTTGCTGCCACCCTTTCGGCGTAGAGTTGAGCACATGAATCTCAGCTTCTTCTGCTGGCATGGAAGCTGGTGTTGCTCCCTGTAGCTGGAATTCCTGTAACAATGAAAAAAAGTGTTTATTTGCTTTCAAATGGCTTATTATTGTGTGTGTGAGACAATGAGAGGAATCATGGTATAATTTGTGTAATACATAATATGTAGGTGTGAGCATATGTGAGAGAGAGAATAAGAGAAATTGTAGTGTAATTGTGTATCAGTAACATGTAATTTTTTTTTAATTAATTGTACTTTCTCACTCAGTATACCTGTTTTATGTGTAATAAATATATATCTACTACAGGCAAAGTAATTGTTTAACGAGATTTGTGCACATACCCAAATATAGTTGAAGAAAAATACTGCCTTTCTGCCATTAAGAAAGGAAAGAACAAAAAGGTACTCCATACATACACAGCATTTCATTTAAATATAATTACAATTTGTAGAAAGTAAACCAGGGGCAGAAAATTATAATCTTACATTAAAATTTTGATTTCCATATTGTTATATGTCAAGTTTTCCCTGCTTCTGGATTTATGATTTTGTAATATTTTTATAACCGTTGTCAACATTAGTAATAATTCGACTAATAACCGGTGCAGCAAAATGAACTCCAATCACGGCAATGCAAGCCTTAACTCGGAACTATGCAATACATCTAACTTTTATCCTTTACATCCATAAAAGGATAAATTAAAAGCAAATATAAAAACAAACAAAACCACTCAATATCGAACAATGCCAAAGATAAGAAATGGAACATTTTAATTAAAAATCCAGAAATTATTCCAGAAATCCCACGTAAAGCTGCAGTAGCAAATTTTAGATTACTTACGGAACATGATTATTTGGCCAAACACTTACACACAATAGGAATTTATATAAGTCCAAATTATCCTCTGTGCAACAAAGAAGAGGAAATGACTGAAGAACATCTTTTAACCTGTGAAGCCCTACATGCCGGACCCACTACACAGAAATATTGGAGAGAAAGGGAGCTAATGGCTTCATTGCCAAAGCCTAGCATTTGAAAACATTAGTAATACTGAAAAAGTGTATGAAAACCTGCATTGGCACAAGCTTGAACTGTAGCAAAAACAATCATCATTTGACACCTTTTGGAACCTGAACTTGAAATAAAGCTCTTAGCAATTTAAAAATATCAGCAAACAAGAATTAACAGCATGACACAATATATATATATATATATATTTACTTATTTATCAGTGAAAAGAGTACCCAAATATTAAAATTATTTGTTAGCATGAGACTCACTTGTAAGTTCGAAAATGATATTACATTGTAACTATTTTTAACCACAAGGGTATTAATTTTATTAACATATGTTCTTCATCGCAAAACCTTACAAATAGTAATTTAACATAGAAATGGAATATACTGGTCCCCAGTTTGTCCACTATGTATTCTAAAAATGAACTACACTCATCTTCAGAACTATACATCAGTTCACAATATACACAACGATTATGAAAAATATTGGAGTGCAAGAAGACTAATGATTTCATTGTCAACCATTGGGTGTTAGAAAACAACATACCTATATCACATATGTGACAATATCAAATCATTGTCAACCATTGGGTGTTACAAAACAACATACCTATATCACATATGTGACAATATCAAATGACTTCTTACCTCAATTTCTATTAATGGAGCCACATCACTGGAGGTTTCTAAACTTTGTGTAAGCTCTGTAACATCTGCAACAGAGAAAAACAAAAGTCCTTGTAATAACTATTCACATACATGTGTACGTGTAAGATTTGAAATTCCAGCAGTGAACGTTACTGTAACATGTATAACATAGCAATTGTTTAGCTCATTACTGTTGATTATGGAAAGACAAAGCTGTCCTAATTGCACAAGCACCAGGGCCCAGTTCAGCAGTAGCCCAACATGTATTTTCTTTGGTATCCCAATGTGAGATCCATGTAATGTCCTACGTAAATATTAACAATTCTTACAAATGGAGCAATAAATAAGTATACCACTACAAAAATAATAGTTGGACTAATAAATGCATTACATAGCACAATAGTAGATTATGACTAATGCAAATGGCATGTACTGTCTGTCCGCCGTAAGAAAGCAAGGCAGAAGAATGTGCAATGTAATTATCTTTTCAGTATTTATGCTCGCCTTCTAGATATGATAAAGATGCTAGGTTTTTGAAAATACACAATGTTGTCACATAACTCACCCATAAATAATACCAATCTATCACTGCAGTTATTGAAACAAGCATTAGATCTGACAGCATGGGTGACTCATATGCATACATTCATTTTGTAGTAAACATATCCACTAAAAGAGCAGATAAACTGTTTAAGCCCCTCTCCCTCTTCAGGCCTAGCTTGTCTTCTTGTGGTGAATAGACAGTGCAAGAGCAGTTATTTTTATCCACTGCCAAGAAAGAATAAACTATAACACACATTTTAATTATTTTGCATTATTTTTCATCAAATGATGCAAATATTTCAATTTCAAGAACTCAAAATATAACTGTTGTTAGTCCATTTCATGCAGTTTTCTTTTGATAGTGCAAATGTTATTAAAATGTGTTGTTACTAATCCATTGCAAATAAACTCCATGAAAGTGTTGCTACCAGCACTATAAGCCATGACACCATTGAATTTTCTAGTTATAAGACACTCAAATTAGTTAAGATTATTACATACCATCTGCTGTTGCTGCCTGCTGGTATGTGGCATCACTATCGAATGCGTTCTGCAGGGGTGTTGCAGTTGATGCAAGCATCTCTTTTAATTTGGGATGTACAACATTCATGCACCTCCTTTTTCCTCCTCCTGTTTTGTACACCTCCAATTTCTCATCGGCAATGTCTTTTCTTGCTTTTCTCTTTAAATTATCGTAGCACGTTCTTAATTTTGATGCACGTCTTTGTGTTACCCCTAAAACAAAAGCAATTTATTAAGACAAAAGCTGCAAAGCATGTCCCTCAGTATAATGGATATAAGTTACAAATTGTTGTTGAGAAGATGAAGTTGATAACCCTTTCTTCCGGTTTGGCAAGAGCAAATTTGCTTTGCATCAATAATCACAAATCCTTAAGTTAAAAATTAAATATTATTTTGTTTATTAACTATATCAATTACCACAATGTATCAGCGTTGTCGGTGCGCTAGAATTTTATTCCACAAGGCTCTTTGTACACGCAATATATAGTTAGTATTTCACGAACTCTTGATAAATAATTATAACTTTAACCAGAGGTTACTTGCCGAGAATCATCTTCTAAAAACAACAGACTATTAAAATACTTCAGCCAAAATCATAATTTTGGAATAATGTAACATTTTTCGCTTACCTGGACTGCTGTTAAATTGTACGGCCAGCTTCTCCCACGTGGCCTCCTTCTGTTTTATCGTAACTCCATCAGTTCTTTTATTTTCTACAACTTCTTTATAGTGAGACGCCAAATCTAACAAAATGTCTACTTCAAAAGCAGAAAAGTTTGGAGTCCTCTTGTTCGTTGTTTCCATTATAGCTGTTTAAGCACGTGCTTCTGCTTGGACAAATGCTAAGCGAAAAACAAACGACAAATGACGAACACAAAGCGATGAACTTCCGGGTGTGTTCGGTAGCCTTCTTAACAGTTACATTTGAAACGAGCGGTGCGCTCTACGGCACCGAGCGTCTGCCAGATAATCACTGCCAACTAACCGGCGATTGACAATGGTGCACCAGAATGTAAGCTTTACCGCGATCAACTTTTAACTGCGTTTAGGCAAACGTCTCTTGTGGGTTTGCTTAACGAGGTTGGTGCACACGGCCATTACTCTTTGATCGACACACTGAGGGGAAAATGCTTCTTTATCTGTCCTTCTCACATATTGGCTGCTCTCTTCACATACTTCAAACACGGATTCATCTGAGATAATTACCTGAAACAATAAAAACCTCTATTAATATTAAACAGTTTTAAAATTACTCAAAGATAGTATAACAAAACCAGCAATGAGACAAACGAGGTTTAGGTTGTTTAATTCATTTCCATAAAATTTACATTTACATATTTTAATTTTATGCTATATGCAATTTTCATACAAATTATCTTTCCCCAAAATTCCACTGGATGTTTCTGCATCTCTTTGGCCCATACTAAACGCTTTTTTGTCATTGCAGGTGTCAGTTTAGCCTTTTTACGAGCCCTGCGTGCTGGTCAACGTGCTTCACATAATCTTCTGCGAACTACTGAGGCTGATATTTCTGTACCGTACTGCTTTAGTTGATTACTGAGCTCAATGCTGGTTGCTCTTCTATTGTTTTTCCACCTGCACAAGTTTTCTTTGTATCCTTGGTGATAGCTTTCTTTTCCTCCCGCATTTTCCATCCCTTTGTGAGGTCAACGTCTCACCGAATGTTAAAGCTTGATTAATGCGATTAAAAGATTTTTGTGAAATACACAATTTCTTAGCTATTTCACGTTGTGAATAAAGAGTTTCCTTCAAAGACTCTCAGTTACAGCTACTTTCCTTGGAGATAAGTGAGCAGTTTTATCCATAACCTCACTTTTGAATCAATGTGAATGCTAAGGATAAGATACACGATGTTACCTGGCTTGAGATCAATTAATAATAAATACTGAGGATATATTAGCCATAAAACACAATCAAGGCAAATATTAACAATCTTCAGTTACTACATTCACCAAAAGAAAGCAATATCACCAAACAGTTGGATAAACAGACATGAAGAAAATGGCTGCTCTTAATTCAGAGCTACCACCATATTACTATAAGTAAAATAAAAATCCCCCAGCTATTACTAAGAGAGAAATGGCATTGAATATGCTTCATATTATAGCAAGAAAAAGAATTACGACAAATTGAAACAGCTTACGGTGGTAAATAACTATTATTTTAAATGTTAAAGTGAAGAAAAAAAAAAGTCTAATAATTTGCACACAACTGCAACTTTATTAGTGACATATATTTGGGGGACGCGTTTATAATATCAAATCAATAGAAAAGTTTCTATATACATTGATCTGAAAACCAATTAATTCGGAGTTACAACAGAAAGTGGAAAGTTACAGAAACGTCCTCCAACCTTAAGTCATATCGGACAATGAAATGAAAATGGTGAAATGATGTTCAAATAAGTCTGGGGTCCATGGAGCTTAGAGTTACCTGACATTTGTCTTTCAGGATAAGGGAAAACCACGGAAAAAACCCCATCCCGGTAACTCACCCTGACCGGGATTCGAACTGGTGCCCTCTTGAACGGCCGCGCCGTGGCTCAGTGGTTAGACCGCTTCGCTCTCACCAAGGCCGACCAGGTTCGATCCCAGGCGACCGCAAAGTGAGATTTGTGATGCACAACACGGCGCTGGGGCGGGTTTTCTCCGGGATCTCCGGTTTCCCCTGCCATCTCATTCCACCGTTGCTCCATCTTCATCTCATGTATCATCAGTGTCATCGCCTGCGGTGCCGTATATAGTAAAAGCGGGCGTTAAACACTACACATTTCATTTATATAATGACCTCTTGAACGTGAGGCAGACACGCCACCGAGGCGGGCTCTAAGTGGCGATGTATGGTAAGTTTTGCTGCACTATGTTCTTCTGAAAGTCTACGGATACTCTTTTCTGTATTTTCTCGCAAAACTTGGCGTGTGTGCTCAGTATTCCATACCTTATATCTTCCAGAACGTTGTAAACCTTTAGTGTAAATTTGTATAATTAATTAAAGTCATCCATATACCGGAGTAATTTATTTAAAAGGATTATTTCTTTAAGGATTAATTCCTCAATATAAATTTACATTACAAATATTCAGCGATAAAATCCTGGTATTTAAGCACTGACAATAGTAAGTCGCCACAAATGTTTATCTCGAATACGAGAACTTTAAGTGGTCTACCGGGAAAATATAATGAGTCAATTGGAGAATTTAATGTCAGGACGGGACGTTGGCCATGGTAGCTCAAGGGGTTAGAGCAACTGGACGGAAACCAGGAGATCCGTGGTTCAAATCCCGGCCGTGGCAATGAATTTTATCAGTTGGCTCTAATTAATTAAAATCTTTAGTGTTTTCGTCTCATTGTTGAAATGTAAGAACTATCATTGTGACTAACGACATCTTCTCCTTCCACTTCACATATTCTTCGAGCTGTGACAGCGACAGTAGCGTTTTAGAAGTTCTGACTTTGTTATCTCCATTCTGTGATTGTTTATTAACAACTGAAGACTGATAGATTGTCACAATGTACACAACAGTAGACATGGTATCCTGTAAAAGCATTGCCAAAACAAAGAATTCGAACAAATTTTCCAAAACAGCAAAATATAAAAATAAAACCCTTCATCTTAAAAGGAATCTTTTCAGTGATATTCTTTTTTTTTATTTTATTCAATGATCGATCAGCAGTACATGCTTTACAGATCCTTGTTAACTAATTGAATCTTTATGAACTATATAATAACATGTAAGGAAAACCAAGTTGGCTCCTACTATCTATTTAACACTGTGAAAAAAGAGAAAAAAACAGTTAATAAAAAAACAAGTAATCAAAGAGATAGCAACAACAGTCATTGTGAAACAATATTCATAGTTTTTTCAATCAGAGTCACTAAGGAAGAGATCCTGTGGGAGTCGTCTCTTCAGACGCGTGGGCTGGCGGGTTCGTACGCCGATGTGGTACATCACAGCTCCTAGAACATCTGGCAGGATTGAGAAGAAGTGAGAGGTGTATGTACTGGTCAAGAGGAAGAGGACCAAGTTCTTTATGCAGTTTTTGATTTCTTACGTACCAAGGGGCATCCGTGGCGATGCGCAGAAATCGATTTTGCAGCACCTGTAGCCTTCGGCAATGAGTGTTGCTAGCCGAACTCCATACCCGGGAAGCATATGTGATAAGTGGCCGGACAAGAGATTTGTAGAGAAGCAGAGAGCATTCAACCCCAAGAGGAGTGTGTCTTTGAAGTAGCGGGCCAAGATTTGAACGTCGTCCTGATGCCAACGAGATAAGTCGATCAATATGGGCTCGCCAAGTAAGTCTAGTGTCCAGCATTACTCCAAGGTATTTGACGGAGGTGGTAGGAGGTAGCCAGGGAATTGATTCATGCTTAATATGCAATTCGGGAGAGTTGGAGATGAGACGTAAGCTAAAAATCTTAGCTGCGGTCTTTTGAGTGTTTAGACGTATGCGCCAAGTATCGAACCATTCAACGAGGCAGTCAAGAGAGGTTTGTAGCGTGTGAATAGTTGTAGGGAGATCTGTGCCGGAATGGTATAAAACAGTATCATCAGCGTATGGAGGTAGGGGCCAAGTCAGGAAGATCATAGGTATAGATAATAAATAAGATTGGGGCCAATATGGATCCTCGAGGAACTCCTGCTGTAATATGACACTGAGATGACTCCATGCCACCAATGCGAACAGTAAATGTGCGATCTGATAGAAAACTACAAATGGTAGTGGAAGTCCAATGCTATAGAGTTTGAAGGTTAACCCCTCATGCCAAACTTTATCAAAGGCCTGTGCTACGTCGAAGAACAGGGCAGTTGTGTGCTTTCGTTGCTCAAAACCATGAATTACTGTTTGTGTTAAATGTAATAGTTGGTGAGAGGTAGAATGTCTAGAACGAAATCCAAATTGGAAGAGTGGAATGAAGTGATATTCCTTGTTATCTGTCCCAGCTTTTGAGTAGTTACACCTACCTACAAAACATTACCAATGAGACAATTTCAGTACTTGAAACTGAAGCAGATAGAGCAATATCCATTTCTAAGAAGAATTTACACATGAGTAGTGGGACAGGAGTTCTATTCGTAGTTAATTTGTCTCCGTCTTCATCAGTCACACGTCCGAGCTCAATTTGGTACGGGATTTCTATGTTTGAGATGGGATGTACGTTGACTTTTCGAAGACCCACGTGGAGAAGCCAGATATTACAGGGTTAATTCGTTGTATTTCGATTTGTTTCTTGATGTTGACTCAAGTTGACTCTTGGTTAAATAAGAGTCATGAGAATCTTGGTTTCAAGGCGTGGTTAGGAATAAAGTATCGGAGAAGACAAATTTGTAATTATTTAATTGTATTATTTAGATTACATTTTACTTGAACTTCCTTTCCCAGTCACTTCCAACATATCGATAAATTCTTACTTTGTTATTTTTAAACAGTTCCAACTACTACATAAATGATCTTGATCTTGCTCCACTATTCAGCACACTCAGCATTAATAATCACAACAATACATATATTTTTATTTATTTAAATTACTATATAGATTTACATAATCATTTATTTATAAATTTATAAACTTTGCACAACATTTCTAAATATCAGTCTAAACTACTGTTACAGTAGACAAAGTCACGTTACTTCAGTACTTCTGAATTTGTTGCTATGGTAACGTTAAACTGGAGATATACTGCAAAAACTGTTAATATGTGATAACCTTTTAGTGCATTTTGTTTCAGATTAATATATAAGTAACGGAAATATTTTAAAAGTTGGTTTCTGTGTGTTACTAGAAAATTCAAGATAACATATTCATTTATAAGTTTAAACAAAATTATTTCGAAGAGCCAAAATATTCGTAAAATGTTATTGTGGATCGAGGCGGCGCGGGCAACCAGATTAAAGAGACGGACAGTGCAGTGCCGAGATAAAAGCTCGCGGTAACAGCGACAGGGGGAAGTAGGGAAAGAGACGGATTTATGGAAAGTTCGCCTTACTTCAGCGCCGTCTTGACTGTTTCAGAAAATTCCGGAATATGAGTAATCTATAAAAAGGGGACACGCCCGCCACAGTCAGTCAACGCTGACGATGTGTTGTTGTTCTGCAAAGACAGGAAAATATTCAGAACCATCACCCCAATACCGAGACAGTTGAGTCCAGAGCTTCTACTCCCATTAGTCCTGGACCCGTAACAATATCCGGGCCTCTTTAACCAGCGAGTATCCGAGCTGTCCCAAAGGACGCCCCGCGTCCTCCGTGGGGCTTTCCATAGGACAAGACCTGAGCTACTAACAAGCCCCCCATCCGTTCCAAGGACACAAGACGGGTTGGAAGTGGATACGCCACTTACGTGCGCCAACACCAAAATGGGAAGGCTACCGATATAACCTCGCTGCTGCCGCCTGGTGATCTAGCACAACTTCTACTACTTATGCTGGCTAGTACGCGGGAATATTGATGGCTTCCCTCAACCCTGTCCGGAGACGTACCCGATCACCTACCGGTATCGGGAACCATTGCCCCATCGAGTCCAACCCAATCCGAACAACTCCCAATCAGCGAGGGGCTCGAATTTTCGGCCCGAGGATGCTATAGTAACGTCACAGGTACAGATGTATTATTTTATCTTGACAGGAATCCTGCGCGGTAGGGATGAGTGGCAACTGTGGTGGGGATAGTACACCTATCACTACAATGCGTCACACGTGTAAGAGTACGAGAGCGGAGGGCGCTGCATAAGGTGTCTAAAAACAAATTTCACTCTCGAAGCCAGTTTTTGCAGCTCTTATTATCTAAGTTGTAATTCTTACTATGGTAGTAATCTCCACGCTTTTGTTGGATCTTAAATAGTACATAGACATTTGGAACAAAACCCTAATCTCCTACAGCAGGCATGATAAACAACTGCCGGCCTTTCAATATCTCTGCAGAGTCCCTGTAACGTATTTCACTCCAGGCATTTGGACAAGTATGCGCTGTATTTATATTAGTTTCATCCATATAAACTATATAAACTTCACTTCGATATTTCCGAATATTTCGTAAATACTTAAGCCTTTCTGCACGTATGGTGCGATGATCGATTAAAATTTGTCTGTCACGCTTAGTGTCTTTTTTTTTTTTTCAAATAATCCTAGCTTCAAAAGAACTCTTCTTAATGTTCAGACACTGCCTTAGAAGTCAGTAGAATTTTTAACCTTCATAAGCACTTTCTTCAAAGTTGGTCTTTGTTTATCTGTGCTTTAAAAATTATTCATAGTTCTCCTAACTACTTCTGAATTAAAACATCCAAATTAGATTTTGTGCATGTTCTTAATCTTTGTTTACTTGGCATAGAGAAGGACGTTGTTGCACTAGTACCAATGGCTTTTCTTTCCTTAATAACTCTCCTAAACTGCTTTCAGACACAACTGCTACCTCAGATACCTTTCCTCAGATTTTTATAGCTGACCCAGACCATTGTTTCTTTTTTATAAATCTAAGGATATTGGTTATTACTTCTCGTGTTTTTAAATGCAGCAATTTATTTCCTAATGTGCTGCTAGGAGGGAAGCTCTGCACGTGTTTACTTGCTCGTAGCTGGTACGCACCTGACCTGCCCTCCCTTCCAGTTGTAACCGTTCTGAAGTGGACTCGTCCAGATAACACTGCGCATCGCTCTGCACTCTTCAAGATAAAAAATACGTCTGTACCCGGGAATATTAATGCCTTCCCTCAACCCCGTTCGGAGACGTACCCAATCACCCACGGGTATCGGTAACCAATGTCGCCTCGAGTCCAACCCAATCCGAACAACTCCCAAACGGAGGGGTTCGATGTTCGGCCCCTCTAGTAACGTCAGAGGTACCACGAGTGCTAAGGGTACGCAGCGCCCGCCCCACGGCAGCTGAAGCAGAGGGATACCCTCCCCTACGGGAACCCAATACAGAGACACCTCCGTCTCACACAAGAGTAGTACAGCCATTGGAGGATATCCGTAAATCCGGACAAAATTCACGACATTCTTCTTACTAGGCGACACACACTCACTGATTACCCGAACTTCCACTTTAGAGGCCGAGGGATAGAGTGGAACAATTCCATCAAGTACCTGGGTGTCCAACATCATAGAGGCCTAAAATTCCGCGATGACATCAGAGAACTCTCGGCACGGGTTCATGGGGCTATTGCCTCTCTGTACCCAATGCTGTGTTCAGTCTCGATACCAGTCCGCTTAAAGTTAAACCTCTATCGAGCGCTGATAATCCCAGTCGTGTGAGATCTGGGGCATGGCTGCAGATAGCCATATCTTCAGCGTGCAAAGAACAGAAGACACCGGTCCAACTATTCTGTAGGTAGCTCCTTCCCCGCGAGGTTGTTTCACGAAGATTCTCTTCTCGCAAACGTGGAAGACGAAATTAGGCGTCGGGCTACAACATTTTACGCTCAACTCCCAACACACAGAAGCGCCCTGGTTCGGTCTCTAGGAGACTACGACGCTACAAAACGCCGCTTCAGGCTTTTCCGGGTTTCCCGTATGGCATTTAGGCAGCCGAGGTAACACTGCAGTTACTCGGAACAGCAGCAAAAGCTGAACTCCATAATCTTCAAATGAGCTGTTTCGCTACAAAATATACCCCATTGTTAGTTCAAGAGGTCCCGAGTTCGAAATTCGGTCAGGGTGAGTTACCTGGATAAGGTTTTTTCCGGAGATTTCCCTTATCCTTCAAGACGAATGTCGGGTAACTTTAAGCTACATGGACCCTGGACTCATTTGAGCATCGTTTCACCCAATTCATTCTCCGTCCGATATAACATTACATTGGGGCAGACGTAAATCACAAAAAACTACCCCATGGTTAATGCAGGTAGTAAAAAATGGATTGGCATCCTGTACAAAATCAGAAAAGATAAGATACTCTGTAAAATTCCTCAAAAAATTAATCCCACCCCAACCTGCGTCACCAAAATTTTCAATCTGCGGTTAACCCCAAAACCTGGTGGATACGCAGAAAAACCTTCTGGCTGTTAACAGCCTGTCAGTACCTGCGATGTGACAGTCAGTCAGTCGGTAATTGAACTGGCGTGCGTGAATAGCTGTGTTTGAGGTCTATGACCTTGCAAGTTGTATTTTGTATTGACGTGGTTATGGACTGTGAAGGTTGATAACAGTGTAGTTCTACCGAAAAAAAAAGCAATCTTGAGTGTTCGTAACTGAGAGCTTTAATTTCACGAACCCACAAAGTCACAGGATGGAGAAGAGATCCTCTTTGAAAGGAGTGACTATGGTTAATTAAAATGTTCAAAATTCAGTGTTACATGGCAAAATCTTCAAATTCATTAGCCAAAGCCAAGAATTCTTCTTGTACTTATATAACTAGTTAAAGACTTTCAATCTAAAATAACATACTTTCTTTACGATATATTCATTCTTTATGCAGGACAACTCTAGTCTTGTGTTACTTACATCAAGAAAACACTTGAATCTGAAGTACAGTAAAATTATTATTCCTATTAAATAATAAAATTGATTAATAATTAAGACATATCCCTATAGAGATAGTAATTAGCTTTGTGCGTCATCTATCGCCTGCCTGTGTACTTTGTGTTGTCAGAGACTTCCGCTACAAGCGGGTAGCGCTAGTTGTGCGGCCGCTGTATCTCTGGCTCTGACGTTTTGCGACTGCAAGAGGTGGAGGGGGAAAGTTGGTAGTACCAACATACAGTAATGAGCAATTGAAGACATCCTCAAAATTATATTTAGAAAGAAAATATTGTAACTTTCTGGGTTCGTAGAATTAGAAGGCCGAGTTGCAGGAATTAAAAATCTTCTTTACTTTCGTAGAAATACATTGTCTAGTTCTCACGTAAAAACATTACATCACACAATCTTCCAAGGTCGATCACAGTAAAAAACCGTGACAGCAGATTACAGCTTTAGCTCTCGTTACAAAAACACAGCTGGCTATCTCTTATTTCACAACTACGCCTCTTTAAATACTTCATAGATCATTTCTAGATGATTCGCAAATAAACCAGAACGTGAACAATCTATCATTCCAGAAGTAACTAGAAAATTCCATTTATAACAGTTTGTTTCGGCAGACCCTTATCTGCCTGTCATTTGTGTCCGCGTGCTCTCGGTTTTCACACTCCCCTCCTATCGGTTTCTTTTGTGTGCGCAAGACGCCTTATATTAGCTTTAAAACACTGATATCCAACTTCCAGTTTCATTATGATGCAAGATATTTATTACATCACTCTATTCGAATATTTCATTCACACCCTTCACACACACACACACACACACACACACACACACACACACACACACACACACACACACACACACACACACACACACATACACACACACACACACACACTAACTGCATCTGTAGGTGCCTTCCTAATATTAAATTCCCTAATTGACTCATTATATTTCCCAGTATTAATTCCTCAATATAAATTTACATTAAAATTAATCAGCAATACAAATCCTGGTAATTAATTACTTACAATTGTAAGTCGCCACAAGTGGTTGTCTCAAATATGAGAACCCTAAGTGGTCTAAGGGGAAATATGAGTCAATTGGAGAGTTTAATGGCACGAAGGGACGTTGACCAAGGTAGCTCAAGGTGTAGAGCAATTGGACGGAAACCACTAGATCCCTGGTTCAAATCCCGGCCATGGCATTGAATTTTTCAGTTGACTCTAATTAATTCATTACGTGATCTTTATTTTTTAAAATAAATATTTTCAGATAATTTTTTGTCGTTTAACCATGAAATGAATCCCAAAGTTAAATTATTAAAACAATTAAATGGTCCCATAGAGTTAAGAGTGTTAAAATAAATATTTTCTGCCACACTCTTAACTCTATGGGACCATTTAATTGCTTTAATAATTTAACTTAGGGATTCATTTTCATTCTAAAAATATTTATTTTAGAAAATAAACATCACGTAATGAATTTTGACATACCGGCAATTGATTCTGTTTTTCGGTTTGTTTCGTATTCAGATGTTGGTTATGTTGGAAACGTAACATAATAAAAGAAAATACAGAAGTATTTTTGTATCTTGAAAAGTGCAGAGCGATGCGCAGTGGTATTTGGACGAGTCCACCTCGGGACGGTTACAAAAGGAGGGGAGGGCAGGTCAGTTGTGTACCAGCTGCGAGCAACTAAACACGTGCAGAGCTACTCGGTAACACTACAGCTTGTTTCAAAATGTGCTTGTCTCCTGGTTCCAAGAGAGCATTTATAAATGACGACTCCTAGCAGCACACTAGGAAATAAAGTGCTACATTTAAAAACACGAGAAGTAATAACCAATATCCATAGAGTTATAAAAAAGGAACAATGGTCTGGGTCAGTTATAAAAATCTGGGGAAGGGTATCTGAGGCAACATTTGTGTCTGAAAGCAGTTTAGGAGAGTTATTAAGGAAAGAAAAGTCATTGGTGTTAGTGCAACAACGTCCTTCTCTATGTCCAGTAAACAAAGATTAAGAACATGCACAAAATCTAATTTGGATGTTTTAATTCAGAAGTAGTTAGGCCAAATATGAATAATTTTGAAAGCACAGATAAACAAAGACCAACTTTGAAGAAATTGCTTATGAAGCTTAAAAATTCTACTGACTTCCAAGGCAGTGTCTGAACATTAAGAAGAGTCCTTTTGAAGCTAGGATTATTTGAAAAAAAAAACACTAACCGTGACAGACAAATTTTAATCGAACATCGCACCATACGTGGCAAAAGGCTTAAGTATTTACGAAATATTCGTAGATATCGAAGTGAAGTTTATATAGTTTATATGGATGAAATTTATATAAATACAGCATATACTAGACCATATGCCTGGAGTGAAATACGTTACAGGGACCCTGCAGCGATATTGAAAGGCCGACAGTTGTTTATCATGCCTGCTGGAGGAGAACAGGGTTTTGTTCCAAATGTCTATGTACTACTTAAGATCCAACAAAAGCGTGGAGAGTACTACCATAGTAAGAATTACAACTTAGTTTATAAGAGCTGCAAAAACTGGCTTCTTTTAATCCTGAGAAAGCAAACAGCAAAACTCAGTGTGGAAATCTCCTTCATCATCAACCCCCAAAAAGCAAAATTGGTTGTTTCTGCTGGAAAAGTTATGGTCATCTTATTCTTTGATATTCATGGAATGGTTTATCAGCATGTTGTACCTGCACACACATCAGTAGCCGGACAATACTACAGCGATGTCCTGAAAATATTGCGAGTCCATATCAGGCGCAAAAGACCACATTTCCGTGAAGCAGGCTGGATGATACACCTCGATAATGCGTGGCCGAATATTGCCAATGTTTTTATGGAATATCTTGCAAAAATCAACGTGAAGTGCATTCCTCACACTTCCTACAGTTCGGGTTTAGCCCCATGTGACATTTTTGTATTCCCTAACTAGAAGAAACGCCTTGCTGGAAGGCATTATCCATCATCAAAAGCAGTGGTGAAGGCTGCGGAGGTGATTTTGAAGGATCTCTCAAAAATAGTTTCCAGCATGTCTTTGAAGACTGACAGAAACGCTGTGACAAATGCATCACATTCAGGGGAGAGTATTTTGAGAAGGATCATCAAAATTATGAGGATGAGGTAAGATACGTTGTCAAAAATTGTTATAATTCTTAATTGAAAAGCTCCTAAATAGGCATTATCGAAGTGTCGCTTAGTATAAGTTGAACAGGTGTTTAGGTCTTTAAAATTTGTCTTATACTTATATAACTAGCTAAAGACTTTTGCGGTAAAACTACATATTTTTTTACACACTTATTCAAACCTTGTGCACTACACCTCTAGTTAGGTGCCATTTGCAAAAAGAATACATTATAATCTGAAGAGTAATACAATGATTCTTTCTATTTTCTGAACAAATTCCTTAATAATTAAGACATATCTCTATAGCGTCATCTATCGCCTGCCAGTCTAATTCGTGTTGCCAGAGAACTCCGCTACAAGGCAGTAGCGCTAGTTATGCGGCCGCTTGTCAAAGAAGCGGGTCTTTTGAACGACTCAATGTTTGTCACAGATTGGGTAACCTGTCTGAAGAGTGAATGTACAGTGGAAGCCTGCGTGAGTACAAACAGATAAACGTATTATTTCACATCCGGTAATAAAGTAGTTAGAGTCTCTTACAGTGGACGGGTTTGAACCAAGTCAAACTGTAAACACCGTAACCTGCCCTCCCCTCCAGTTGTAACCGTTCTGAGGTGGACTCGTCCAGATACCACCGCGCATCGCTCTGCACTTTTCAAGATAAAAAAGTACATCTGTACTTGGGAATATTAATGGCTTCCCTCAACTCCGTCCGGAGACGTACCAGATCATCTACGGGTAACGGGAACCAATGCCCCCTCGAGTCCAACCCAATCCGAACAACTCCCAAAGGGAGGGGCTCGAATGTTCGGCCCCTCTAGTAACGTCAGAGGTACCACGAGTGCTAAGGGTCCACAGCGCCCGCAGCACGGCAGCTGAGGCAGAGGGATTCCCTCCCCTACGGGAACCCAATATAGAGACACCTCCGTCTCACACAAGAGTGGTGCAGCCGTTGGGGGATATCCGTAAATGCGGACAAAATTCACGCCATTCTTCTTACAAGGCGACACACACTCACTGATTGCCCCAACTTCCACTTTAGAGCCCGAAGGATAGAGTGGACCAATTCCATCAAGTACCTGGGCGTAAAATTGATAGAGGCCTAGCTCTCCGCGATGACATCAGAGAACTCTCGGCACGGGTTCATGGGGCTATTGCCTCTCTGTACCCAATGCTGTGTTCAGTCTCGATACCAATCCGCTTAAAGTTAAACCTCTATCGAGCGCTGATAATCCCAGTCGTGTGAGATCTGGGGCATGGCTGCAGATAGCCATATCTTCAGCGTACAAAGAATAGAAGACACCGGTCCAACTATTCTGTAGGTAGCTCCTTCCCCGTGAGGTTGTTTCACGAAGATTCTCTTCTCCCATACGTGGAAGACGAAATAAGGCGTCGGGCTACAACATTTTACGCTCAACTCCTAACACACAGAAGCACCCTGCTTCGGTCTCTAGGTGACTACGACGCTACAAGACGCCGCTTCAGGCTTTTCCGGGTTTCCCGTATGGCATGCGGGCATCCGAGGTAACACTGCAGTTAATCCAAACAGCAGCAAATGCTGAACTCCATTAACTTCAAATGAGCTACAAAATATATCCCATTGTTGGTTCAAGAGGTCCCGAGTTCGAATCTCGGTCAGGGTGAGTTACCTGGATAAGGTTTTTTCCGGAGTTTTCCCTTATCCTTCAAGACGAATGTCGGGTAACTTTAAGCTACATGGACCCTGGACACATTTGAGCATTATTTCACCCAATTCATTCACCGTCCGATATAACTTTACGTTGGGGCAGACGTAAATCACAAAAAAGACCATTGTTAATGCAGGGAGTAAAGAAATGGATTGGCATCCTGTAAAAAATCAGAGAAGCAAGAAAAACTACCTTGTAAAATTCCTCAACAAAATAATCCCACCCCATCCTGCGTCACCAAAATTTTCAATCTGCGGTTAACCCCAAAGCCTGGTGGATACGCAGCAAAAACCTTCTGGTTGTTAACAGCCTGTCAGTACCTGCGATGTGACAGTCAGTCAGTCGGTAATTGAACTCGCGTACATGAATAGCTGTGTTTATGGTCAATGACCTTACAAGTTGTATTTTGTATTGACGTGGTTATGGACTGTGATGGTTGATAACAGTGTAGTTCTACCGAAACAAAAAACAATCTTGAGTGTTCGTAACTCAGAGTTTTATTTCACGAACCCACAAAGTCACAGGATGGAGAAGAGATCCTCTTTGAATGGAATGACTTTGGTTAATTAAAATGTTCAAAATTCAGTGGTAGATGACAAATCATTCAAATTCATTAGCCAAAGCCAAGAATTCTTCTTGTACTTATATAACTAGTTAAAGACTTTCAATCTAAAATGGCATACTTTCTTTACGATATATTCAGCCTTTATGCAGGACAACTCCAGTTTTGTGTTACTTTCATAAACAAGACATTTGAATCTGAAGTACAGTATAATTATTATTCCTATTAAATAATCAAATTGATTAATAATTAATTCATATCCCTATAGAGATAGGAATTAGCTTTGTGCGTCATCTATCGCCTGCCAGTGTACTTTGTGTTGTCAGAGACTTCCGCTACAAGCGGGTAGCGCTAGTTATGTGGCTCTAACGTTTTACGACTGCAAGAGGCGGAGGGGGAAAGTTAGTAGTACCAACATACAGTAATGAGCAATTGAAGACATCCTCAAAATTATATTTAGAAAGAAAATATTGTAACTTTGTGGGTTCGTAGAATTAGAAGGCCGAGTTGCAGGAATTAAAAATCTTCTTTATTTGCGTAGCAGTACATTGTCTACTTCTCACGTAAAAGCATTACATCACACAATCTTCCAAGGTCGATCACAATAACAAACAGTAACAGCAGATTACAGCTTTAGCTCTCGTTACAACAACACAGCTGGCTATCTCTCATTTCACAACTTTTCACAACTACGCCTCTTTAAATACTTCACAGATCATTTCTAGATGATTCCCAAATAAACCAGAACGCGAACAATCTATCAGTCCAGAAGTAACTAGAAAGTTCCATTTATCTCAGTTTGTTTGTTTCGGCAGACACTTATCTGCCTGTTATCTGTGTCCGCGGGCTCTCGGTTTTCACACTCCCCTCCTATCGGTTTCTTTTGTCTGCGCAAGCCGCCTTATCGCGATCGGGTTGGCGACAATATAGTACTATATTAGATTTAAAACACTGATATCCAACTTACAATTTCATTATGATGCAAGATATTTATTACAACATCACTCTATTCGAATATTTCATTCACACACACACACACAAACACACACACACACACATACACACACACACACAAACACACACACACACTAACTGCATCTGTTGGTACAACTGCGAGTCTCTACATCTGGTGTTGTGATCAGGAAGTTAAAACTGTCTGCTAGCGCCAATCAGCATTGTCGCAGCTAGGCGTGACTTCCGAACCCAAAACCGTGTTGCAATATTACACAAATAAAAATATTTGCAACAGAATCTCCACTTAAATTAAGAAGTTGATAATTCCTACTTCTTTATAAAAGATCGATTTCGAAGGCACATTGCCTTCGTCTTCAGTTTATTAACCAAACTCTGTTGTTAAGGAAATCTCGGTTACCATGTTATTTTCATTTATTACGTTACGTTTCCAACATTACCACCATCTGAATACGAAAAAAAAAACTAAAAACAGAATCAATTGCCAGTATGTTAAAATTCATTACCTGATAAGTTTATACGGTGGAATTAATCCTTAAAGAATTAATCCTTTTAAATACATTACTCCAGTATATGGGTGATTTTAATTAATTAGACCCAACTGAAAAATTCAATGCCATGGTCGGGATTTCAACCACGGATCTACTGGTATCCGTCCAGTTGCTCTACCCCTTGAGCTACCATGGTCAATGTGCCTTCCTGATATTAAATTCTCAAATTCACTCATTATATTTCCCAGTATTAATTCCTCAATATAAATTTACATTAAAATTAATCAGCAATACAAATCCTGGTAATTAATTACTTACAATAGCAAGTCGCCACAAGTGCTTGTCTCAAATATGAGAACACTAAGTGGTCTAAGAGAAAATATGAGACAATTGGAGCGTTTAATGTCACGAAGGCACGTTGACCATGGTAGCTCAAGGGGTAGAGCAATTGGACGGAAACCAGTAGATCCGTGGTTCAATTCCCGGCCATGGCATTGAATTTTTCAGTTGGCTCTAATTAATTCATTACGTGATGTTTATTTTTTAAAATAAATATTTTCAGATTCTTTTTTGTCGTTTAACCATGAAATGAATCCCGAAGTTAATATATTAAAACAATTAAATGATCACATAGAGTTAAGAGTGTTAAAATAAATATTTTCTGCCACACTCTTAACTCTATGGGACCATTTAATTGTTTTAATAATTTAACTTCGGGATTCATTTTCATTCTGAAAATATTTATTTTAAAAAATAAACATCACGCAATGCATTTTTACATACCGGCAATTAATTCTGTTTTTAGGTTTGTTTCGTATTCAGATGTTAATAATGTTGGTAACGTAACGCAATAAAAGAAAATACAGATGTATTTTTTTATCTTGAAAAGTGCAGAGCGATGCGCAGTGGTATATGGACGAGTCCACCTCAGAACGGTTACAACTGGAGGTGAGGGCAGGTCAGTTGCGTACCAGTTGCGAACAAGTGAACACGTGCAGAGTTACTCGGTAACACTACAGCTTGTTTCAAAATGTGCTTGTCTTCTGGTTCCAAGAGAGCATTTATAAATGACGCCTCCTAGCAGAACATTAGGAAATAAAGTGCTACATTTAAAAACACGAGAAGTAATAACCAATATCCATAGATTTATAAAAAAGAAA
The DNA here is from genome assembly GCA_030765055.1 of Mantis religiosa. Taxonomy (NCBI): domain Eukaryota; kingdom Metazoa; phylum Arthropoda; class Insecta; order Mantodea; family Mantidae; genus Mantis; species Mantis religiosa. The sequence continues at coordinate 12,742,186 of CM060954.1, read as the reverse complement.
CAATGGCCTGGGTCAGCTATAAAAATCTGGGGAAGGGTATCTGAGGCAACAGTTGTGTCTGAAAGCAGTTTAGGAGAGTTATTAAGGAAAGAAAAGTCATTGGTGCTAGTGCAACAACGTCCTTCTCTATGCCCAGTAAACAAAGATTAAGAACATGCACAAAATCTAATTTGAATGTTTTAATTCAGAAGTAGTTAGGCGAACTATGAATAATTTTTAAAGCACAGAAAAACAAAGACCAACTTTGAAGAAAGTGCTTATGAAGCTTAAAAATTCAACTGACTTCCAAGGCAGTGTCTGAACATTAAGAAGAGTTCTTTTGAAGCTAGGATTATTTGAAGAAAAAAAACACTAAGCGTGACAGACAAATTTTAATCGAACATCGCACCATACGTGCAAAAAGACTTAATTATTTACGAAATATTTGGAGATATCGAAGTGAAGTTTATATAGTTTATATGGATGAAACTTATATAAATACAGCACATACTGGACCATATGTCTGGAGTGAAATACGTTACAGGGACTCTGCAGCGACATTGAAAGGCCGACAGTTGTTTATCATGCCTGCTGGAGGAGAACAGGGTTTTGTTCCAAATGTCTATGTACTATTTAAGATCCAACAAAGGCGTGGAGATTACTACCACAGTAAGAATTACAACTTAGTTAATAAGAGCTGCAAAACTAGCTTCGAGAATGAAATTTGTTTTTAGACACCTTATGCACCGCCCTCCCCTCTCGTAATCTTACGCGTGTGACACATTGTGGCGATAGGTGCACTACCCCCACCACAGTTGCTACTCATCCCTACCGCACAGGATTCCTGTCAAAATAAAATAATACATCTGTAACATGTTAACCGAGATTTCCTTAACAACGGGGTTTGGTTACTAAACTGAAGACGAAGGCGATGTGGCTTCGAAATCGATCTTTTATAAATAAGCAGGAATTATCAACTTCTTAAGTTAAGTGGAGATTCTGTTGCAAATATTTTTATTTGTGTAATATTTGTTGCTTCACTGTGACTAGCTTCACTTTCTGTGTGACCGTGTTGTAAGCTTACATTTGTTTGAGCCACGTGGCTTCAGCTGCTTGCGCTGGTGAACTTTCTTTTTGCGTGCGTGAATTCCAATTTTTAGTGTTCGTAAGTCCTATTATTATTATCGCTATTATAATAATATGGCTACTGGTTCGTGAAATATGCAAATACGTGAAATATTTAAAATAATCCTTGTTCCTCTGTAGAAATTCCCCCTAAAGAACTGCCAACATCTCAGGAATCGTCAGAGTCGGAGAAAGAGCGGCAGGACTGTAGTTCTGTGGCTCCTAGTCAAGAAGCGGGTCTTTTGAACGACTCAGTGTTTGTCAGTTTGGTTAACTTGTCTGAAGAGTGAATGTACAGATCAAATAGTAGAAGCCTATGTGAACACAAACAGATAAGCGGTATTACCTCACGTTGAGACTGCTACAATGGACGACTTTGAACCAAGTCAAAATGAAAACATCGTCATACACTCACAAAGTAGAAAATTAATGTTCAATGCGTTACAATTTTGTAAAATAGAAAAATGTAAATATTAATTATTGCCTTAGATAATACTACAGCAGAGGCAATGAACAAACTGTACTTAATATAACTAAAGAGGTTCAAAGTTCTAAGTGTACGGGAGAAAAAGTTTCAAGACATTGTAAAAAAAAATTAAAATATTTGGACTCGAAGAGTTTGAAAAAAAAATTTAGTGTGTAGAACTTTTCTCCTTGTAATTCCTTGTTATTTCTTCGAGCTTTTCAGTAGATACACTTTTTCAATTGGGAATTCATTATTGTTTATCTTCTAACTATACAAAGAGAATGAAATTTCAATGCTAAATCATAAAACCCAGCTCATAAAATATTGTCGCTACTTATATAAAAATGCCTACTAATCTGAATCACAATAAAACCATTTCTATGTTATGAACAAACTGTACAATAGTTAATTTACGAGTAAATAGTAAGCAAAGTAAAGCTAAGAATTAGTTATTCAATTATTTCACATACTTCCGCTAAGTATTCTGTTACCAGAGAAGGTATAAATTGAAAATGACGTTCACTTTCAGAAAAACTATACGCATATCAGTGTTAAGACAAACAAGGAACACATCTCAAACGATTCTCTCAACAAGAAGTATGATTTGAATTAAGAACTTACACAGTCTGTGCGATTCTTGTATACTTACCTTTATCAGTTAAATCACCCTGAATGATGAACAATTCTGAGTATATTGCCAGAACATTTAAGATAGCCAATACATGAATAATTAAGACATCACTTCGAAAATTTTGAAAGATTGGAAATTTAATCATTTTTGTACAGTAGCCGTGTGTAGGCTAAGATTTGGATCGAGCCGGATTGAAAAATTCATTGCCACGTCCGCGATTTGAACCACCGATCTCCCGGTCTCCGTCCTTACATACTTGCAGAGTTAGTAAGTCGCCACAAAATGATTCGTATCTCATTGTTGATGAGAACTCCTAGTGATTTACTGGGTAACATACGAGTCAGTTGGAGAATTTAATGCCATGACTGCACGTTGGCCATGGTAGCTCACTTTTAGTTGTAATTTACGTCCTACAGATTAAGTCATATCGGACGATGAATGGAATGGGTGAAATGATGCTCAAATGAGCACAGGGTTCATGGAGCTTAGAGTTCCCCGACATTCGTCTTTCTGAATACGGGAAAACCGCGGTAAACACTTATCCAGGTAACTCACCCTGACAAAGATTCGAAGTCGGGGCTTCCTGAACGTGAGGCAGAAACGCTACTACCACGCTACCGAGAGGCGGGCCTCAATTGTTTACAGTTATCCGCGGTTTAAATTTCGACCAAGGCCACAGATTAATACCAGATGCTCAACTCCGTGTTAAAATCTGAAGACGCATAGGGCGCTCTTTCCTAAATCTTTAGACCCCGGCGACCTTGGAAACTACGGTCGGTGCGGCCGGTAATGTAGTAAGCTTCTATTGCGACCGAGCTGTGGTGCATTCACCTCCCCTTCCCTTCCGCTCCCATTTTCACTGACTGATGGAATCCAACTTCTTTCGAAATCACTTCTCGTCACACACGAATAGTTTACGGCACATATCAACGATTTCATATTAGGATAATACGCGTCAAATACGCTGAGGAAATGTGCGATAAACTATTCATCAGTGTGCGAGATGTGACTTCGAAAGAAGTTGTCCAATTTGTGAAAAAAATGTCAAGAATCCACTTGAACTTTTCCTGTTAAGTATGAATAATTGACTTCCACAAAGCATTATATCTTTATTCCTGTTGCAAATTGATAATTTTGTCTTTAAAAACAATTAAAAATTTAAAAACGAGAGAGTGAGATCACTTAAGATGCTGTTGAGATTATACAAGACATCTGTATACCCTTTCCCTCAAGCTTCTTAGTGTAATACTTAAAATAAAGGTAACTTAACACTAAAATAATGATTCTGTAGATACAGGAAAACAGGTAAGGATACCATAACGTTATATGTAATGCAATTTCTTTGTACACAGAATGTTGAAAAAGTCCCTGGAATAACAGTGAGAAAAAAAAACCTAAAGAAATATGTATATAAATTTGAAATGATAACAACAACTATGTACAAAAAATAGCACTATTTCTTTAAAATGACACCAAAGCAGCTCTGTTAATGGTTATATTTAATAAGTATTTTAAAAGCTCAATAGTACATACATTATTTTCAGCACAAGTATACTAAAGTATATTCAGAGAAAAACATGAAATTTGTGATCGATTCATATAAGATTAATAATGTCAAATTAGTACAGAAGTCAGTATTAGCAACTGGTGACATAAATTTCATAAATGGCACTGTTTTATATACTTCTAATCACTTTGGTTGAATTAACATTCACAAGTGCAGAATAAATTATGAAAAATAATAATTACATTAAAGCTGTATCATTCATTTAAAATTGTCCTAAGCTTAACTCTGTCTTCACAACACAAGAATATTACAGCGTTGAATTTTTAAATGCTTCAATGGCATGCATATGCACAGTAATGAATGCTGAAGAAGAAAATGTGCAGTTTTAAAAATAAAATTTAATGCACAGTGTATCTTCCAATAAGAGATTATTTCATGTAGTTATCTGACTGTGAAATATAATTTGCTTAATGTGCAGAGCAATTGTTTGGATAAATGGCTTGCTTTAACTTGATAAGACTTTAAGCAATGTACTTTATGACTAAGATGGCAAATGGAGCCCTCTGCATAGTGTAAACCTCTCAGTCCATGACATACAACTGAATGTGTGTCAAATAAATAACTCAATGAAAGATTACACTATGAACTATTAATGCTGTTTGTAGCTTTAGTTAAGAAGTGAAAGTGATGGAACTGTGTGTTTGAGTAGTTAATAAAAAATAATTTAGTAATGTAATTTATTTGCTCACACATCTAACCATTATTTCTTTTGACAGTCCATAATTCCCTTATGTGTTCACTACAAAGAAACAAGAAGTGCATTATATAGCAAAATAATGTGCAGTTTTATCTACTTTTCAAAATTATTATGTGGCTTCGCATCACTGCATGTAGCAAATGGCTCATATATTAGGTTAAACATCTTTTTCCCATGCCAAAGATTGAGATTTTCATTCCAACTTAGAACAATGAGAGGATGTTTAACAGTGTAGTTTCATGTGACATGTAACATTTCTGTGAGTCACGCTAGAAACGTTATATCACCCTTAAAATGGTTAGCATTACAGAAATTGTGTACCAATATTATTCATAAATAGTGGCAAGTACATGTTGAGAACAGAAATACCACAGAATACATAAATGCTGTGCAAATATCACTTTAACTTGTTATTTTTCTGAACCCATTTGTGTGTGTGTGTGTTAACAAGGAAGAGGATTTATAACCTATTATTTATTGTGAAGCTTTACTAATTTGAGATCAAGCCACACTGTGTTTAGGTCCTAGCTAGCTGACATTGTGCATGTTTTAACAATAACTGGAATATTAGAAATAAAATTAAAAGTGGCATATAATGATGATGACACAATGACATTTTAATTATTTCTTGTAATGCACAATTACACCTAAAAACTTGTAAAGCTTTTTCAAATAAATTCTAATCCCATCAGATCTCTTCAAAGATGGTTATTCAGGTAAATAATTTAGTGTAGTGTGTACAATAATATTGCATAGTGACTACTGCATTAAACAAAATAGAACAAATTAGGTTTATGGAATCTCAGATCATACTTTTAATTGCTGTTAAAAGCTGTGACATTCTTGATCAATGATGTAGATATACACTGATGAGTAAGGTTAAGAGAACTTAGTTCTTCAAAATACTTATCATTGCAATTTAAAGAAAAAGTTTATAAAATTCATATCAAGCATCTCGCCGAAATATTTTAGTTTAAGCCACCTAGATTATACGTAAACACAGATGATGCTAATTTTGGTATATCTGAAAATTCACAGCTATTTTTTCAGTAATTTAAACTGCATATTACTTACCTTACATGGACTTATATATTACATATATTTTAAATTTAAAACTACAAGTACAAACACAAAAACTAATACACCCAATCAACTGTCTAAAATAACTTCACTTTTCACTTTTCCTTGTTGGCCACAGTGTTCCTCAAAGTTTTTGTTAAATTTTCCACTGATATGAAATGAAACTCAAACTTTCAGAAATATTTGATATGCCACATTAAATTGCTGTATACGCGGGAAAGAATGCTTTGTGCTACATTACTAAAGTTCCTGAAGATCACTGCACATCACCAAAACAAGAAACATACACAATATCCAGTAATCCTGCACTCTGATTTCTGCCATCGTATTCCTGGTAGCCTGAGATGATGGATGACCCCTGAAAGACAAAAAACAGAAAATCCCATTATTGCACTAATAAAGTAACAAGGTTAATGAAACTAATGCTTTTGTATGTAAAACAACAACACACTTTTTCCATCATAAGGTGCTACATTAATCTAGAGAATTTAACTGTGCATGAACATGTATTAAGGCACATTTCAGGTTATGTCATATTAATTGTCGGTATTTAGCTACATGCTAAATCTTACTTACCAATAGGTCTTTGTGAAAATCTATTCTCCTTCTTCCTGCTGCCCATACGTCCTCGTAGTTCTTTCAAATTTTTACAATTTCACAAATCGATGAAAATTGTATTCAGAACTTAATTTGGCTTGGCCTCCTTGTCGTTAAAGCTTTAATTCAAATATTTACAGGTTAGCCAATGTAGTGTCTTATTCATATAGTACATTGAGCTCAAATAAGGTCGATAATAGGCCAATAATATTACGCAAATTACTTCGTAAGTAGTAAAATAATACAATAACTATTAAATTTTGAACTAAGCAGAAGTTATTTTATATATTAGTTAGTAAGCAACACGGCAGCCAAAATAATTATATTGGCGGCATTGAATCCGGCGCCTGCAGCGCTCAAAACTGTATCTTTAGACCCCGGGTGTTTCGCGAACCTTAATGTGTCTCCTGGTCTCCTATCTCAGTTAATATCTCCTATCTCCTATCCCTGACCAAGGCATTGAATTTTTCAGTCTGACTCTATTTATCCAAAAGTTTGAAGGAACCAAAATTTTCGGAAAATGTTAAAAATAACGTAGCAGAGATGTTCCTTGAAAGGGTTTATACCGTGTCCTGGATAGAAGCTATACATAAATGTAAAATAATGTCCTTTTTCGAGGATTGTCCTTCTTTGGTATCAACACCTCATGTGAATTTTATGTCCATTCAGTTGAAACACATTTGGATCGTATTTACGGACAGACAATTCAATAATCAATCTTTCAGAACCTCTCAAACTTCAAACATCACAACAGTAAGGTAAATGAGATTAAATGGAATGACCATGGTTCATTAAAATGTCGAATAATCAAATGGATTTTGCTGCGATGAACCCAAGAATTCTTCTCTTACTTATATAACTAGTTAAAGGCTTTTGAACTAAAAATTCAATATCTTCTTCACACAGAAATTCAGTATAAATGCGAGACACCTCGGCCTTGGTGTTTCTTAGATAAAGAGCACATTTTAATTTGATTCACAATAAAATTGTTCCTACTTTCTGTTCAAAATGCTTAAAAATCAAGACATATTCTTATATAGATAGTAATTAGGTTCGTGCGCCATCTATCGCCTCCCGGTCTAATTTGTGTTGTCAGAGACTTCCGCCACAAGTAAGTAGCGCTAGTCATGCGGCCGTTTGTCAAAGAAGCGGGTGTTTTCAACGACTCAGTGTTTGTCATAGACTGGGTAACCTGTCTAAAGAGTGAATGTACACGGCCAGCAGTGGAAGCCTGCGTGAGCACAGTGATATAAACAAACCTCAGGGTTTAGCTATGGGTAACCACATCTCACCGTTATTGGCTGATTTATATATAAGTTATTTGTAAACACGGGTGACTAAAGCATTTCCACATATCTTTAAAGTGTGGTTTCGTAATGTTGATGATATATTCGCCATAGTACTGGGAAAATTAGCACAGGATGCGTTAAAACTACTGAATTTACAAGAACAATCTATAAAATTTACTATTGAAACAGAAAAAGATGGCTGGTTACTGCTTTTGGATCTAAAAAGTATGAGAAAAGGAGAAAAATTAGAGTTCGGCATATATAGAAAACAACAAATGTGTATTAACGACATTAAAAACAATGACTCCATCCCAAAAGAACATCAATATGCAGTACTTCACAATCTAATCCATAGTTTAGTGAACATTCCACTGACTATGGAAGAATATAACAAGGAAGTGGATCACATAAAATATGTTGCAAATGTAAATGGCTTTGGTCCAAAATGTATTACAAAAATGATAAACAAACATAAAAGACGGAAAACCATCAAGGGCATTAGTACGTTAAAAGCTGATGACTGAAAGGAAATATGTTGCAAATTTACATATCATCCTAAGACTTTTAATAAATTTAAAAGCATTTTCTGTCATTCTCATATACAACTAGTTCTACATAAGAAATGCAGCCCGAGAAATACACTAAATGACCCGCTCAATAACACAAGTCCGGCCAACAAATTATCAGCAATTTATAGCGTAAAATGCGAGGATTGCCATGAAATATATATTGGAAAACCAAAAAGAAACTTGGAAACAAGGATGAAAGAACACATGAGATACATAAATTACAAACAGACAGATAAATCAGCCATAGCCGATCATTTATGGTCAAAAAATCATTATATTTCTAAAGAAATTAAACTTTTGGTAACAGAAAAAAAGTATTGGCAAGTAGCAGCTTGGGAAAATATAGAAATTTTTAAGAACAGAAAGAGAGTCATGAATTTCGAAATACCAACAGTGGATGACGTTAGTCAACTCGTTGAACAGAGAGGCTGTCTCCTGAAGAACTAATCAAACACCAGCTGATGATGGAGGCGCGTGGTCCTTGAAACATGTCCTAATTCTATATGTAAGTGGAGCTAAAGTGTTTTTTTTTCCTTGTGCCATTTATACCCCGGCTTTAACTGCTATGGTCATATTGGCGGCCGTCCTCCTTGGAACATACTGAAGGTGTTAGCTCGTTATCTTTGGTTTTTAATCATTAGACGACGTACACATTCACACTCTCATTCATGCTTCCAGACTCTGGGGAAGATGGGGAATTATCATAGTCGGAGAAAGATCCCCACCCACACCGCCGGGAATCGAACACGGGACCCCTAGCATGGCAAGCAGGTGCTACGGGGCCAGCTTAAAATGTATTTATAGTTTGACAAGTAGTTTAAAAAGATTTTGAAGAAAAGCAGTTTCTAGTAAGTAAACTCATGAATGCCGTTAAAAAGAATAGCCTTTTTAAAGGTACAAAGACATATTCTGGAGAATACTTAACGGCAGGGGTTACCAATTTCCCAAGAAAAGTGATGTGCACCGCCTTGTGTACGATGTTCTAATGTTCTGATGGTCACAGTGTAATGTACTATATTCCAGCTTTCTCTGATCTCTCTAAACCGAGCGATTTCCCATAACAAATGCATTTATTAGTCAGACAGGTAACGTTGTAACTTTATTAGTGACATATATTTGGGAGGACGTGTTTATAATATGAAATCAGTAGAAAAGTTCATATGTACATTGATATGAAAACCAATTAATTCGGAGTTACAACACAAAATTGAAACTTACAAAAATTACTCGAAGTGGCTTGCTATTCCTTCGATTTTTTCTGTAATCTACATACTCCAACCTTAAGTCATATCGAACTATATGTGAAATAATGCTCGAATGAGTCTGGGGTCCATGGAGCTACCCGACATTCGTCTTTCAGGATAAGGGAAACCCCCGGAAGAAGCCCAATCCAGGTAACTCGCCCTGACCAAGATTCGAACTGGAGACCTGTTGAACGTGAGGCAGACATGCTAACGAGGCGGCCTCTAAGTGTCTTAATGTGGCAATGTGTGGTATCTTCTGATGTACCAGGTTCTTCTGAAAGTCTACAGGTAACTTTTTGCGGATTTCGTTGCAAAAGTTTGTGTGTGTAACGAATTTCACTGCAAGCATATGGTCCAGTATGTGATGTATTTATAAGTTTCATCCATATAAACTATATAAACTTCACTTCGATATGTCCGAATATTTCGTAAATACTTACACCTTTTTGCACGTATGGTGCGATCTTCCATTAAAATTTGTGTGTCACGCTTAGTGTTTTTTTTTTTTCAAATAATCCTAGCTTCAAAGGAACTCTTCTTAATGTTCGGACACTGCCTTGAAAGTCAGTAGAATTTTTAAGCTTCATAAGCACTTTCTTCAAAGTTGGTCTTTGTTTTTCTGTACTTTAAAAGTTACTCACAGTTCCCCTCACTACTTCTGAATTAAAACATCCAAATTACATTTTGTGCATGTTCTTAATCTTTGTTTACTGGGCATAGAGAAGGACGTTGTTGCACTAACACCAATGGCTTTTCTTCCTTAATAACTCTCCTAAACTGCTTTCAGACACAATTGTTGCCTCAGATACCCTTCCCAAGATTTTTAAAGCTGACCCAGGCCATTGTTTCATTTTTATAGATCTATGGATATTGGTTATTACTTTTCGTGTTTTTAAATGTAGCACTTTACTTCCTATTGTGCTGCTAGGAGGCGTCATTTCTAAATGCTCTCTTGGAACCAGGAGACAAGCACATTTTGAAACAAGCTGTAGTGTTACCGAGTAGCTCTGCACGTGTTAAATTGCTCGCAACTGGTACACAACTGACCTGTCCTCCCCTCCAGTTGCAACCGTTCTGAGGTGGACTCGTCCAGATACCCCTGCGCATCACTCTGCACTTTTCAAGATAAAAAATACATCTGTACTGTTTGGTCAAAGGCATTTTGGACATTCAGGAACGTTGCAATGGCTGTGTAACCTCTGTTGTAGGCATCGATTATTTCCGATGTTATCCTAACTGGTCTTGGATAGTTGTCAGATCTGTATGCGGCTTGTGTATCGGGCTGGATGCGGTTGTTTGTGCAGAAAGTTGCGATGCGTCTTACGATGTATTATTGATAACGTTGATGTCCATAATTCTGGTGATTCCTTTTACCGTTGCCTAGTTTCTCAAAAATTAGTATTTGCGCAAACTTCCATTTGGTTGGCTGATGTTTATATCTGATTTCCATATTGTATAATTCGGCTAGAAATCTTCTTTTATTTGTATAACTAGTTAAAGGCTTTCTACCTAAAATGACATATTTTCTTTACAGATATACTCAACCTTTATGCACAACAGCTCTAGTTAGGTGTTACTTAGATAAAGAATACATTTGAATCTCAAGTACAATAAATTTATTATTCCTATTTTATTGTCAAATTGCGTAATAATTACGACATAACCCTATATAGATAGTAATTAAGTTTGTGCGTCATCTATCGCCTGGCAGTGTACTTTGTGTTGTCAGAGAGTTCCGCTACAAGTGGGTAGCGCTAGTTATGCGGCCGCTCTTCAAGAAGCGGATCTTTTGAACGACTCATTGTTTGTCATAGACTGGGTGACCTGTCTGAAGGGATAATCCACACGGTCAGGAGTGGAAGCCTATGTCAACACAAACAGATGCGCGGTAGTACTTCACGCTGAGTCAGTTACAATGGACGAGTTTGAACCAAATCAAAATGTAAACACCGTCATACACTCACAAAGTAGAAAATTAATGTTCTATATGTTGCGGTTTTGTTAAGTAGAGAAATGCAAATACCTGATTATTCCATTACATAATACTACAGCAGAGGCAATGAACGAACTGTACTTAATATAGCGAAAGAGGTCGAAAGCTTCTAAGTGTACGGGAGAAAGAAAACTTTGAAAACATTGTAAAATATTCAAAAACGTTTGGACTCGATAAGTTTGAAAACTTTTTAGTGTGTAGGACTTTTCTCCTTGTTATTTCTTCCAGCATTTTAGTAGTTCCACATTTTCCATTGGGAATTTATTATTTTTTATCTTCTAACCATACAAAGGGACTGTAATTTCAAAGACAATGCATAAAAGCCAGCTCTTAAAATACTGTCAATACTTACATAAAGAATATATATTAATCAGAATCACAATAAAATAATTTCTATTTTATAAACAAGTTGTGTAACAGTTAACTTATAAGTAAATTGAATTTAAAGTAAAGCTAAGAAGTTATCATTCTATTATTTCACATACTTTCGCTAAGTATTCTGTTACCAGAGAAGATATAAATTGAAAATGACGTTCACTTTCAGAAAAACTATACGCAAATCGTTAAAACAAACAAAAGAAATACATTGCAAACCATTCTCTCAACAAGAAGTATGATATGAATGTAGAACTTCCACAGTCTGTGCGATTCTTGTATACTTACATTTTATGTCTTACTTTTACCAGTCATATCATCCTCAATGAAGAACAATTCCGAGTATATTGCCAGAAAATTTAAAATAGCCAATTTATGAATAATTAAGATATCACTTCGACATCTTAGAAATTTTGGAAATTTGGCCATTTTTGAGCACTAGCCGTGTGTACGCTAAGATTTGTATAGAGTCAAATAGCCTGAAAAATCCAATGCCACGGCCGGGATTTGAACCACAATCTCCGAGTCTTCGTCCTGAAGTACTTACGGAGTTAGTAAGTCGCCACTAAATGGTTCGTATCTCATTGTTTATGAGAGCCCCTAGTGGTTTATTGGGAAACATAGGAGTCAGTTGGATAATTTGATGTCATTCCGCCAAGTTCTCCATTGTAGTTCAATTGATTAGAGCGATCCGCGGTTCAAATTTCGGCTATGGCATTGAATTTTTCAGTCTGACTCTATTTGTTCAAATTTTTCATACAACCAAAATCTTTGGAAAACGTTAAACATGTTAGTATGCAGAAGAGATGTTTCCTGAAAGTCTTGTGTCGTTTTCTTGGAAGAAGCTATACGTAAATATAAAAGAATGTCCTTTTTCCTGGATTGAGCCTTTTTGGTTTCGTGATATTTCTAAACCAGTGATATTTCAAAAATGCATTTCTTCTTGTACTTGTATAACTATTTAAAGGCTTTTTGTCTAAAATTCACATATTTTCTTTACACACATACTCAGCCTTTATGCAGGACAGCTCTAATTTGATGTTTCTTAGATAAAGAATACATTCTAATTTGAACCACAGTAAAATTATTCATATTTCCTGAATAAAGTCCTTAATAATTTAGACAGCACCTTACAGAGATATTAATTAATGTTCGTGCGTCATCTATCGCCCGCCAGTGTACTCTGTGTTGTCAGAGACTTCCGCTACAAGCGGGTAGCGCTACAGGCTGATGTTTAGAAAAACAGAGTGAAGGTCCATTACCTTATCGCTAGTTGTATGCGGGAAACAGTTTACTTGAGTATTCAGTTGCGCTGTGTATTGTTAACCTACTTTGTTAAAATACAATTAAAATATGTTTTTACGGAAGCAAGACGTAGTGGCGTTAGGATTAGAGGTGGACCGAGGAATCATGGCCCAAGGCAAAGATCAGCTTAAGGTCGAATTGTTACATTGCATAGCCAAGCTAGAGAATTTGTCTGTTCTCTTTGAGAATTCTTCCAACAAGAAGACGAGAGTTTGCTCCTTATCAATGAACAGCTTATTCCTTTTACCCAAAAGCGACAGTCACATGTCAGTAGATATGCTTGCACGTAAATGAATTCCTGTGGGTCAAAATTCCGGCATATCGGTGGCGTTGATATGAACATGACAATTAACAAAATCGTTAATAACAGTATATTGCGATATTAATGTATACGGAACGAGGAAAGGTTTGAAAAAAAACGAGGCGCTTACACCGAGTTTTTTTTCAATTCTCGAGATTCCGTTATGTGCTTACCACATGTGCATTGCAGATTATTTTTTGGACTATGTGTACTTATATCAATTTGAATTTTAGTAGTTAAGATATTAGCTGGAATATTAATAAATATAATTGAAGATAAATGTTAGATTTTTGAACGTGCATCGCTCATATGTGTTTCTATGGAGAAATACTTACCGCACTGTGCGAGAATGTCAACTTACGATGTATAGCAACAATAACGCTAAGTATGGAATATTAGTTACATAGTACAAACAATTGAAGACTCTACAACTCAGTGAATGTGTGAACAACTTATTTCTGTTTTTAAAGTAGGCTAATACAGATTAACTGTGCATGCTTTTGTTGAGGTGAGATAACTCGAACCCTTGTTTATGTTTCCAGTGCTGAGAGGATAAAGAAAGGAGATCTGCATTACTTCCTATCTGCCGATGGGCAACACTGCAGCATCACATGTGGAGAAACAGATGACATTTACGTATCATCTTTTAAAAATAAGACTGTAGTTATGCGTCGGCTTATCAAAGAAGCAGATGTTTTCAACGACTCAGTGTTATAGTGTTATAGACTATGTAACCTGTCTGAAGAGTGAATGTACACGGCCAGGCAGGTCAGGCGGACAGCTACCGAGGCGGGCTCTAAGTGTCTTAATGTGGCGATGTATGGTATCTTTTGATGTACCAAGTTCTTCTGAAAGTCTACAGGTACTTGTCTGCGGATTTCCTTGCAAAAGTTTGTGTGTGTTCTCAATATTCCATATTTAGTCTTCCAGAACGTGGTAAATCTTAGTGTTTTCATCTGCATTTTTTTAAATGTTGGAACCATCGTCATGCCACACGCTCACTAACGACATCTTCTCCTTCCACTTCACACATTCTTCGTACTGCGGCAGCGACTTTATAATCTTGTTTACAGTAATGTTTTAGTAATGCTCCAAGTTCAGAATTTGATATCTCCATTTTGTGATTGTTTATTAACAAATGAAGACCGATACATCCTCGCAATGTACACAACACTAACCATGGCATCCTGTAAATAACCCCAGAAGTTATGGAAAATGTTAACCACTGTCACATATGTAAACTGTTCGATAATTCCATGTGTTTGTTGTGGCCTAGTGGAATACAGCTCCTCTTCCCAACAGACGCGGCAAAATCGATCCAATCATTTCACAATAAGATGGTGCAAGTTACATGCTTTTCTTCGAATTCATCATGGCGGAACAGGTCAGAAGAAGATACACTGATTTCCACAATAAAGAAAATATCTTTGAAAGCATCAACCCAAACTATGTATTTCAGGGAAAAAGCCCCTAATATAGCTTTGCACCCGCCACCAATTTCAACACGCTGGGGTATATGGTTAATTGCGTGTACACTCCTGGAAATGGAAATAAGAACACATTGACGCCGGTGTGTCAGACCCACCATACTTGCTCCGGACACTGCGAGAGGGCTGTACAAGCAATGATCACACGCACGGCACAGCGGACACACCAGGAACCGCGGTGTTGGCCGTCGAATGGCACTAGCTGCACAGCGTTTGGGCACCGCCACCGTTAGTGTCAGCCAGTTTACCGTGGCATACGGAGCTTCATCGCAGTCTTTAACACTGGTAGCATGCCGCGACAGCGTGGACGTGAACCGTATGTGCAGATGACGGACTTTGAGCGAGGGCGTATAGTGGGCATGCGGGAGGCCGGGTGGACGTACCGCCGAATTGCTCAACACGTGGGGCGTGAAGTCTCCACAGTACATCGATGTTGTCACCAGTGGTTGGCGGAAGGTGCACGTGCCCGTCGACCTGGGACCGGACCGCAGCGACGCACGGATGCAGGCCAAGACCGTCGGATCCTACGCAGTGCCGTAGGGGACCGCACCGCCACTTCCCACCAAATTAGGGACACTGCTCCAGGGGTATCGGCGAGGACCATTCGCAACCGTCTCCATGAAGCTGGGCTACGGTCTCGCGCACCGTTAGGCCGTCTTCCGCTCACGCCCCAACATATTGCAGCCCGCCTCTAGTGGTGTCGTGACAGGCGTGAATGGAGGGAGGAATGGAGACGTGTCGTTTTCAGCGACTAGAGTCGCCTCTGCCTTGGTGCCAATGATGGTCGTATGCGTGTTTGGCGCCGTGCAGGTGAGCGCCACAATTAGGACTGTATACGACCGAGGCACACGGAGCCAACACCCGGCATCATGGTGTGGGGAGCGATCTCCTACACTGGCCGTACACCTCTGGTGATCGTTGAGGGAACACTGAATAGTGCACGGTACATCCAAACCGTCATCGAACCCATCGTTCTACCATTCCTAGACCGGCAAAGGAACTTGCTGTTCTAACAGGACAATGCACGTCCGTATGTATCACATGTCACCCAACGTGCTCTAGAAGGTGTAAGTCGACTACCCTGGCCAGCAAGATCTCCGGATCTGTCCCCCATTGGGCATGTTTGGGACTGGATGAAACGTCATCTCACGCGGTCTGCACGTCCAGCACGAACGCTGGTCCAACTGAGGCGCCAGCTGGAAATGGCATAGCAAGCCGTTCCACAGGACTACATCCAGCATCTCTACGATCGTCTCCATGGGAGAATAGCAGCCTGCATTGCTGCGAAAGGTGGATATACACGGTACATTGTGCATGCTCTGTTGCCTGTGTCTATGTGGCTATGGTTCTGTCAGTGTGATCATGTGATGTATCTGACCCCAGGAATGTGTCAATAAAGTTTCCCCTTCCTGGGACAATGAATTCACGGTGTTCTTATTTCAATTTCCAGGGGTGTATATACCTCTGAGACAATTTTCAAATACTGAGAGAAGTGGAGAACAGCTTTGATAGGGTAGATTCTAAGGCAATTGAGAGCGCCCAAAGTACCGTCCTGACATTAAATCCTCCAGTTGACTCGTATATTTCCCCGGTAAACCACTAGGGGCTCTCGTATCCGAGATACACCGTTTGTGGCGACTTACTATTGTGAGTATTTGAGAACTCCTAGTGGTCTACCGGGGAAATATATGAGTCAGTTGGAGAATTTAATGTCATGACGGCAAGTTGACCATGGTAGCTTAATGGGTTAGAGCGACTGGACGGAAACCAAGACATCCGTGGTTCAAACCTGGCCATGGCATTGAATTTTTCATGTTGACTCAATCTATCAAAGACCTCAGCTAGTGTGAAGAAATGATTAATTTCCATCAATTAACTAAAATGACGTGATGAATGTTGAATGTATTTATTATTCAGTAGCAGTAATTGCATTATTTAGTGAGATAGTTGATTTTAAAATGTGGTTATTACAACCATATATTCATTATTCGTTTGTGAGAGTTATTAATTTATCATTATGAAAGAAATTGTTAATTTTTGTTACGGCATTTATTTACTTTTTATGTGCATTTTTTGTATTTCAAGGCAATTTAATAGCTCATTTTAGGTCAAAAACTTCCAGCTCTACTTATGATATTGTCATATTCTCTTGCACCTACCTACAAGAAAATTACCAGTGAGACACTTTCTGCAAATGAACATGAAGTAGAATTTCCAACATCTCTAAGAAAAGTTTATTCAAGTGTAGGAAGGTTTCGTGACTTCAACTCATCAGAAAGGGTAGTTGCAGTTAGATAGAAACGTCTCAGTTCATTAGTCAAACCAAAAATTCCTCTTGAACTTATATAATTAGTTAAAGACTTTTGGTCTATTTATTTATTCATCCTTTTGATCATAGTACATGATATAGGACACGTCAAGTACTTATAACTATAAATTATACATTAAACATTTACATAACACAAGTTTAGAAATGAAAATTCAGAAACTGTAAGTACAATATAACAATTTATCTGTAGATGACATTCAAAAACATTCACGTATACTATAAAAACAGGAACTTTTTCCTTGCAGCATTTAAATTTAGGAAGTGCAGATATTGTCAACCTAGTATAATAAATTACACACCCAGAAGGGGTTCATGGAAAAGTATTTAAAAACTCATCAAATGAGTAAAACCAATGCAGACCAGCAGAAGAATCGGGTCGTCCAGGTTTACCTGGACGGAATGGTTTCGCCCAGCACCTAGCCGCTTACTGCGGCTTTATCTAGGTAGTGTAGAAGTTGTCTGTGTTTTGTCTCAAGCGTTTATGTCGAGGCATAGGTTTCTCTGATCTGTTGGGTTAAGCCGCTCAGGCTGCCGCCTGGGGTATGTATTCCCAAGGCTGCCTTCACCCGAACTCCCCGCTTGAAGAAGGTCGAAGTGCAGACAGCACGATCAGAGGGGATAGGAGACTGTGTGGGGGAATTATCTAGACCCATTTCTGGTTCTGGTGTTTACGGTGGGATGGAGAGAACCCCCTCTGGCTAATAGCCCATGGCGTCCTTGGGGAGTTTGTACGTCCTCCTCCTACGAGGAGCTCTGTGGTCATACCGACCCAGGGTGTTGACCAGCTGGTTGGAATGGGTAGACAGTCTTTGATGGAGGGTTCGAGATCTCTCTCTTACCATATCTTCTATGTAAGGGATTTGGGAGTATTCGTGTAGGATATGAGTAGGGAATCTGCGCCCAGTACCGTAGATCATCCTTAATGCCCGATTCTGCACGATCTGCAGTCTGCAGATGGTGGTCAGAGCCGCCAGTCCCCAGACCTCGCACCCATACAGAATCATGGGTGGAATAATCGCCCAGTACAGACGTAGTTTGAGGTGTGCAGGCATATTGGACCTGAAAATGGGGTACAACTGCCTGAGTGCGACATGGCCTAATCCCGCCTTGGCCCTGACATGGGGAGTGAAGTTTAGCCCGCGATCAAGCAGGACACCCAGGTGTTTAGCCGAGGTAACCCATGGGATTTGCCTCTGCCTCAGCCTCAGTGTTCCCGTCAGTCGCCAGCGTCGGACCTTAGCCAGTAGAAGAGCAGAGCTCTTCCCTGGACTAATTGCCATGCTCCACTTCTCACTCCAGCGGCCGATCGCTCGGAGATGTCGTTGCAGAGGCGGGAAGCAGAACTTGACATTTTTATTACGCGCCATAATGAGAACATCGTCCGCATACTGGCACGTAACTGTCTGTGGTTCTGTAGGGAAGTAAGACATGTAGGCCGCGAAGAGCAACGGTGATAGTACACTACCCTCCGGGACTCCCGCAGCTATGGGTCTGACAGTGGAAAGCTTTCCTTCCACTCTCACTCTGAACGTGCGATCCCGAAGGAAGCTGCTGATCAGAGCAAGATAGGGAGGAGGGATGTTAACTTCCTTGAGCTTGTACAGTAGACCCTGATGCCAGGTTGTGGCAAAGGCCTTTTCCACGTCCAAAAGAACCGCAATGGTTTTGAAGTTCTCCTGGAATCCCAGGGTTACCTGTTTAACCTTGTGCTTAAATGCACAAAACTACATTTTCTACATATTTTCTCTACACACATATATTCAGTCTTCATGCAGGACAGCTCTAGTTTGGTACTACTTAGATAAAGAACATATTTCAATTTAAAGTACAATACATTTATTCCTACTTTCTGAACAAATCGCTTAATAACTAAGACATATCCTTATAGAGGCAATTAAGGTTTGTGCGTCATCTATCGCCTATCAGTGTACTTTGTGTTGCCAGAGACCTCCGCTCAAAGCGGTAGCGCTAGTTATGCGTCCGCTTGTCAAAGAAACGGGTCTTTTGAACGACTCAGTGTTTGCCAGTCTGGTTAACCTGTCTGAAGAGTGAATGTACACGTCCAACAGTGGAAGCCTGCGTGAACACAAACAGATAAGCGGTAGTACTTCATGTTGAGTCTCCTACAATGCACGAGTTTGAACCAAATCTAAATGAAAACATCGTCATACACTCACAAAGTAATAAATTAATGTTCTATGTGTTGCGGTTTTGATAAGAAGAGAAACGTAACGGTCTATTTTTGTCATAAAATAATACTACTCCAACGGCAGTGAACGAAATGTACTTAATATAGCGAAATAGGTTCAAAATTCAAAGTGTACGAGAGAAAAACATTCAAAACCTGGTAAATATCACCCTCATACAAAAATTATCGAAATCGATGAGTTTGAAAAACATTTTGTGTGTAAAACTTTTCTTTGCTCTTATGAACAGAGAAAAGAAATTCCTATAGTAAGTAAACTGATGAATGCCGTTAAAAAGAAGAGCCTTATTAAGGTAGAAAGACACATTCTGGAGTATACTTAACGGCATGAGATGTCAATTTTGTATGAACAGTGATGTACACCGACTTACGTACGACGTTCTGATGTTTTGATGGTCAGACTGTAATGTACTATATTCCTGCTTTCTACGATCTCTCTAAACCGAGCGACCTCCCATAACAAATACATTCAGATAACGTTGTAACTTTGTTATACTAACATATATTTGGAGGGGGCGTGTTTATGATATCAAATCTGTAAAAAGTTTCATACGAGGGTTGTTCAATAAAGAAAGATCACAATTTTTTTTGAGAACCTACCTTTACTCATCCTCATAATTTTGATGGTCCTTCTCAAAATAGTCTCTCCTGAATGCGATGCACTTGTCCCAGCGTTTCTGTCAGTCTTCAAAGACATACTGGAAACCATTTTTGAGAGATGCTTCAAAATCGCCTCCGAAACCTTCACCACTGCTTCTGATGATGGATAACGCCTCCTACGAAGGCGTTTCTTCAAGTTAGGGAATAGAAAAAAGTCACATGGGGCTAAATCCGGACTATAGGGAGGGTGAGGGATGCACTTCATGTTGATTTTTGCAAGATATTAAGCAACAACATTGGCAATATGCAGCCGCACATTATCGTGGTGCAGCATCCAGCCTGCTTCACGGAAATGTGGTCTTTTGCGCCTGATATGGACTTGCAATGTTTTTAGGACATCCCTGCAGTATTGTCTAGTTACTGATGTGTGTGCATGTACAACACACTGATAAACCATTCCATGAATATCAAAGAATGAGATGACCATAACTTTCCCAGCAGAAGCGACCACTTTTGCTTTTTTTGGGGGTTGGTGATGAAGGAGATTTCCACACTGAGCTTTGTTGTTTGCTCTCAGGATCAAAATGATGTAGCCAAGTTTCATCAACAGTGATTACGTTTGAAAGAAACTCCGGATCTTCCTCTAACATCAACTTTAACTGCATGTTAGCTCCATTGCAGCGGTAGGCGATACTGAACATGTCTGAACTTGGCTGGTTCTCACAGGCGGGAACCAGGAGTACCAACAATGAAACTACTACGGCGTGTTTATTTTGCATTAAGCTAACAGAATATAAAAAGACTGAATTATAGTGCGCAAAATTACGACCGTAAAAAAGTTATGATCATTCTTTATTGAACAGCCTTGTATATACATTAATCTGAAAAGTATTTCAATTACAACACATCGTAAGTTACAAAAATTACTGGAACTGGCTTTCCCTTGCCTCGATGCATGGATTTCTTCAACACCAACTCCAATACTCAGACCATAATACGAGAATCGATTGCAGGAAGAATGGCGGCGCTCGTGGCCCAGCTTGTTATGTTGTGGTTATATCTACAGATTAAAGTGTGTATTTGTTTACTTTGATTGTGTGTTTGAGGAATTAATGTAATTCATACTACAGTGGCAATTAGTGACTAACGAGTTAATTTATAGTTGAGTATTTAACATAAAGTGATAACGTTTACCTAAATATATACAGTGGAGTATTGTCGAAATGCATCGCTGTTGTGTTCCCAGCTGCAATCTAATTATGGCAGTATACCTCACACGACATTTAAATTTCCGAAGGAAAACTGTAACGGGATAAGTGGACCAGGAACATACATCGTAAGGATTTTAAAGTAAATGACAAAACTGTAGTTTGTATTCATCATTTTGAACAGTGCTTTGAGGTTAAGGAAGACATCTTTCCCGTAAATGATGGTGAACCAATTCGTGCCCTTCGAAAAATACTAAAAATTAATAGATGACGCCTACCCCACGATTTTTAAGAATCAGCCATCCTATCACACATTAAAGCTCAACCAAAAAATACGAAATCCTGAAGAATGCATCCAAGACATTTTACAGAGAGTGAAGATAATTTTAATATTTGGTGTGCACAAGATGTTATTGACAGTTTTGAACCTAAGTGGTGAGGAGATTTTAACCCATTGATAGTCATTATTAATGACGATTAGTTACGTTCTTTTCTATAACATTCAAGATCCCAGCTTCACTGATGTTCCTTCACTTAATAAATTTCAAAGTATTTCATAACCTAGAAGCAATATGATGAGCCTACCAGTGGGAAATTTTAAATGGCTCTTGCAGTGTGAGGGAACTGACACCTTCAAACGTGACAATTGGAGTAAACTGGACAATCTGGTGAGTTCTCTTAAATATTATAGTATAAGCAGAAAAGGTTACTATGTAAACAATATAAAACAAACTTTAGTACTTGCTACAGACGATAGGATGATACAGTCCAATGAGATAAAGTTTGCTCTGTTTAATACTTATGAGTTGTCATGCCTTATAAATTAAATTTTGATTGGAAGTATAAGGTGGAAAATGCGTGGTACTGGTCGTACTACTATATAATATGATAAGCTCTTAGGATTTGTCATGATGCTCTTTATTTATATTATTACACGTTTTAGTTGAAAGTATAAAGTGATAAATGCTTAGGAGTTACCTCGCTGCTCCGTAATATGGATTATATTATGTCCATTGTGTATAGTTTCCTATTCTACGTAACCAGAGCCGCTGGGCTTCGAGGGGCGCCATCTAGGAATCTGCATTATGGTCTGAGTATTGGATTTGGAGTTGATTTCTTCGTATGGGAACAATTGAAGTGCTTGGTTTGTGAGACGCTTGTATCTGAAGTTATTTAGAGAGTGCGTATCCAAATTTGATTACACAAAATACGTAACACATCAGGTATTTTCAACATGGTATGCCAGAGCAAGGAACTCAGGCTTGCTGCATGAATCGGAGTAAGAGGAAATCACCTCGAGAAATTTTTGTAACTTACGATTTCGTATTAGTAACTGATGAAAATTAATTAATTAATTTCTTCACGCTAGCCGTATATAGGCTGAGGTTTTTGAGAGGTAGACATAAGCTCAGCAAATAATAAAGGGTTATCGAGCGATCGACACAAAGTGAAGACTGACCTTCCCTCTGATGACTAGGGAGCTGTCCCGAAAGGGCGCCCAGCCTCCGTGGTGCTTTCCATAGGGTAGGACCTAGAGACTATCAAAACGGGACACAAGTGGATACGGCACTTACGCGCGCCAACTCCAAACAGGAAGGCTACCGATTAGTCCTCGGTAGGGCCACCTGATGATCTATTATGTGTTTCAAATGTGGAAGGTGTTTGTCCTTGAGCGTGAGCAGCCAATCGGAGTCCTACGGTGTTGTCATATTGCATTTCCGCTAAGTGGTGTGTGAGGAGCGCCAATATAATCAATCTGTATGAAATACTATTCGGGCTTAGACAAAAATTCAGACTTTTTTAAAAAATACATATAGATATATTTTTTTTTCTTATTTAACAGTTTTTTATTGTTTCCGCTTAATTACCTATCCGTTTTCTGCAGTTTCACACACAAACACTATACACATAAACACCCATGTCCAGGGCGGAACTCGAAGCCGCGACCCTCTACGCCGAGGAACGTTAGAGACATACGTTCTAACGACCATGGCAAAAAGGGCCAGCATGACTTCGCTGAAACTCATCCATGAAAACCTCATATCTCTAACTCAAATAGTTTTTTCTAATACAAATAAATAAACGACTATTACCTTATTATAACAATAAATCGCGACGTTAAGTCATATCGGACGATGAATGAAATGATGTTGAAATGAGTACGGGGTACATAGAGCTTTGAGTTACGAGACATTCATCTTTCAGAATAAGAGAAAGCCTCCAACGTTAAGTCATATCGGACGATGAATGAAATGATGTTGAAATGAGTACGGGGTACATAGAGCTTTGAGTTACGAGACATTCATCTTTCAGAATAAGAGAAAGCCTCCAACGTTAAGTCATATCGGACGATGAATGAAATGATGTTGAAATGAGTACAGGGTACATAGAGCTTAGAGTTACCAGACATTCATCTTTCAGGATAAGAGAAAACCTCCAACGTTAAGTTATATCGGACGATGAATGAAATGATGTTCAAATGAGTAAAAGGTACATAGAGCTCAGAGTTACCAGACATTCATCTTTCAGAATAAGAGAAAACCTCCAACGTTAAGTCATATCGGACGATGAATGAAATGATGTTCTTTGAGTACAGAGTACATAAGGCTTAGAGTTACCAGACATTCATCTTTTAGGATAAGAGAAAACCTCCAACGTTAAGTCATATCGGACGATGAATGAAATGATGTTCAAATGAGTACAGGATACATAGAGCTTAGAGTTACCAGATATTCATCTTTCAGAATAAGAGCAAACCTCCAACGTTAAGTCATATCGGACGATGAATGAAATGATGTTCAAATGAGTCTAGGGTACATAGAGCTTAGAGTTATCAGACATTCATCTTTCAGGATAAGAGAAAACCTCCAACGCTAAGTCATATCGGACGATGAATGAAATGATGTTCAAATGAGTACAAGGTACATAGAGCTTAGGGTTACCAGACATTCATCTTTCAGGATAAGAGGAAACCTCCAACGCTAAGTCATATCGGACGATGAATGAAATGATGTTCAAATGAGTACAGAGTACATAGAGCTTTGAGTTATCAGACATTCATCTTTCAGGATAAGAGAAAACCTCCAACGTTAAGTCATATCGGACGATGAATGAAATGATGTTCAAATGAGTAAAAGGTACATAGAGCTCAGAGTTACCAGACATTCATCTTTCAGAATAAGAGAAAACCTCCAACGTTAAGTCATATCGGACGATGAATGAAATGATGTTCAAATGAGTACAGGATACATAGAGCTTAGAGTTACCAGATATTCATCTTTCAGAATAAGAGCAAACCTCCAACGTTAAGTCATATCGGATGATGAATTAAATGATGTTCAAATGAGTACAGGGTACATAGAGCTTAGAGTTATCAGACATTCATCTTTCAGGATAAGAGAAAACCTCCAACGCTAAGTCATATCGGACGATGAATGAAATGATGTTCAAATGAGTACAGAGTACATAGAGCTTAGGGTTACCAGACATTCATCTTTCAGGATAAGAGGAAACCTCCAACGCTAAGTCATATCGGACGATGAATGAAATGATGTTCAAATGAGTACAGAGTACATAGAGCTTTGAGTTATCAGACATTCATCTTTCAGGATAAGAGAAAACCTCCAACGTTAAGTAATATCGGACGATGAATGAAATGATGTTCAAATGAGTAAAAGGTACATAGAGCTCAGAGTTACCAGACATTCATCTTTCAGAATAAGAGAAAACCTCCAACGTTAAGTCATATCGGACGATGAATGAAATGATGTTCTTTGAATACAGAGTACATAAGGCTTAGAGTTACCAGACATTCATCTTTTAGGATAAGAGAAAACCTCCAACGTTAAGTCATATCGGACGATGAATGAAATGATGTTCAAATGAGTACAGGATACATAGAGCTTAGAGTTACCAGATATTCATTTTTCAGAATAAGAGCAAACGTCCAACGTTAAGTCATATCGGACGATGAATGAAATGATGTTCAAATAAGTACAGGGTGCATAGAGCTTAGTGTTATCAGACATTCATCTTTCAGGATAAGAGAAAACCTCCAACGTTAAGTCATATCGGACGATGAATGAAATGATGTACAAATGAGTACAGGGTACATAGAGCTTAGAGTTACCAGACATTCATCTTTCAGGATAAGAGAAAACCTCCAACGTTAAGTCATATCAGACGATAAATGAAATGATGTTCAAATGAGTACAGGGTCCATAGAAGCTTAGAGTTACCAGACATTCATCTTTCAGGATACGAGAAAGCCTCCAACGTTAAGTCATATTGGACGATGAATGAAATGATGTTCAAATGAGTAAAAGGTACATAGAGCTTAGAGTTATCAGACATTCATCTTTCAGGATAAGAGAAAACCTCCAACGTTAAGTCATATCGGACGATGAATGAAATGATGTTCAAATGAATACAGGGTACATAGAGCTTAGCGTTACCAGACATTCAACTTTCAGTATAAGAGAAAACCTCCAACGTTAAGTCATATCGGACGATGAATGAAATGATGTTCAAATGAGTACAGGGTACATAGAGCTTAGAGATACCAGACATTCATCTTTCAGGATAAGAGAAAACCTCCAACGTTAAGTCATATCGGACGATGAATGAAATGATGTTCAAATAAGTACAGGGTACATAGAGCTTAGAGTTACCAGACATTCCTCTTTCAGGATAAGAGAAAACCTCAAACCTTAAGTCATATCAGACGATGAATGAAATGATGTTCAAATGAGTACAGAGTACATAGAGCTTAGAGTTACCAGACATTCATCTATCAGGATAAGACAAAACCTCCAACCTTAAGTCATTCCAACGATGAATGAAATGATGTTCAAATGACCAAAGGTACATAGAGCTTAGAGTTACCAGACATTCATCTTTCAGGATAAGAGAAAACCTCCAACCTTAGGTCATACCAACGATGAATGAAATGATGTTCAAATGGCCAAAGGTACATAGAGCTTAGAGTTAACAGACATTCATATTTCAGGATAAGAGAAAACCTCCAACCTTAAGTCATACCAGCGATGAATGAAATGATGTTCAAATGACCAAAGAGTACATAGAGCTTAGAGATACCAGACATTCGTATTTCAGGATAAGAGAAAACCTCCAACCTTAAGTCATACCAACGATGAATGAAATGATGTTCAAATGACCAAAGGTACATAGAGCTTAGAGTTACCAGACATTCATCTATCAGGATAAGAGAAAATCTCCAACCTTAAGTCATATCAATGATGAATGAAATGATGTTCAAATGAGTACAGGTTACATAGAGCTTAGAGTTACAAGACATTCATCTTACAGGATAAGAGAAAACCTCCAACGTTAAGTCATATCGGACGATGAATGAAATGATGTTCGAATAAGTACAGGGTACATAGAGCTTAGAGTTACCAGACATTCGTCTTTCAGGATAAGAGAAAACCTCAAACGTTAAGTCATATCGGACGATGAATGAAATGATGTTCAAATGAATACAGAGTACATAGAGCTTAGAGTTACCAGACATTCATATTCCAGGATAAGAGAAAACCTCCAACGTTAAGTCATATCGGACGATGAATGAAATGATGTACAAATGAGTACAGGGTACATAGAGCTTAGAGTTACCAGACATTCATCCTTTAGGATAAGAGAAAACCTCCAACGTTAAGTCATATCGGACGATGAATGAAATGATGTACAAATGAGTACAGGGTACATAGAGCTTAGAGTTACCAGAGATTCATCTTTCAGGATAAGAGAAAACCTCCAACGTTAGGTCATATCGGACGATGAATGAAATGATGTTCAAATGAGTACAGGGTACATAGAGCTTAGAGTTACCAGACATTCATCTTTCAGGATAAGAGAAAACCTCCAACGTTAAGTCATATCGGACGATGAATGAAATGATGTTGAAATGAGTACAGGGTACATAGAGCTTAGAGTTACCAGACATTCATCTTTCAGGATAAGAGAAAACCTCCAACCTTAAGTCATACCAACGATGAATGAAATGATGTTCAAATGACGAAGGGTACATAGAGATTAGAGTTTCCAGACATTCATCTTTCGGAATAAGAGAAAACCTCCAACGCTAAGTCATATCAGACGATGAATGAAATGATGTTGAAATGAGTACGGGGTACATAGAGCTTTGAGTTACCAGACATTCATCTTTCAGAATAAGCGAACACCTCCAACGTTAAGTTATATCGGACGATGAATGAAATGATGTTGAAATGAGAACAGGGTACAAAGAGCTTTGAGTTACCAGACATTCATCTGTCAGGATAAGAGAAAACATGCAACGTTAAGTCATATCGGACGATGAATAAAATGATGTTCAAATGAGTACAGAGTACATAGAGCTTTGAGTTACCAGACATTCATCTTTCAGGATAAGGGAAAACCTCCAACGGTAAGTCATATCGGACGATGAATGAAATAATGTTCAAATGAGTACAGGGTACATAGAGCTTAGAGTTACCAGACATTCATCTTTCAGGATAAGAGAAAACCTCCAACGTTAAGTCATATCGGACGATGAATGAAATGATGTTCAAAAGGGTACAGGGTACATAGAGCTTTGAGTTACCAGACATTCATCTTTCAGGATCAGAGAAAACCTCCAACGTTAAGTCATATCGGACGATGAATGAAATGATGTTCAAATGAGTACAGGGTACATAGAGCTTAGAGTTACCAGACATTCATCTTTCAGGATAAGAGAAAACCTCCAACGTTAAGTCATATCGGACGATGAATGAATTGATGTTCAAATGAGTACAGGGTACATAGAGCTTAGAGTTACCAGACATTCATCTTTCAGGATACGAGAAAACCTCCAACGTTAAGTCATATCGGACGATGAATGAAATGATGTTCAAATGAGTACAGGGTGCATAGAGCTTAGTGTTACCAGACATTCATCTTTCAGGATAAGAGAAAACCTCCAACGTTGTCATATCAGACGATGAATTAAATGATGTTCAAATGAGTACAGGGTACATAGAGCTTAGAATTACCAGACATTCATCTTTCAGGATAAAGGAAAACCTCCAACGTTAAGTCATATCGGACGATGAATGAGGTGATGTTCAAATGATTTCTTTTCAAAGATTCCTTTTCCTCTATACTTTTCCATATTTCCTTCCTATCTATATCTTCTACTCTGGTTCTCACTTCCTTACACTTCTCATATTGTCGATTTCGACAGCCCTAGTAGTTCTTTACAAAACAATCCATACATCTGGTCTAATTGTGTTCCTATGTCTGATATGTCCCATACATTGTTCTGGCTTCAACGATCTCTTCATACATTCTTTCTAACCATCTAACTGACATCTCCAGTTTATGTTTACGTATTCTTACCCCTGACATTACCGCCCTGCCGTTAGCTATCGCTTTTTTGTCTTGTGCGTCCCACCCTCCACTGCTTCACATACTTACACATAAATAGTCATACTCCTTTATCACTTCTACCTTTTGATCTCCTATGTACCATTCCTCCCCTTTCCTAAATATCGATCCTCTTTTAAATAACATTATTTTTTAATTTGTTGCTGTATATTCTTAATCTCCAGTCAGCGCAAAACCTATGGATTGCCTCAATTGATTTTTGTAGACCTGTTACGGAAATTGCTCTTTCCGTTAAATCATCCGCATACAATAAACCAGGGACGTACATCTTTATATAGTTATTAATATCCTTTTTATATCACTTGTAGAACTGTCGTCAAAGACTGCTAAACTACTGAGATTACTTCTAGTACCTTCGGGATATATATTTACTAATTTCTTATAAGAGAATGTTAATCAAATTGTTAGTCCTCCTTAAGAAACGTTAAAAGCTTTCTAATAATTTGTAATACAAAGTTTAGCTTTGATATACTACTGTCAAGTCGTCAAGTTTAGAAGTTAGAGAAAGTGAATACCAAGTTTGGTTGGTAACTTTACGTTTTTGTGTTGACAGATAGACCGAAGTACAGAGAGTCAAACAGACGTAAGTCGAGACAGACAGAAGTACACATTTTTTAAAACGGTTTCTTGTGCATACACTAAGTCTGAATTTTGTATTTGTGCTGAATACGTGATATCGAATTATTAACTGTAATACAATACTTCGATTGTTTACCCTGATAGTACACAAAGTAATAAACGATAATCGGCGCAAAATGCCATGTTGATGTAACACGGTTATTTGTTTTAATGTTATAATTAAACTTGATATAATAATAAACAAATTTAACTTGGTTATTTGAAACATTATTTTATATATGAGCAAGTATTACTACCTCCTTCGGAGCGGAAGTAAAGACCTTTCTAAATGGACGATATATAAAACCTCTAACTTGATAAACCTGTCTCTCAGCAATATTACTTTGTGTATTTACACATAATAGAATGGGATATTGAGAACAACAATCAGCAAAGAACGTCCACATGTAACAATACAACAAAAAGACATGTTCTATTAGTGCCATTCTGGTATCCTAACTCATACCTAGTTATTACTCACTTTGTTCGCAGAAAGATTGTTTGTAGTATATCGGTTTATACTAAAGTAAAGATAATCAGAATACTAAATTGTTACCAAGAGTTTAAAAATAGTTAGTGTGAGTGCAGCAAGTGAAATTTATGTAAAACTAAGTGTACATTAATTTGTTAGAACTGAATATATAAAACTAGTAAACTCTCGCGGATACAATTTGGACATTTTATGTAGTATATAAGGACGACTCGCATGGCAGCGTAGTGGGGAGGTCCGGTGCTACAGGGTCACTCTTAGGAGTACATATATGCTTATCAGAAATGCCAAATGAAATTACCTGGCGCGTAATGCGACCCTAGGCCACAGAGTATAAAGTGGCACTAACCCATGTAGCGACTTTGACTTCCCTTTTGAACAATTTTGTAATATATTTAGTATTGTTTTGATACATATTCTTACCCCTGACATTGCCGAGCTGCCATTAGCTCTCTGTTTGTAAAATAAATCGACTAAGGATTACAGCTGTAATTACAAGGTAGCACTTGTAAGTTTGGTGATGTTCCTGAATTTGCTGTAGAGAAAAGGAGATAACGCAACTTTTAATAAGAATATGTCGCTGGAGATTAGGGATTGCCCGAGAGAAGAATGCAGGAAGAGGAGGTACGTTTCACTTTTATTCTAATGGACGAGTTGAAACTTGAGAAGGAAGTAACGACCCGCATTTGTCTAGAGAGTTATGTCCTTATCAAGTACAGGTGGAGAAGTGTTACAACAAAAACGCAAAGTAAAAGTTTCACATAAAGAATTTGAAAGATAGAAGAGTATGTAAAACCTTGAGTACAACACTTAGCATAAAAAGATTAAAACATCAGAAAATGCTATGGAGGAAAAATTGCTAATGGAAAATAATATATTTACCTCTTAATGAACTTCTATTAGCTTAAATTCCCTCTTTAATTACCCATAACGTTGTCGAAAAGTAACTGGAACTATGCTAAAGTTGTTCTTGGGAAGCAAAACAGGCGAAAGGACGACTAGAAATACAGGAAGCGTCAGAGAAGCTTACCACTACAGCCTACATCCCGTTTACCGGCAATCTATCTGAGAGATAGATTTTCTTTTATCCTAAAAGATGAATGTATGGTAACTCTAAGCTCTATGTCCCCTGTACTCATTTAAACATCATTTCATTCATCGTCCGATATGACAACTTTGGAGGTTTTCTCTTATCCTGAAAGGTGAATGTCTGGTAACTACAAGCTCTATGTAACCTGCACTCATTTGAACATCATTACATTCATCGTCCGATATGACTTAACGTTGGAGGTTTTCTGTTATCGTGAAAGATGATGTCTGGTAAATCTAAGCTCTATGTACCCTGTACTCTTTTGAACATCATTTCATTCATCGTCCGATATGACTTAACGTTAGAGGTTTTCTGTTATCGTGAAAGATTATGTCTGGTAACTCTAAGCTCTATGTACCCTGTACTCATTTGAACATCATTTCATTCATCGTCCGATATGACTTAACGTTGGAGGTTTTCTGTTATCGTGAAAGATGATGTCTGGTAAATCTAAGCTCTATGTACCCTGTACTCATTTGAACATCATTTCATTCATCGTCCGATATGACTTACCATTGGACGTTTTCTCTTATCCTGAAAGATGAATGTCTGGTAACTCTAAGCTCTATGTACCCGCTACTCATTTGAACATCATTTTATTCATCGTCCGATATGACTTAACGTTGGAGGTTTTCTGTAATCGTGAAAGATGATGTCTGGTAAATCTAAGCTCTATGTACCCTGTACTCATTTGAACATCATTTCTTTCATCGTCCGATGACTTAACGTTGGAGGTTTTCTGTTATCGTGAAAGATGATGTCTGATAACTCTAAGCTCTATGTACCTCGTACTCATTTGAACATCATTTTATTCATCGTCCGATGACTTAACGTTGGAGGTTTTCTCTTATCCTGAAAGATGAATGACAGGTAACTCTAAGCTCTATGTACCCTGTACTCATTTGAACATCATTTCATTCATCGTCCGATATGACCTAACGTTGGAGGATTTCTCTTATCCTGAAAGATGAATGTCTGCTAACTCTAAGCTCTATGTACCTTGTACTCATTTGAACATCATTTCATTCATCGTCCGATATGACTTAACGTTGGATGTTTTCTGTTATCGTGAAAGATGATGTCTGGTAACTCTAAGCTCTATGTACCTTGTACTCATTTGAACATCATTTTGTTCATCGTCCGTTATGACTTAACGTTGGGGGTTTTCCCTTATCCTGAAAGATGAATGTCTGGTAAGTCTAAGCTCTATGTACCCTGTACTCATTTGAACATCATTTTATTCATCGTCCGATATGACTTAACGTTGGAGGTTTTCTCTTATCCTGAAAGATGAATGTCTGGTAAGTCTAAGCTCTATGTGCCCTGTACTCATTTGAACATCATTTTATTCATCGTCCGATATGACTTAACGTTGGAGGTTTTCCCTTATCCTGAAAGATGAATGTCTGGTAAGTCTAAGCTCTATGTACCCTGTACTCATTTGAACATCTTTTTATTCATCGTTCGATATGACTTAACTTTGGAGGTTTTCCCTTATCCTGAAAGATGAATGTCTTGTAAGTCTAAGCTCTATGTGCCCTGTACTCATTTGTACATCATTTTATTCATCGTCCGATATGACTTAACGTTGGAGGTTTTCTCTTATCCCGAAAGATGAATGTCTGGTAACCCGAAGCTCTATGTACCCTGTACTCATTTGAACATCATTTCATTCATCGTCCGATATAACTTAACGTTGGATGTTTTCTCTTATCCTGAAAGATGAATGTCTGGTAACTCTAAGCTCTATGTACTCTGTACTCATTTGAACATCATTTCATTCATCGTCCGATATGAGTTAACGTTGGAGGTTTTCCCATATCCTGAAAGATGAATGTCTGGTAACCCGAAGCTCTATGTACCCTGTACTCATTTGAACATTATTTCGTTCATCGTCCGCTATGACTTAACGTTGGAGGTTTTGCCTTATCCTGAAAAATGAATGTGTGGTAATTCTAAGCTCTATGTACCCTGTACTCATTTGAACATCATTTTATTCATCGTCCGATATGACTTAACGTTGGAGGATTTCTCTTATCCTGAAAGATGAATATCTGGTAAGTCTAAGCTCTATTTGCCCTGTACTCATTTGAACATCATTTCATTCATCGTCCGATATGACTTAACGTTGGAGGTTTTCTCTATCCTGTAAGATGAATGTCTGGTAACATTTTGTTGGTTAGTTGTTATTCAGCTTTGAGCTATGTTGAATGTTTGAGTATGTAGCTCATCGTGAGATAGTTTATAATAGATTCCAAATGCTCGTATCAATAGGATAGAAAGTGTCCCTTATTTGAAAACTTATTCTGTTTGATTTATATCTTATTAGTTTTATGATTAACTTTGGTTTCTTCTTTTCAAAGATTTTTAAGTCGTTAATTTTTTATTTCTATACAGCTTTTACTCGTATAAAGCTAGGAAGTTTAAATGACAAAGCGTAAATATGATATTCTTTTTACACTAAGGTGTGTAAAATAGAATTGTGTGACAAATCTTTGCGTTATATTTATTGGAATGGTATCGGATGTATGGGGTTGGGTCAAAAAATAATGCCTGCTATTTCTTCCCCCTTAAATAAGTAAGTTGTGTGAAAACTTTGAATTTGGCGCAGTTCCTTAAACCTTCTACTCCAACCCCTGCAGTAGTAACTTCCTAAGTCAACAGTTGGCAGCACTGCATCCTCTTGAAAAATGGCTGACATCGACATTCGTATTAGACAGCGTTCTGTGATTGAATTTTTGACTGCGTAAGGTGAAACGCCAATTCGCATTCACGAAAGGCTAAAAAATGTGTATGGTGATGCAACGGTGGATGTCAGCACTGTTAGACGATGGGTTCGTCGCTGTAACGAAGCTGAAGGGCAAACACCATTGACAGATGAAAAGCGAAGCGGCAGTGACTCCATGCAACATTCAGTCGCCGGGTAACAACAGGTGAATTGTGTCGCATTACGTCCCTCAGTAAAGGCAGTGTGATGACGATTATTCAACAACTGGGTTACTCAAAAATTTGTTCACGCAGGGTACCAAGAATGTTAACCGTCCAAAACAAAGTAACAAGGAAATCAATAGCCTCCGAACACTTGCAGCGCTTCAATATGGAGGGAGAGAAGCTTCTGGAAAAATATTTAATGGAGACGAAACGTGAGTTCATTTTTTTGAACCTGAATCAAAGAGGCAGTCAATGGAATGGCATCACACAACGTCACCGAAGAAAAGAAAAATTCAAGGCTCAGCGGTCGGCAGGGAAAATTATGGTGACAGGGTTTTGGGATGCAGAGGGTGTGTTTATGATTGAATTTCTGGAGGGGGGATGTACAATAAATTCTGTCCAATACGTCAGAACTCTCAAAAAGCTGAAAGCACGTCTTCGCCGAGTTCGCCCAACAAAAACTATGGCGGATGTTCTTCTTTTGCATGACAATACAAGACCACACACCAGCCGTTACACCACTGCAGAAATTGAGAAATTGGGATGGCAAGTCTTACAGCCCTGACCTGGTACCATCAGACTTTCATCTGTTCGGGCCACTAAAGGAAGCTCATCGTGGTATTCATTTTGAAGATGAGGAGGCTGTGAAAACGTCCGTGCGTCAATGGCTTAGGAAGCAAGACCGTGTGTTTTACCACACTGGAATACATGCCCTAGTTAAAAGGTGGACCAAAACTGTGGAAAAGGACGGAGATTATATTGAATAGAGACAAATTAATCGTCAATGTTGTAGTTTTCAAGCTTTGTAAATTCGATTCAATTTTCTTGGCAATTAAATGAGAAAAAATAGGAGGCATTACCTTTTGACTCATCCTCGTATGTTTACGTACTGAGGGAACTATCTGATCGTAAATGTCGAGAAAAGCTCTGCGTACAACACATTTTTCAAACTGAACTGGGAACTTTTTTGGATATGTTGAATGTTCTCGTGTGGGATGCTGAGAGTTCTTGTACCATACACTTTGAATTTTGAACTATGGTGTATACTGTTCGTTCACTGAAGTTGCTGTAGCATTATTTGACGCAATAATTAAACCTTTGTAGGTCTGCCCACCATTTACTACGTACCAACAGACAGATTACGTCACAAATTTCCAGAAATCTGACGATAGTGTGACCTTGGGTTCACAGAATTAAAAGTTCAGCTTGCAGAAATTCTAAAAGTTCTTTATATCTTTAGAAATACACTCTGTTCAATTCTCACATATGTAGAATTACGTCACACACACAATCACAATCTACCAAGGTCAATGACCACAAATAACAGCGTTCTGTTTACATCTGCTTACATCAACTCTCGCTACAGCACTTTACTACTGAGTCTTGGTGCGTCGTCGCTTCCTTAAATACCTCATTGATACAGGGCATGTTTATTAAGTCAGAACCGTTTTGTGATTCCTCCGCCACAGCGCTACGGTCGGCGTTCCGCGCATGCGCGCTGGTTACCTACATCTCTTGTCTACGCACTGACGCCATTACAGTTTGATTCTTCATTGTATACGTTGGTTAATGAGTGTTTAAGATGCCTCTGACAATCGCGAGTCCCGCCGATTTTGAAGTACGGGCTGTTATACGATTTCTTAGTGCTAAAGACCTAAAACCGATCGATATTCATCGTGAGATCTGTGAAGTTTACGGACAAAACATTACGAGTGATGGAAGAGTAAGGAAATGGGAGAGAGCATTTAAAGATGGCCGCACAAATGTGCATCATGAAGAACGGAGTGTGCGTCCTTCGGTCGTTACTGAAGATTTGGTGCAGAAAGTGGACGAAAAGGTGAGAGAAAACAGACGGTTTACAATTTCATCATTGTGCGACTATTTTCCTCAATATAATCGTAGTGTTTTGTATCGCATTGTGACCGAGAACTTGAAGTACTGGAAATTGTGTTCACGTTGGGTTCCGAAAATGTTGACGGATTTGCACAAATCCCAACGTTTAGGCAGTGCATTGACTTTCCTTGAGCGGTGCCACAATGAAGGTGAAGATTTTTTAGACCAAATTGTTACTGGTGACAAATCATGGGTGACCTACGTCACACCAGAATCTAAACAACAATCCATGGAATGGCGACATTCATCATCACCCACAAAAGTGAAGTTTAAGCTAACAATTTCTGCCCGGAAAATCATGTGCACTGTTTTTTGGGACAGAAAAGGAGTATTGCTAGTGGAGTTTCTGCCTCGTAATGAGACAATCAATGCAGCGTCTTACTGAGAGACATTTAACAATCCGCGCCGTGCAATCCAGAACAAAAGACGTGGCAAGTTGGGTAAGGGTATCGTTTTGCTGCATCACAATGCCCGTCCACATGTGACTAATCGGACCAAAGATGTCATCAAATCTTTTCAATGGGAAACTCTAAATCATCCTCCATACAGCCCTGATCTGGCGCCCAGCGACTACCATTTGTTCCTGCACTTGCAGAAACATCTGGGCGGTCAGCGTCTTCAAGACGATAACGAAGTCAAAACAGTTGTGATACAGTGGTTAACACGTCAGGCGGCACAATTTTATGAGGAGGGTATTCAAAAACTGGTGCCACGTTATGACAAGTGCCTCAATATTCACGGAAGTTATGTAGAAAAGTAGGTAAATTACAGACTTTCACGTAAAAATAAAATTATTGCGCTATCTATGCACGTCTTTTTTTAATTCCAAAACGGTACTACTTAAAAAACATGCCTCCTAATTCAAGACTGTTCTGTAACAATCAAGAAATCCAATGTTCTGTCACTAGACGAAACTCGAATTTTCTAGACGGGAAAATGTATCTGTACCGGCAAGTATTTTATCTCGTGCTATCTTTATTTGTTCCGGCATAATATTTATGTCCGTGCTGCCTATCAGTTCCTTTGTGTGTACAAGCGGCATTATCCCGATTCAGTTCGCGACAATACTGTCTGTAATAAAGCTGTTACGCAAGATATGTCGGGGTTTAGTGTGCTTAATTGTAATACTGTGACTCTCATTATATTGAAATTTAACGGAAAAACCTTGCATCTGCAGAGTCGCGAAATAATACGGAACGTTCAAGGGGTTTAAGTAAGCCTGTTTCACTTGTTATTTCAACAAAATACAAAAGATAGAAGTCACGGTTTCAAAAGCTATTGGTGTGTAAGTGTGTACTGTTTCTAGGATTCCAAAGGATAGTGAAAAGCAAGCTCAGGAAAGTACTTCTTTAAATACTCCAAGAAAAAAGTGTAATGTAGCTAAAAATATCAGAGATATTGATAACATTGGGAAAAAATGAAAATGTTTCGTGCTAAAATATAGTGAATTTACATGTACTTCCATCTTCTCAATTCAAAAACACCATAAAAAGGTAGATTAGCTCTTGTTTTGAAGATAAAGTGACATTTCAGATTTTAGAGTGTTTCAGATCCTTGTTAACTAATTGAATCTCTATGTACTATATAATAACATGTAAGAAAACCAAGTTGGCTGCTATTATCTTCTTAACACTGTGAAACAAGAGAAAAATAAGTTAGTTAAAACAAGCAAGTAAACAAAGAGATAAGAACAACGGTCATTGTGAAACAATATTCACAGTTTGTTCAATCTGACTCACTAAGGAGAAGATCCTGTGGGAGTCGTCTCTTCAGGCGCGTGGGCTGTCGGGTTCGTATGCCAATGTGGTACATCACAGCTCCTGGAACATCTGGCATGTTTGAGAAGAAGTGAGAGGCAATCTGACGAATGTACTGGTGAAGAGGAAAGAGACTAAGTTATTTATGCAGCTGTTGATTTCTTACGTACCAAGGGGCATCCGTGGCGATACGCATAAATCGATTTTGCAGGACCTGTAGCCTTCGGAGATGAGTGTTGCTAGGCGTACCCCATACCTGGCAAGCATATGTGATAAGTGGCCGGACAAGAGATTTGTAGAGAAGCAGAGAGCATTCAACCCCAAGAGGAGTGTGTCTGTGAACTAGCGGGCCAAGTTTTGAAAGTCGTCCTGATGCCAACGAGATAAGTCGATAAATATGGGCTCGCCAAGTAAGTCTAGTGTCCAGCATTACTCCAAGGTATTTGACGGAGGTGGTAGAAGGTAGCCAGGGAATTGATTCATGCTTAATATGCAATTCGGAAGAGTTGGAGAAGGCGACGTAAGCTAAAGATCTTAGCTGCGGTCTTTTGAGTGTTAAGACGTATGCGCCAAGTATCGCACCAATTAACGAGGCAGTCGAGAGAGGTTTGTAGCGTGTGAATAGTGGTAGGGAGATCTGTGCCGGAATGGTATAAAGCAGTATCATCAGCGTATGGAGGTAGGGGCCAAGTCAGGAAGATCATAGGTATAGATACTAAATAAGATTGGGGCCAATATGGATAGCTGAGGAACTCCTGCTGTAATATGGCGCTGAGATGACTCCATGCCACCAATGCGAACAGTAAATGTGCGATCTGATAGAAAACTACAAATGGTAGTGAGTAGATACTGTCGAAGTCCAATGTTATATAGTTTGAAGATTAATCCCTCATGCCAAACTTTATCAAAGGCCGGTGCTACGTCGAGGAACAGGGCGGTTGTGTGCTTTCGTTGTTCAAAACCATGAATTACTGTTTGTGTTAAACGTAGTAGTTGGTGAGAGGTAGAATGTCTAGAACGAAATCCAAATTGGAAGGGTGGAATGAAGTGATATTCCTTGTTATCCGTCCCAGCTTTTGAGTAGTTACACCTACCTACAAAACATTACCAATGAGACAATTTCTGCAGTTGATACTGAAGTAGATAGAGGAATATCCATTTCTAAGAAGAGTTTACACATGAGTAGTGGAACACGAGTTCTATTCGTAGTTAATTTGTCTCCGTCTTAATCAGTCACACGTCCGAGCTCAATTTGGTACGGGATTTCTATGTTTGAGACGGGATACACGTTGACTTTTCGAAGACCCACGTCGAGAAGCCAGATATAACAGGGTTAATTAGTTGTATTCTGTTTTGTTTCTTGATGATTGTGCTTGATTAAATAAGAGACATGAGAATATTTATTTCAAGGCGTGGTTCGGAATAAAGTTTCGGAGAAGTCAAATTTGTAACTATTTAATTGTATTATTTAGATTACATTTTACTTGAACTTCCTGTTCCAGTCACTTCCAACATATCGATAAATTCTTACTTTGTTATTTTTAAACAGTTCCAAATATTTCATAAATGTTCTTGATCTTGCTCCACTATTCAGCATACTCAGCATTAATAATCACAACAATACATATATTTTTATTTATTTAAATTACTACATAGATTTACATAATCATTTATTTATAAATTTATAAACTTTTCATAACTTTTCTAAATATCAGTCTAAACTGCTGTTACAATAGACAAAGTCACGTTACTTCAATACATCTGAATTTGTTGCTAATGTAACGTTAAACTGGATATATACTACAAAAACTGTAAATATGTGATAACCTTTTAGTGCGTTTTGATTCATATTAATATATAAGTAATGGAAATATTTTAAAAGTTGGTTTCTGTGTGTTACTAGAAAATTCAAGATAGCATATTCATTCATGAGTTTAAACTAAATTATTTCGAAGAGCCAAAACGTTCGGAAAATGTTATTGTGGATCGATGCGGCGCGGGAAACGAGATCAGAGAGACGAGCAGTGCAGTGCGGAGATAAAAGCTCGCGGAAACAGCGACAGGGGAAAGGGGGGAGGGGACGGATTTCTGGAATGTTCGTCTTACTTCAGCGCCGTCTTGATTGTTTCAGAAAATTCCGGAATATGAGTAATCTATAAAAAGGGGACACGCCCGCCATAGTCAGTCAACGCTGACGATGTGTTGTTGTTCTGCAAAGACAGGAAAATATTCAGAACCATCACCCCAATACCGAGACAGTTGAGTCCAGAGCTTCTACTCCCATTAGTCCTGGACCCGTAACAAGACCCGGGCCTCTTTAACCAGCGAGTATCCGAGCTGTCCCAAAGGACGCCCCGCGTCCTCCGTGGGGCTTTCCATAGGACAAGACCTGAGCTACTAACCAGCCCTGAGCTACTAACAAGCCCCCCCATCCGTTCCAAGGACACAAGACGGGTTGGAAGTGGATACGCCACTTACGTGCGCCAACACCAAAATGGGAAGGCTACCGATATAACCTCGCTGCTGCCGCCTGGTGATCTAGCACACCTTCTACTGCTTATGCTGGCTAGTACGCGGGAATATTGATGGCTTCCCTCAACCCCGTCCGGAGACGTACCCGATCACCCACCGGTATCGGGAACCATTGCCCCATCGAGTCCAACCCAATCCGAACAACTCCCAATCAGCGAGGGACTCGAATTTTCGGCCCGAGGATGCTATAGTAACGTCACAGGTACAGATGTATTATTTTATCTTGACAGGAATCCTGCGCCATAGGGATGAGTAGCAACTGCGTTGGGGATAGTGCACCTATCGCCAGAATGCCTCACACGTGTAAAATTACGAGAGGGGAGGGCACTGCATAAGGTGTCTAAAAGCAAATGTCATTCTCGAAGCCAGTTTTTGCAACTCTTATAAACTAGGTTGTAATTCTTACTATGGTAGTAATCTCCACGCTTTTGTTGGATCTTAAATAGTACATAGGCATTTGGAACAAAACCCTGTTCTCCTCCAGCAGGCATGATAAACAACTGTCGGCCTTTCAATATCGCTGCAGAGTCCCTGTAACGTATTTCACTTCAGGCATATGGTCTAGTATGTGCTGTATGTATATAAGTTTCATCCATATAAACTATATAAACTTCACGTCGATATCTCCGAATATTTCGTAAATACTGAAGCCCTTTTGCAGGTATGGTGCGATGTTCGATTAAAACTTGTCTGTCACGCTTACTGTTTTTTTTTTTTTTTTTTCAAATAATCCTAGCTTCAAAAGAACTCTTCTTAATGTTCAGACACTGCCTCGAAAGTCAGTAGAATTTTAAAGCTTCATAAGCACTTTCATAAAAGTTGGTCTTTGTTTTTCTGTGTTTTAAAATTATTCATATTTCGCCTAACTATTTCTGAATTAAAACATCCAAATTATATTTTGTGCATGTTCTTAATCTTTGTTTACTGGGCATAGAGAAGGACGTTGTTGCACTAGAACCAATGGCTTTTCTTTCCTTAATAACTCTCCTAAACTGCTTTCAGACACAACTGCTACCTCAGATACCCTTCCCCAGATTTTTATAGCTGACCCAGACCATTGTTTCTTTTTTATAAATCTAAGGATATTGGTTATTACTTCTCGTGTTTTTAAATGCAGCACTTTATTTCCTAATGTGCTGCTAGGAGGGAAGCTCTGCACGTGTTTACTTGCTCGTAGCTGGTACGCACCTGACCTGCCCTCCCTTCCAGTTGTAACCGTTCTGAAGTGGACTCGTCCAGATAACACTGCGCATGGCTCTGCACTCTTCAAGATAAAAAAATACATCTGTACACGGGAATATTAATGGCTTCCCTC
Source organism: Mantis religiosa (assembly GCA_030765055.1). Lineage (NCBI taxonomy): Eukaryota > Metazoa > Arthropoda > Insecta > Mantodea > Mantidae > Mantis > Mantis religiosa. The sequence continues at coordinate 12,701,084 of CM060954.1, read as the reverse complement.
AACCCAGTCCGGAGACGTTCCTGATCATTTACGGGTATCGGGAACCATTGCCCCCTCGAGTCCAACCCAATCCGAACAACTCCCAAAGGGAGGGTCTCGAATGTTCGGCCCCTCTAGTAACGTCAGAGGTACCACGAGTGCTAAGGGTACGCAGCGCCCGCACCACGGCAGCTGAAGCAGAGGGATACCCTCCCCTACGGGAACCCAATACAGAGACACCTCCGTCTCACACAAGAGTAGTACAGCCATTGGAGGATATCCGCAAATCCGGACAAAATTCACGCCATTCTTCTTACTAGGCGACACACACTCACTGATTGCCCGAACTTCCACTTTAGAGGCCGAGGGATAGAGTGGACCAATTCCATCAAGTACCTGGGCGTCCAAATTGATAGAGGCCTAACTTTCTGCGATGACATCAGAGAACTCTCGGCACGGGTTCAGGGGGCTATTGCCTCTCTGTACCCAATGCTGTGTTCAGTCTCGATGCCAGTCCGCTTAAAGTTACGCCTCTATCGAGCGCTGATAATCCCAGTCATGTGAGATCTGGGGCATGGCTGCAGATAGCCATATCTTCAGCGTACAAAGAATAGAGGTCTCCGATCCATCTATTCTGTAGGTCGTTCCCTCCCCGTAAGGTTGCTTCACGAAGATTCTCTTTTCCCATATGTGGAAGACGAAATTAGGCGTCGGGCTACAACATTTTACTCTCATTCCCAACACACAAAAGCGCCCTGGTTCGGTCTCTAGGAGACTACGACGCTACAAGACGCCGCTTCAGGCTTTTCCGGGTTTCCCGTATGGCATGCAGGCAGCCGAGGTAACACTGCAGTTAATCGGAACAATAGCAAAAGCTGAACTCCATTAACTTCAATTGAGCTGTTTCGCTACAAAATATACCCCATTGTTAGTTCAAGAGTTCCCGAGTTCGAATCTCGGTCAGGGTGAGTTACCTGGATAAGGTTTTTTCCGGAGTTTTCCCTTATCCTTCAAGACGAATGTCGGGTAAATTTAAGCTCCATGGACCCTGGACTCATTTGAGCATCATTTCACCTAATTCATTCACCGTCCGATATAACTTAACGTTGGGGCGTACGTAAATTACAAAAAATTATCCCATTGTTAATGCAGGGAGTAAAAAAATGGATTGGCATCCTGTACAAAATCAGAAAAGCAAGAAAAGATAAGATACCTTGTAAAATTCCTCAAAAATCTTCAACCTGCGGTTAACCCCAAAACCTGGTGGATACGCAGCAAAAACCTTCTGGCTGTTAGCAGCCTGTCAGTACTTGCGATGTGACAGTCAGTCAGTCGGTAATTGAACTGGCGTGCGTGAATAGCTGTGTTTGAGGTCTATGACCTTGCAAGTTGTATTTTGTATTGACGTGGTTATGGACTGTGAAGGTTGATAACAGTGTAATTCTACCGAAACAAAAAACAATCTTGAGTGTTCGTAACTCAAAGTTTTAATTTCACGAACCCACAAAGTCACAGGATGGAGAAGAGATCCTCTTTGAAAGGAGTGACTACGGTTCATTAAAATGTTCAAAATTCAGTGGCAGATGACAACACTTTCAAATTCATTAGCCAAAGCCAGGAATTCTTCTTGTACTTATATAACTAGTTAAAGACTTTCAATCTAAAATGACATACTTTCTTTACGATATATTCATTCTTTATGCAGGACAACTCTAGTTTTGTGCTACCTACATAAAGAAGACATTTGAATCTGAAGTGCAGTAAAGTTATTATTCCTATTAAATAATAAAATTGATTAATTATTAAGACATATCCCTATATAGATAGTAATTAGGTTTGTGCGTCATCTATCGTCTGCTAGTGTACTTTGTGTTGTCAGAGACTTCCGCTACAAGCGGGTAGCGCTAGTTATGCGGCTCTGGCGTTTTGCCACTGCAAGAGGTGGAGAGGGAAGGTTAGTAGTACGAACATACAGTAATGAGCAATTGAAGTCATATCCTTAAAATTATCTTTAGAAAGAAAATATTGTAACTTTGTGGGTTCGTAGAATTAGAAGGCCGAGTTGCAGGAATTAAAAATCTTCTTTATTTCCGTAGCAACATTGTCTAGTTCTCACGTAACAACATTACATCACACAATCTTCCAAGGTCGATCACAGTAACAAACAGTAACAGCAGATTACAGCTTTAGGTCTCGTTACAACAACACAGCTGGCTATCTCTCATTTCACAACTGTTTCACAACTACGCCTCTTTAAATACTTCACAGATCATTTCTAGATGATTCCCAAATAAACCAGAACGCGAACAATCTCTACCAGTCCAGAAGTAACTAGAATATTCCATTTATCTCAGTTTGTTTGTTTCGGCAGACCCTTATCTGCCTGTTATCTGTGTCCGCGGGCTCTCGGTTTTCACACTACCCTCCTATCAGTTTCTTTTGTGTGCGCAAGCCGCCTTATCGCGATCGGGCTGGCGACAATATAGTACTATATTAGCTTTAAACCACTGATATCCAACTTCTAATTTCATTATGATGCAAGATATTTATTACAACATCACTCTATTCGAATATTTCATTCACACACACACACACACACACACACACACACACTCACACACACACTCACACACACACACACAAACACACACACACTAACTGCATCTGTTGGTACAACTGCGAGTCTCTACATCCGGTGTTGTGGTCAGGAAGTTAAAACTGTCTGCTAGCGCCAATCAGCATTGTCGCAGCTAGGCGTGACTTCCGAACTCAAAACCGTGTTGCATTATTACAAAAATAAAAATATTTGCAACAGAATCTCCACTTAAATTAAGAAGTTGATAATTCCTACTTCTTTATAAAAGATCGATTTCGAAGGCACATTGCCTTCGTCTTCAGTTTATTAACCAAACTCTGTCGTTAAGGAAATCTCGGTTACCATGTTATTTTCATTTATTACGTTACGTTTCCAACATTACCACCATCTGAATACGAAAAAAAAAACTAAAAACAGAATCAATTGCCAGTATGTTAAAATTCATTACCTGATAAGTTTATACGGTGGAATTAATCCTTAAAGAATTAATCCTTTTAAATACATTACTCCAGTATATGGGTGATTTTAATTAATTAGATCCAACTGAAAAATTCAATGCCATGGTCGGGATTTGAACCACGGATCTACTGGTATCCGTCCAGTTGCTCTACCCCTTGAGCTACCATGGTCAATGTGCCTTCCTGATATTAAATTCCCTAATTGACTCATTATATTTCCCGGTTTTAATTCCGCAATATAAATTTACATTAAAAATAATCAGCAATAGAAATCCTGGTAACTAATTACTTACAATAGTAAGTCGCCACAAGTGGTTGTCTCAAATATGAGAACCCTAAGTGGTCTAAGGGGAAATATGAGTCAATTGGAGAGTTTAATGGCACGAAGGGACGTTGACCAAGGTAGCTCAAGGTGTAGAGCAATTGGACGGAAACCAGTAGATCCCTGGTTCAAATCCCGGCCATGGCATTGAATTTTTCAGTTGGCTCTAATTAATTCATTACGTGATGTTTATTTTTTAAAATAAATATTTTCAGATAATTTTTTGTCGTTTAACCATGAAATGAATCCCGAAGTTAAATTATTAAAACAATTAAATGGTCCCATAGACTTAAGAGTGTTAAAATAAATATTTTCTGCCACACCCTTAACTCTATGGGACCATTTAATTGTTTTAATAATTTAACCTCGGGATTCATTTTCATTCTGAAAATATTTATTTTAAAAAATATACATCACGTAATAAATTTTTACATACTAACAATTGATTCTGTTTTTTGGTTTGTTTCGTATTCAGATGTTGGTAATGTTGGAAACGTAACATAATAAAAGAAAATACAGATGTATTTTTTTATCTTGAAAAGTGCAGAGCGATGCGCAGTGGTATCTGGACGAGTCCACCTCAGAACGGTTGCAACTGGAGGTGAGGGTAGGTCAGTTACGTACCAGCTGCGAGCAAGTAAACACGTGCAGTGCTACTCGGTAACACTTCAGCTTGTTTCAAAATGTGCTTGTCTCCTGGTTCCAAGAGAGTATTTATAAATGACGCCTCCTAGCAGCACATTAGGAAATAAAGTGCTACATTTAAAAACACGAGAAGTAATAACCAATATCCATAGATTTATAAAAAAGGTACAATAGTCTGGGTCAGCTATAAAATTCTGGGGAAGGGTATCTGAGGCAACAGTTGTGTCTGAAAGCAGTTTAGGAGAGTTATTAAGGAAAGAAAAGCCATTGGTGCTAGTGCAACAACGTCTTTCTCTATGTCCAGTACACAAAGATTAAGAACATGCACAAAATCTAATTTGAATGTTTTAATTCAGAAATAGGCGAACTATGAATAATTTTTAAATCACAGATAAACAAAGACCAACTTTGAAGAAAGTGCTTATGAAGCTAAAAATTCTACTGACTTCCAAGGCAGTGTCTGAACATTAAGAAGAGTTCTTTTGAAGCTAGGATTATTTGAAAATGAAACACTAAGCGTGACAGACAAATTTTAATCGAACATCGCACCATACGTGCAAAATGGCCTAAGTATTTACGAAATATTCCGAGATATCGAAGTGAAGTATATATGGATGAAACTTATATAAATACAGCACATACTGGACCATATGCCTAGAGTGAAATACGTTACAGGGACTCTGCAGCGATATTGAAAGGCCGGCAGTTGTTTATCATGCCTGCTGGAGGAGAACAGGGCTTTGTTCCAAATGGCTATGAACTATTTAAGATCCAAGAAAAGCGTGGAGATTACTACCATAGTAAGAATTACAACTTAGTTTATAAGAGCTGCAAAACTGGCTTCGAGAATGAAATTTGTTTTCAGACACCTTATGCACCGCCCTCCCCTCTCGTAATCTTACGCGTGTGACGCATTGTGGCGATAGGTGCATTATCCCCACCACAGCTGCTACTCATCCCTACCGCCAGGATTCCTGTCAGGATAAAATAATACATCTGTAACATGGTAACCGAGATTTCCTTAACAACGGAGTTTGGTTACTAAACGGAAGACGAAGGCGATGTGACTTCGAAATCGATCTTTTATAAAGAAGAAGGAATTATCAACTTCTTAAGTCAAGCGTAGATTCTGTTGCAAATATTTTTATTTGTGTAATATTTGTTGCTTCACTGTGATAAGCTTCACTTTCTGTGTGACCGTGTTGTAAGCTTAAATTTGTTTGAGCCACGTGGCTTCAGCTGCTTGCGCTGATGAACTTTCTTTTTGCTTGCGTGAATTCCAATTTTTAGTGTTCGTAAGTCCTATTATTATCGCTGTTATAATAATATGGCTACTGGTTAGTGAAATATTTAAAATAATCCTTGTTCCTGTGCTTGAAATTCACGCTAGAGAACTGCCAACCTCCCGAGAAATGTCAGAGTCGGTGAAAGAGCGGCCGTACTGTATTTATGCTGCCGCTCGCCAAAGAAGCGCATCTTCTGAAGGACTCGGTTGATACAAAATATGTTGATGGTGGCGATCACAGGTTACCACAGCTCCACGTTGTGCGCCAGTTTGAAGCAATTATCATATGGATGTACACAGAAGTCGACGAGCAATGAGGTTTCTCTCAGGGTATGCATGGATGGGTGTGAGAAGGAAATTTTACAACACTGGAATGCACGTCTCCAAATTATTTATTCACTGCTTCTCCTTTTCAAACCTCCAAATGGAAGCTGCCGACCGAGGGTTACCAATCTCGGTTTAGAATTATTGACTGCTAATCGTTTGATTAATTAGAGCCAACTGAAAAATTCAATGCCATGGCCGGGATTTGAACCACGGATCTACTGGTTTCCGTCCAGTCGCTCTGACCCTTGAGCTATCATGGTCAACGTGCCTTCCTGACATTAAATTCTCCAATTGACTCATTATATTTCTCGGTAGACCACTTAAGGTTCTCATATTTGAGACAACCACTTGTGGCGACTTACTATTGTAAGTAATTAATTACCAGGATTTTTACCCTATATTATTTTTAATGCAAATTTATATTGAGAAATTAATCCTTAAAGAATTAATCATTTTAAATACATTACTCCGGTATATGGGTGATTTATCGTTTATTACTCGATAAATTTTTATGACCGGACAAATATTCAAGACCGCTCTAATAGGCTTCACGTCTCAGACTCCTCTCATCGGCCTGACACCGAAGAATGTTTATAATGGCTTCCTAGCCGCGAACTAGCCATATCGGCTACACACTGAAGAGTGCTTCCCTGACCACAGCTGCGCGTGTATATATCTCTAACTTTCCCTCTCAAAACTTTTTTACACAAACAAAGTCCCTTTGTGGCTGTTTTGTAAATAATCCAAAGAATTCATATACGTCAAGTGACAATTCCTTTCGAAACCTTCTAAGGACACTGCTTCTTACATGGCTTTGTTAGACTTTCCCCAACTGAACTGGGCTTGCCCTTGGTCGTCACAAAGAACCAACATTCCTTTGACGTCTATCATTATTCTTTGCTTCTGGCAAACCATAATTTCGGTATCACAGTGATTGTTATAGCCTGGGGAACCTGTCTGAAGAGTGGATGTACACGATCAAATAGTAGAAGCCTACGTGAACACAAACAGATAAGCGGTATTACTTAACTTTGAGTCTGCTACCAAAATTACTTCCCTGATACTTGGAAACCAGCCAAGATCATAATGCTCCCGAAGCTTGGGAAAAACACCAGGCAGCTTCAAAACTACCGCCCCACTAGTCTCCTGTCTACTATTGACAAATTGCTCGAAAAGGTGATGCTGTTTTGACTCCAAAATCAACTTTCGTCACTGGATGACATTTCCAACTCCCAATTGGGCTTTCGAAAACAACATTCAACAGATCTACAACTCTTAAGATTAACTGATGACGTGACAGAGCAATTTAACAATGGTGCTTCAACGCTGGCGCTATTTCTGGACGTAGAAGCTGCATTTGATCGGTGCTGGCACAACGGCCTGATTTACAAACGTCACCAAAGGTTTCCCGGACTCAAAAATTCCTCAGTACTGCTGCACAACTTTTTAGAAAACAGACGCTTCTACGTCCAAGTGGGCGGCTCCGCCTCTAAGGAGAGAGTCATGCATGCTGGCGTCCCGCAAGGGGCCATCATGTACCCGCTATTGTACATACTCTTTAACAACGACTTTCCCGTGGACGCCAGATGCAAAGCGGCCATGTACTCTGACGACACTGGAATATACAACCACCATAACAATCCTCGTTTCGGCCTATTAGAGATGCAGCGGTATATTGACGGCTTCCTTTCAGGGCTCCATGACTGGAAAATTAAAACTAATGCAAATAAATGCCAGCTTAACCATTTTTCAAAGCGGCGCCCTTCGGCTATGGACCTAACGGTCGGTGGTCAAGTATTGCACTGTCGTCAGTAAGTCAAATACCTCGGCGTGACTTTGAAACGCACAATGAACTGGTGCACCCACATAAAAGATATTGCCAACAAAGGGCGGCAAAGATTTAAGATGTGCGCCCCCATATTTAGGGGTAAACAACTGAAACTCCGCTCGAAGGTTATTTTGTACAAGTCGTTCATTCTGTCAGTGGTTCTATACGCATATATGGTCTGGACAAACTCATCCAAAACAACCATCAGATACCTTCAAACACTGCAAAACCTCTCCCTCAGGAAAATCCTATCCGCTCCCATCCGCACCACAAACGACTCCCTCCATCAAGAAGTCGGCATCCCGACCATTCCCGAGGCATTGGAAAACAGAGCTTCCTCCATTTGGACGAGGATTCGTCGGCAAACAAACCGTTTAATACACCAGAAAAGGCGAGCCAAAACACCGCAAATATAAATGGGTGAAAATACTGTCAAAGAGGACGTCTCGCCACCCATTGCGTGCCCAAAATTGCCGGCCCAATGCCTCACAAACCGCCGGCAGGGGCCGACAGTCCCCGGCCGCCCAAGGAACTGAGCGACATGCTGCCGCACAACAGGACAGCTGAGTGTAAATAGTGTACAAAGTGAAGAGAAGTGTGTGGCTGTTGCGTTCTAGGAGCCGAACAGAGCGGACGTGCCGACTAGAACTTCTCCAGCCAGCGCATTGCTACAGCGGAAACGACCTTCGGGCAGTTTCCGGCAATTGCAGCTTGCATCTTGGGATCTGCTTCGAGAGAACCTCGAACCATCTGAGGGACAACCAACAGCCAGCTTGCCCACCAGTGCCTGCACTTCAAGAACGGGAAGCCAGCATAAGGTAGCGGGATGCCACTAATGGCCAAAGCCATCCGATACTTAGTATCGGGTAAGGCGCATCTGGGAATCCAGGTGTCCGGTCCTATTAGTGGCACGCCTCTCAGCCCCTGCTACTTTCAGGTGAGGGCTCACGTTTGTGTGTTTGTTGCACTGCACTTCTGGTGCAATGCTTTTAGTATCTGTCTGACCCTAGTCAGATATCCCACTAGAGATGGAACCTAGCCCATCCACTAGCTCTGCTCCTGACGGGCTAGCTAACTTGGCCGAAATGGCCTTAACCAGCACCTCTACTGGTGCTACCAGGCAGAGAAAACCTCGCCAACAATGCCGCGGCGGAGACGGCAAGGTAGTACTTCTCGAAACAACCGACCAGGGCGACTCACGCGATCCAGTTCCTCGTATAGGTGAAAACCCGGGGTCTGACTCCGAGGTCGAGTGTGCCAGTGTTCGCACCTCCTTTTCTTGCCGTGGTGGTAGGACCACTACGTACTCCAGCTACTGCTCGACATACGAGGGGTGCCTCAGAGCACAGCTCGTCGGACATATCCACGGATGGCGATCAGGAGGGGGAGTTTCGTGAGGTTAAATCACGGAAGGCCAAGCACGCTGAGAGACTGGCTGCAGAGGGCGTGCCCTCTGGCCGGTGCAGCCGTCGAACCCCTGCCAATGCTGGCAGAGGTCAGAATGGTGGGGGTCAACGGAAACACGTTCCTCCGATAATTGTGGATGACTTCTCCGGGGCTGTTGGCTTCCTAAAAGAAGTCATGCCGACACTGGCGCAGACGTGCACGGTGCGGAGAAACAAAAGCCGCTAATCTTCCAGGCTAAAGCGGTGGAAGATTACATCCTATTACTGCAGTGTCTCAAGAAAATAGGATTTCCCACTTCACCTTTGGGCTAGAGAAAGCCCGTGATGTACGCCGGGTGATCCGCGGGTTGCCGGTGGATACCTCAGTGGAAGACATCAGGACAGATCTCGTCCGCCAGGGTATCACGCCAGAGTGATCAAGCAGCTGACAAGGCCAACTCCAGCTGCTTGAATGAAAATGAAGTGTGTGAGTGCGAGGGACGTACTACGTATGCCCATGAGTGTGTCCGTGAGTGTGTGTGTGTGTGTGTGTGTGTGTTATGTATGTCGTGTTACATATGTATATGAATGTGTTATTTTATGTTTGAAAGCGTCAACCCAAACTATGTATTTCAAGGATAAAGCCCCTAATATAGCTTTGCACCCGGCACCAATTTCAACACGCTGGGGTATATGGTTAATTGCATGTACAGGATGTTACAAAAAGGTACGGCCAAACTTTCAGGAAACATTCCTCACACACAAAGAAAGAAAATATGTTATGTGGACATGTGTCCGGAAACGCTTAATTTCCATGTTAGAGCTAATTTTATTACTGCTCTTCAAATCACATTAATCATGGAATGGAAATACACGACAACAGAACGTACCAGCGTGACTTCAAACACTTTATTACAGGAAATATTCAAAATGTCCTCCGTTAGCGAGGATACATGCATCCATCCTCCGTCACATGGAATACCTGATGCGCTGATGCAGCCCTGGAGAACAGCCGTCCACAATACGAGCACGAAGAGTCTCTACATTTGGTACCTGGGTTGTGTAGACAAGAGCTTTCAAATGCCCGCATAAATGAAAGTCAAGAGGGTTGAGGTCAGGAGAGCGCGGAGGCCATGGAATTGGTCCGCCTCTACCAATCTATTGGTCACCGAATCTGTTGTTGAGAAGCGTACGAACACTTCGACTGAAATGTGCAGGAGCTCCATCGTGCATGAACCACAATGGGGTATTTTGACATTTGTCTTCACGAATGATTTCAATTTACAATTTAAGAGAAATACTAAAATGAGCTCTAACATGGAAATTTAGCGTTTCCGGTCACATGTCCACATAAGATATTTTCTTTCTCTGTGTGTGAGGAATGTTTCCTGAAAGTTTGGCCGTACCTTTTTGTAACACCCTTGTATGTCGTGTTACATATGTATATGTGTGTGTTATTTTATGTTTATAAACTTTCAAAGCCAACGCATAAGCACCAGCTCTAAAAATATTGTGACATTGTGGGTTCGTATAATTAAAAGTCCAATTTGCAGAAATTAAAATCGTTCTTTATTTGCGTAGAAATACACTAGCAGTAGCAATATTGCATCACATAGACAATCACAGTCTCCAAATGTCGATGATCAAAACAAAAGCGTTCTGATTACACCTGTTCACAACATCAGCTCTCGTTATAACCTCTGTGGACAGATGTTTAGATTGGAAAGCTCACATAAATTATATCTTACTTAAACTCAGCTCTCCCTGTTATGCTATCCGAGTGCTGGTTAATGCGAGTTCTATTGACACACTTAAATTAGTATATTATGCATACTTTAACTCTATTATGGAATACGGAATATTATTTTGGGACAACTCAGTAGAAAGTAAAAAAATATTTCTTATACAATAGAAGGTTATAAGAGTCATTACTAACACCCACAACAGATGCTCCTGTCAAGATCTTTTTAGAAGATTGAAGATATTAACGCTTCCTTGCATGTATATATTCTCGATCCTAAAATTCTTTGTATGCAATCGTGCCTTATTTGCAACAAATAATGTAATTCACAGAATAAACACTAGACAAAAGTATAATATCCATTATCCCAGTGCTAAACTTTCTTGCTTCCAGAAACTATCAAAATATTTGGCGCTCTTCCTAATGTTCTTAAAGAAAAAATTGATAATTTCGGTGCTTTTAAAAATGCTGTTAGAGAGTACCTTTGCTCAAAATCTTTTTATTCTGTACAAGATTATCTGAATGACAAATTATCCTGATAATGCTTCTGTAGCTCTGTAAGTTGTATCTAACTGTTCCAATGACAAATCATTACCAATAAATCTTTGATGCAAGCTGACAGTTTATTTTTAATGTATATGTGTTTAAGAAATAACAAGAATGGTATCCATTACAAAAAGGTTGAGACATACTGGCATAAGACAAGTGAAAGCTGATTTTGTATCATATATAATTATCTCTGTTTTGTTTTCCATATTGTTGTTCATATTGTCTGTATACTGTAATATGTGTCTTGTGTTAACTTTTGTACATATATATGCTATTAAACTTTATACCTCTGGACATGTTCAATGTTTACAGTCTTTTCAGGCTACAAGTGAACCTACTGAACGCAAATCAATGTAATCTGTTACCCACTGACACGTTCAATGCATCAGTTATATACACAAATTGCAATATCTAGAAGTTTCCCGACTATTAACGAAGCATCACAGTCTTTCGAAGCGGCAGGAGAACGGGTCCAGTAATTTCTGGTTGCTTCTCTCCCCACCCCGTCACTCCGCGGCACGGCATTAGCGCTGCGCGTTTGTGTAGGCGTGGTTTTAACGTTATCCGTCTCCCTCACTCCCCGCTACTCTCTCCCACTCTTCCCACGTGGTAGGCACCTCGAAACAATATTGTCATTACTTGCATTAAGAATGCATATTAATCTGATTCACAATATATCCATTTCTATTTTATAAACAAATGTTATCAACTAAGTTATCCCTTTATTTCATTAATTACTTTGCTGCTTATGCCGCTCTTGCTGCAAGAGGGTGGGTCCAAAGGCAATACCTCCTATTTTTCCCCTTAAATAAGTGAAAACCTTTAATTTGGCGCAATTCCTCAAACCTTCTTCTCCAATCCCCTGCAGTAGTAACTTCCTAAGTCAACAGGTTGCAGCACTGCATCTTCTTGCAAAATGGCTGACATCCACATTCGCATTAGACAGTGTTTTGTGATTGAATTTTTGATTTCGGAAGGTGAAACGTCAATTCACATTCACGAAATGCTAAAAAATGTGTATGGTAATGCAACGGTGGATGTCAGCACTGTTGGACGATGGATTCGTCGCTGTAAAGAAGCTGAAGAGTAAACACCATTGGCAGATGAAAAGCGAAGCGGCAGGCCGGTGACTGCAGTGACTCCATGCAACATTCAGCGAGTCGATAACATCATTCGTGGTGATCGCCGGGTAACCACATGTGAATTGTGTCACATTACCTCCCTCAGTAAAGGCAGTGTGATGACGATTATTTAACAACTGGGTTACTCAAAAGTTTGTTCACGTTGTGTACCAAGAATGTTAACCACCCAAAACAAAGAAAGAACGAAAACAATGGCCTCCGAACACTTGCTTCAATTTGGAGGGAGAGGAGCTTCTGGAAAAAATTGTTACTGGTGGCGAAACGTGGGTTCAGTTTTTGAATCTGAATTAAAGAGGCAGTCAATGGAATGGCATCACACAACGTCACGAAGAAAAAACAATTCAAAGCTCAGTGGTCGGTAGAGAAAGTTGTGGCAACAGTGTTTTGGGAAGCAGAGGGTGTGCTTATGATTGATTTTTTGGAGCAGGGATATACAATAAATTCTGTCCAATACGTCAGAATTCTCAAAAAGCTGTAAGCACGTCTTCGCCGAGTTCGCCCAACAAAAACTATGGCGGATGTTCTTCTTTTGCATGACAATGCAAGAGTAGACACCAACCGTTACACCACTGCAGAAATTGAGATATTGGGGTGACAAGTCTTACAGCCCTGACCTGGCACCATCAGACTTTCATCTGTTCGGGCCACTAAAGGAAGCTCATCGTGGGATTCATTTTGAAGATGAGGAGGCTGTGAAAACGTCCGTGCGTCAATGGCTTAGGAAGCAAGACCGTGTGTTTTACCACACTGGAATACATGCCCTAGTTAAAAGATGGACCAAAACTGTGGAAAAGGACGGAGATTATATTGAATAGTGACAAATTAATCGTCAATGTTGTAGTTATCAAGCTATGTAAATTGGATTCAATTTCCTTGGCAATTAAAAGAGAAAAAATAGAAGGCATTACTTCTTGACCCACCCTCGTGATTGCCAAAGCTGTTCTCATACCGCTTTCTGCGGCTCCTTGAAGCAATCGATTTGTCGTTAAAGGATAGTGATGGACTCGACCTCCATTGATAGCTAAATGTCCTGAGTTCGAATCTCGGCAACAGCAGTCAAATGTTCTTGTGATAAGAAACGCGGAGGGACCAAGTAAAATATTCGGTGTGATGACTCGGTTGGATTTTGACGCGGTATCATTTGAGTGCAGGTGCTTGGATAGTACAATGGAATTGTAAAAATAATATTTACAACTCAAAAGACTCAAAATTGTGTGTCTATAATTGACAATCGCCAATGCAATATTATAATAACAAAATAACTGCACTACAACATTTTTCGAGTTGAATACAGCCTAATGTCGCCCTAGGGCACCACCATACAGTAAAACGTTATCACACATTTACACTTTGTTTAGTATATCTCCAGTTTGACCTTACTTACTTAAAGAATACATATTAATCTGAACCACAATAAAGTCATTAATTGTGTAATCCTTAATTTATAAGTAAATAGTCTTTAACGTTCAGCTATAAACTTGTTATTCAATTGTTTCACATGTTTCCGCTATTAACGATAATTACCAGAGAAGGTGTAAGTCATAAATGACCTTCGCTATACGTATATGAATGTTAAGACAAATAGGGCACACGCTATAAACCAATCACGCAGCGAGAAGTGTGAGACCTTATGCAGTCTGTGAGATTCTTGTATACTTATATTGTATCTTTTACCTTTACCATTTAAGTCGTCCTCAATGAAGACGAATTCTGAGGATAGTGCCAGAAAATTTAAGATAGGCAATTCATAAATAATGAAATCACTTGGACATATCTTGAAAGATTGGAAATTTAATCATTTTTGTACAGTAGCCGTGTGTAGGTTAAGATTTGGATAGAACCAGATTAAAAAATTCAATGCCACGTCCAAGATTTGAATCACCGATCTCCCGGTCCTCGTCCTTAAATACTTGCAGAGTTAGTAAGGCGCCCCAAAATGGTTCGTATCTCATTGTTGATGAGAGCTCCTAGTGATTTACTGGGAAACATACGAGTCAGTTGGAAAATATGTCATGACTGCACGTTGGCCATGGTAGCTCACTTTTTGTTGTTGTTGTTGTAATTTACGTCCTCCAGATTAAGTCATATCGACGACGAATGGAATGGGTGAAATGATGCTCAAATGAGCCCAGGTTCCATAGAGCTTAGAGTTACCCGAAATTCGTCTTTCACAATAAGGGAAAACCGCGGTAAAAAACTTATCCAGATAACTCACCGTGACCGAGATTCGAAGTCGGGGCTTCCTGAACGTGAGGCAGAAACGCTACCACCACGCTACCGAGAGGCGGGCCTCAATTGTTTACAGTGATCCGCGGTTCAAATTTCGACCAAGGCATTGAATTTTTCAGTCTTGACTCTATTTATCCAAATGTTTGAAGGAACCAAAATTTTGGGAAAATGTTAAACATATTGTAGCAGAGATGTTCCTTGAAAGTGTTTATGCCGTGTCCTGGGTAGAAACTATACATAAATATAAAATAATGTCATTTTTCGAGGAATTCCCTTCTTTGGTATCAAATACTCATGCGACTTTTATGTCCGTTCAGTTGAAACATATTTGTTTCGTATTTACGGACAGACAATTCAATAATCAATCTTTCAGAACCTCTCAAACCTAAAATATCACAACAGTACAGTTAATGAGATTAAAAGGAATGACTATGGTTCATTAAAATAATTAATAATCACTATTGGTTTTTTAAGGGATTGGCCACGTTCATTAGTCAACGCCAAGAATTCTTCTTTTACTTATATAACTAGTGAACGGCTTTAGACCCAAAAATTCAATATCTTCTTCACACAGAAATTCAGTATAAATGCGAGACAGCTCGGCCTTGGTGTTTCTTAAATAAACAGTGCATTTTTCTTTGATCTCCAATAAAATTTTTCCTAATTTCCATTCAAATTGCTTAAAAATCAAGACATATTCTTATATAGATAGTAATTAGGTTCGTGCGCCATCTATCGCCTCCCGGTCTAACTTGTGTTGTCAGAGACTTCCGCTACAAGTAAGTAGCGCTAGTTATGCGGCCGCTTGTCAAAGAAGCGGGTGTTTCCAACGACTCGTGTTTGTCATAGATGCGTAACATGTCTGAAGAGTGAATGTACACGGCCAGCAGTGGAAGCCTGCGTGACCACAGAGAGATAAGCCTTAGTACTTCACGTTGAGTCTTCTACAATAGACGAGTTTGAATTAAGTAAAAATGTAAACACTGTCATACACTCACAAAGCAGAAAATTAATATTTTATGTGTTGCGGTTTTGTAAAGTAGAGAAATTAAAGGTTAACTACTCCATTTGAAAAACCTCGTTTGTGTGTAGAATTTCTCTCTGGTTTTACGAAAAGAGAAAAGAAGTTAAAATTATAAGATAGACGTATTTATAAACAGTGGAACTTTATCAATAAAATCTTTTTGCTGCGATTTCAGTGCGAATGGGAAGGTCACAGCCGGCGGACAGCTCGCCCACACCAGCCAACTCTGCATCGACCACCTCAAAGCAGCCGACTGCCCAACCAGCACCTGACACGCAGTCATCAGATCTTCCAGCTGCAGAAGCACAAGCAGCGCCTGCTAGCGTTACTACACAACGGCTTTACTACGCCGCTGTTGCACAGCACACACAACAATGAGCGCCGCATTCTACACCAGCAGCAGCAACGTCTGCAGGATCCTGCACCCTGGTCATCTGTGGGCTACCGCGTGATCTACCTTGCAGATTCGGCCTCTCCGCCGCGAAGCGGATGTGGTTCTCTGCCTGGAGATCCAACAGGATATTTACGAGAACGGGCACCAACACATTAGTTCGACTGCATCTGGCCAACCACTTGGAGCAGGATGGACGGGGCTGCCCTTGTTAGGGCACTGCCTGATTCGAGGTAAACAAATTAGATCGTCACGTCCCGTGTTTGGTGATGCTACGACTACGGCCACTGAGCCTCCAAGTGTACAGCTCTTCCGAGATGTCATTACTGTGGGTCACGCTGCCTCACCACCGAGTGCGGGTGTCACGATCTACGGCAGCGACGCAGATACTGTGCAACATACAATGGCGTAGGCCATTTCACAGGTCAGCCACAGTGCCCACGCTACCCTAGACCGACACATCCAACAATAAATAAATAAATAAAATCTGAATATTCTACCCCGGCACCTAGACAACTATACCGGGGCATATATCCAAATTTTCTCTTTATTTTTCCATAAAATCCTTACAATGGTTATAGTTATACAAATCTCTCAGAATACTAATCTACAAAAATAAAATGAAATAAAATAACAGAAATAAACACAAAAAAGCAAAAAAAAAAAAAAACTATAAAAATTACAAAATCCTTATTTTCTAAATCTACATCTAAATCTACTAATGCTGTAGTCCACCATGGCCTCCGCCATCACTCTCTCCCTCCGCCGCCCATGCAGTCAACTCTATTTTGAACTCACGCTGATACTTCTGTTCTTATTACTCTCTCTACTCTTCTTTTTCCTCTTGTAATCTACTTCTATATTCCGTAAATGTCTCTCCCTCTCTTCTCCTAGATCTGAATGTTCTTCTCTCTGCCCATTCCTGTCTTCCTGTTGAGGTTACAAAGAATCTTCTTCCATTGACTTGATTAAGATTATCAATTTCTAATTGTACCTCTTCTAATTCTTCTTCTTGTTGATCTATTTCTTCTTCTTGAATTCCCTCCATTGTTAGATTATTCAATAACTCTTCCCGTCTTATCCTATTTTGTATTCTAGAACCCCTTCTTGGATCTTGTACTATTCTTCGCCTATTATCAACTCTTTCTCCTTTGAATATTTTTACCTCCCATGCTTTCTTACTTACAAAGTTAGTCAAAACTTGTAATTTATTTACTAATTGTTGATCTCGAATTATGTCATATACGATATATCCTGCTAGCGCATGCCTCTCTTCTTGTTGGTGAATTGCATATCTTCCACATTCAAATACTACATGTTCAGGATTATCTTGTTTGTTACATAATTTACATATATTATTTTCAGTTTTATTGATTTTCTTCCAATAGGTCTTATAAGGTCCGTGTCCTGTTATATAATATATATAAATCCCTTTGTTGGTTGAATAAAATTCAATTTTAATCTTTCTTTGACGTTCTGAAAAATTTCAAACACTCTTCTACCTTCTAGACTTTCTGTCCATTCGTTTTGCAATTTATCTTATGAACTATTTTTAATCACCCAAGATTTGTTTTTTCTGACTCCAGTTATATTATAAACTTTTTCTAAATTTCCTTTTTTCGCCCAAAATTTTGCACCCTTCAAACTTATTAATAAATCGATCGGCCAAATGGCCGTTGTTACTAGCAATGCCATAGTTGGTGTTGTTTTTACAGCTCCCGTCAGACGTAATAATACTTTTCTTTGCGTTCTTCTCAACAATCTTCTTATTTGCACATCGTCCATCCTTTCTGCCCAAACTGCTGCCGCATACGTCATAATTGAAGCAAAAATGGTGTTATGATATATCTGTATGTTACGCAATGGAAGTACAAAACGTAAATTGGTTATTCTTGCTAGCTTTAGCATTATTTTCTCTGTTTTCTGCCTAATATAATCCGTGCGTTTTCTGAAATGAAATTTTTTCTATCATGATACCCAAATATCTCAACTCTTTTTCCCGTTTAATGTTCTGATTATTTATCTTCACTGTAGGATCCCGCTTTAAATTTCCCTTAAAAAGCACATAATTTGACTTGTTTGGTGCAATTTTTAGTTTTGTTCTGAAACACCAATTTGATAATGTATTTGTAATTTCTCTTGCTTTATTTTCTAGCTCTAGTCTGCTCTCTCCATCCATCATTATGACTATGTCATCAGCATACGCTATTACATCCAAAACCTTATGATCTCTTTCCAGTAATTCTAATAAATCTTCTGATAAAATATCCCAAAAAAGGGGCCCCAAGATAGAACCCTGAGGGCAACCCTTGGTTATCTTCTTCCTAGTTTCAAAATTTGATCCACCAATGAATACTTCTCTATTGGAACAATAATCCTTTAATAAATTATGAATAGTACTTGAATATTTCTTGTCTTTTAAAATGCCGAAAAAATACGGCCGCCATAAATTATCAAAAGCGCCCGATATGTCCACAAATAATCCAATTACATAATTCTTTTGGCTTTTTGACACTGTTTCTTGAATTTTTAATATTGCATCCTCAGTTGAATATCCCTTTCTGAAACCAAATTGTTTATTATTCATACCCAGCATCAACCTATTTTCCATTATTCTTTTATATCTTAACTGTTCAAAGATCTTGCCAATAGCATTTAATAAACATACTGGTCTGAAAGATTTTGGTTGCGTTCTGTCCTTATCTGCTCCTTTGCACAAAATTACAACCTTTGCCTCCTTCCACAAGTTTGGAAATCTCCCTCTTGCCAAACAATCATTAAACAAGAAACACAAAAACAAGACAATTTCTTCTCGTAGATTATACAAGACTTCATTTATAATACCATCTGGACCAGGTGCCTTCTTCTTTTTTAACTTCTGCAGAATTAATTTTATTTCTGTAATATCAAAGGGATAAACAGGATTTCCTGTATACTGCAACATCATCTGGTTTCTTTTTTCAACATGAATATCATCATCTTCTTCCTCTTTATCATCTGGCAATAACGTATGTAATAACAATTCCACCGATTCTTTCCCGCTTTCTGTCATCTCTCCATTACCCTTATCTAATGTGGTTAAGATTTCTGGCTTCTTAATTTTATCCATAATAATTTTATACGGTTGTCCCCAGACATCTTGTTTTAAATTATTCTCAACGAACTGTTCCCAATGTTGTTTTCTGGTGTCTTCTTATAATTGTTTATACTTTTGTTTGGCCTCCCTATAATTCTTTAAGCTCTCTTCTCTTTCCGTATGTATGTTTGATTTTTGATAAATTCTTCTTAATTTCCTTGCTAACGATCTCAGCTTCTGCAATCTATCTGTCCATTTTATTTTATCATTATTATTAGAAATTGTTATCTTTGGAACGGATTTTGATACTGCTACTTTTATTGCTTGTGTTAAATTTATTGCATCCAAATCCACTGATATTCCCGTATACTGCAAATTTAACTCCTTAATTACTTGCTTCATCTTATCCCAATTTGCTCTTTTATAATTATAACGTAATTCTATTTCATGTTCTTCTTGAATTACTTCCCCATTCAATATATAATCAAAATAAATCAAATTATGATCACTTGTGGTCTGACCCTGTGTGACCCACCAATTTCTAATCTTCTCCGCTGTTGCTGACGCTAAAGTAATATCTA
Source organism: Mantis religiosa (assembly GCA_030765055.1). Lineage (NCBI taxonomy): Eukaryota > Metazoa > Arthropoda > Insecta > Mantodea > Mantidae > Mantis > Mantis religiosa. The sequence continues at coordinate 12,681,526 of CM060954.1, read as the reverse complement.
TATTTTCTTCAGCACCTGCTCTATTTTGAAAAGTTGGTGGATTACCATCTTTATTTATTACATATAAATTCAATTCCGAGATATGTTCTTCCAGTTTCTCCCCTCTTTCATCTGGTCTTTTACTGAACCACCAAGTTGATTTTGCATTACAATCACATACATGCATGATTTCTTTATTTCTGAATTTATTATGAATATTTTGTAATTTATAAAGAAAGGGTTCAATATCCAAACTATATTGAAAATAATAATTTGCCAATATAAAACTTCCATACTTTGCTATAACTTCAATGCAATTAACATGCGTATCCAGAAATTGCGCTATGTTTATTATTTGCAAATCTTGCTTGAAAATTACTATTGCTGGCATTGCCTTTTTCTGAGATAAGATTTGTCGGGATCTTAACGGCATATATGGAATTTTGGAATTTACCACATACGGTTCTTGAATACAGATAATATCTAGTTTTAATTCTTCTGCAATTTTTCTTATTTCCGCCATAACCAATTTACTTCTTTGCCCATTTATCTGTGCAATTCTTAAGCTTTCCTCCATGAGTTACTTCCTAAATTTAATCCACCAAATACATCTCTTCTTACTTTTGCGAAATTCTCTCTATTTTCATTTACTTCCTTTGCCATATTATGATTGAATCTTCTTATATTGTCCTTAAATATATTTACTGGGGCTATTTTATATTTATTTAGTTTAGAAGTTATAGATTTATTTGTGTTTACAGCTGATAAACATGTTGCTATAATATTTTCCGATTTATTAGATTTATTTGGAATTTTTTGTGTATTGGTATTATAAAATGTTGTTTCTGGCTTAAAGCTAGGATTAAAATTGGCGGTTTTTACTACATTATCCGTTACGACATCTTTTTTAACAATCTCCGATCTATTTAATCCTGAATGTCTAATTTGTACATAACAATGTGGCCAGCTCAAGGCAACACAGCGACGACCAGGAAAGATATACCTCGCTCACCTCCTACATCAGCAGCAGCACCTACCACCCTTCCTCAAGACGGCCAGAGGGAAGACCTTCAGGAACTTAGAAGGGAGGTGGAGGACAGCGGATTCCGGCTCACCTCTCTAGAAAACTCCATCACAGCTACACAGTCCTCCAGAGAAGAAATCCATGACCTCCACTCGGAGGTGCTCAAAATTGCACGACGCCTTGGACAACTTGAAGAGACAGTCACCGCAAGCATCACAGGACGCCATTCAGAGCAGAGAGACCAACAGCAATCGCTCAACGCCTTGTAGACAACACATCCGAACTCCAAACCCGGCTAGATCTGGCACAACAACATCTACAGCAACTCCACAACAGTGACAATTCATCATCTTATTCATATTCATTTATTGCATCCGTAAATCACACACTCATGATGTGGAATTGTCAAATTACTAACTACACAAAGAATAGTAACAAAAAACAAGAATTACAATAAGTTGTTAAGCATAATAACCAAATTAATAATTAAAATTTACATTCCTTTTATTCCTACCCTTTGTCATTTAAATACTCTTCTACTGAGTAGTAACACTTTTGTAACAAATACTTCTTTGATGTGTTTTTAAACTTTGTGAAGGACTCAATGTTTTTTATTTCAGTTGGCAGTTTATTGTAGATATGAATTCCGTTGAATTTAAATCTGTGCTCATACATTTTCTTTTTATGATAGTTGACATGTAAGTTTGAACTATTTCTCGTGTTATGCTCATGAATGTCATTGCCTCTTTTTAAATTTATCTAAGTTCGTTTTAACCTTTACTATTATTTCTAAAAGGTAAATGCTTGGTAATGACAAAACGCCTAATTTTTTGAACCATCGCTTACAACTATCTGTTCTCTTTAAATTCATCATAATTCTAATTACCCTTTTTTGGATTCTAAATACTTTGATAATGCTACTACAATTTCCCCATACTGTTATACCAAAGAAATTAATGATTGAAAATTTGCAAAATAGGCTATTCTTAATGTATTCAAATTTACACTGTGCTTCAAAATTGATATTTGGAAACAAATGCTACTTAATTTCTTTATTAGACTTTCAATACGTATATTCCAATTTAGACTGTCGTCCATCCAAACTCCTACAAAATTTTGTCTTTCCAATATATTTAATTTCATTTTCATCCATTATAATTTCAGGTAAATTAACTGTCTTATTCATTTTATTATGAAAACGCCATGCCTGACTCTTATCCTTATTTATAACTAATTTGTTATTTTGAAACCAAGGTGATACTTCTTTCAAGTTATTTATTTCATTTTCTTTGAGTTCGTCATCATTTTGACCTGATATCAAGAGGCTCGTATCATCTGCAAATAAGGAGCATTTTAAAGAATTTTAAAATGCTCCTTTTGCTGTGAAGCGAAAGCTCTCACGGCTGAAGGAGAGTCACACCAGCACCGGCGCCAAACGAGACCAGCTTTTACAACTGCTCCACCGCAGGTTGAGCATCACCTGCAAGTCAACATACAACTTCCTACTGTCTCCCTTCGGGAACGCGCTAGGAGACAATATCCTCCCAATCCCCAACAATAAAGCCCACTAATTATCCTCATAATAAAGTACGCATAATCCCCTTCGTGGCACGCTCAGGACCTCGGTCATGGTCATGGCCAAGGAATTTAACTCCTACGCGCTCCAGCACATTGTGCGGCAGCACATCGGAGGTGCTAATGCGGGACTCCACAACTGGCAGAAGATAACTGTCATCCCTTACCACTTTCCTACCTTACTATAAATATTGTTTTTGTTATTAAAAAGTTTATTTAAATTCGCCATTTTTGAGTCCAATTAGTGAAAATATGTAGTTGTGATTTTGCTATGTTGTATCGTGGGTTTATGCACCAGTATGCGGTGTCATCAGCATACTGGGCTAGCTGGATGCTGTCATATATGGGTCGGGGGTATCAGCTATGTATAGTATATACAGCAGTCCTGAGATGATGCTTGCTTGGAGGTTGCCAGGTTTAATTGTGAACGTCTCTGATAAGGTATTGTTGATGTTATGTTTGCCGTTCGGTCCGAAAGGAAGCTGGCTATCCATCTTGTTACTCTATTTGGAAATTTGAAATGTGTAAGTTTATACAGTATTCCATTTGTACAAATCTATTATTTTATCTTGACAGGAATCCTGCGCGGTAGGGATGAGTAGCAACTGCGGTGGGGATAGTGCACGCGTAAGATTACGAGAGGGGAGGGCAGTGCATAAGGTGTCCAAATACAAATTTCACTCACGAAGCCAATTTTGCAGCTCTTATAATCTAAGTTGTAATTCTTACTATGGTAGTAATCTCCATGCTTTTGTTGGATCTTAAACAGTACGTAGGCATTTGGAACAAAACCGTGTTCTCCTCCAGCAGGCATGATAAACAACTGTCGGCCTTTCAATATCGCTGCAGGGTCCCTGTAACGTATTTCACTCCAGGCATATGGTCCAGTATGTGCTGTATTTATATAAGTTTCATCTATATAAACTATATTAACTTCACTTCGATATCTCCAAATATTTCGTAAATACTTAAGGCTTTTTGCACGTATTGTGCGATGTTCGATTAAACTTTGTCTGTCACGCTTAGTGTTTTTTTTTTTTTTTTCAAATAATCCTAGCTTCTAAGGAACTCTTCTTAATGTTCGGACACTGCCTTGGAAGTGAGTAGAATTTTTAGCTTCATAAGCACTTTCTTCAAAGTTGGTCTTTGTTTTTCTGTACTTTAAAAGTTATTCACAGTTCGCCTCACTACTTCTGAATTAAAACATCCAAATTAGATTTTGTGCAGGTTCTTAATCTTTGTTTACTGGGCATAGAGAAGGACGTTGTTGCACTAACACCAATGGCTTTTCTTTCCTTAATAACTCTCCTAAACTGATTTCAGACGCAACTGTTGCCTCAGATACCCTTCACCAGATTTTTATAGCTGAGCCAGACCATTGCTTCTTTTTTATAAATCTATGGATATTGGTTATTACTTCTCGTGTTTTTAAATGCAGCAATTTATTTCCTAATGCTCTGCTAGGAGGCGTCATTTATAAATGCTCCCTTGGAACCAGGAGACAAGCACATTTTGAAACAAGCTGTAGTGTTACCGAGTAGCTGTGCACGTGTTTATTTGCTCGCAGCTGGTACGCAATTGACCTGCCCTCCCCTCCAGTTGCAACCGTTCTGAGGTGGATACCACCTCGCATCGCTCTGCACTTTTCAAGATAAAAAAATACATCTGTACAGTATTGGTCAAAGGCATTTTGGACATCCAGGAACGTTGCAATGGCTGTGTAACCTCTGTTGTAGGCGTCGGTTATTTCTGATGTTATCCTTACTAACTGGACTTGGATAGTTATGGCAGATCTGTATGCGGCTTTTGATAACGTTGATGCCTATAATTCTGGTGTTTCCTTTTATCGTTGCCTAGTTTCTCAAAAATTAGTATATGCGCAAACTTCCATTTGGTTGGAGAATGCTTATATCTGATTTCCATATTTAATATTTCTGCTAGAAATCTTCATTTATTTGTATAACTAGTTAAAGACTTCCGACCTAAAATGACATATTTTCTTTACAGATATACTCAAACTTTATGCACAACAGCTCTAGTTAGGTGTTACTCAGATAAAGAAGACATTTGAATCTCAAGGACAATAAATTTATTATTCCTATTTTATTATCAAATTGCTTAATAATTAAGACATAACCCTATATAGATAGTAATTAGGTTTGTGCGTCATCTATCGCCTGGCAGTGTACTTTGTGTTGACAGAGAGTTCCGATAGAAGCGGGTAGCGCTAGTTATGCGAAGGCTCTTCAAGAAGCGGATCTTTTGAACGACTCATTGTTTGTCATAGACTGGGTAACCCGTCTGAAGGGATAATCCACACGGTCAGGAGTGGAAGCCTATGTGAACACAAACAGATGCGCGGTAGTACTTCACGCTGAGTCAGTTACAATGGACGAGTTTATACCAAATCAAAATGTAAACACCGTTATACACTCACAACTATGTGTTGCGGTTTTGTTAAGTAGAGAAATGCAAATACCTGATTATTCCATTACATAATACTACAGCAGAGGCAATGAACGAACTGTACTTAATATAGCGAAAGAGGTCGAAAGCTTCTAAGTGTACGGGAGAAAGAAAACTTTGAAAACATTGTAAAATATTCAAAAACGTTTGGACTCGATAAGTTTGAAAACTTTTTATTGTGTAGGACTTTTCTCCTTGTTATTTCTTCCAGCATTTTAGTAGTTCCACATTTTCCATTGGGAATTTATTATTTTTTATCTTTTAACCATACAAAGAGAATGTAATTTCAAAGACAATGCATAAAAGCCAGCTCTTAAAATAGTGTTGCTACTTACATAAAGAATATATATTAATTTGAATCACAATAAAATCATTTCTTTTTTATAAACAAGTTGTGTAATAGTTAATTTATATGTAAATTGTAATTAAAGTAAAGCTAAGAATTTATCATTCTATTATTTCACATACTTTCGCTAAGTATTCTGTTACCAGAGAAGATATAAATTGAAAATGACGTTCACTTTCAGAAAACCTATACGCAAATCGTTAAAACAAACAAAAGAAATACATTGCAAACGATTCTCTCAACAAGAAGTATGATATGAATGTAGAACTTCCACAGTCTGTGCGATTCTTGTATACTTACATTTTATGTCTTACTTTTACCAGTTATATCATCCTCAATGAAGAACAATTCCGAGTATATTGCCAGAAAATTTAAGATAGTCAATTTATGAATAATTAAGATATCACTTCGACATCTTTGGAATTTTGGAAATCTAGTAATTTTTGGGCACTAGCCGTGTGTACACTAAGATTTGGATAGAGTCAAATAGCCTGAAAAAAATGCAATGCCGCGACCGGGATTTGAACCACAATCTCCGACTCTTCGTCGTGAAGTACTTACAGAGTAAGTCGCCACAAAATGGTTCGTATCTCATTGTTTATGAGAGCCCCTAGTGGTTTATTGGGAAACATACGAGTCAGTTGGATAATTTAATGTAGTTCAACTGTTTAGAGCGATCCGCGGTTCAAATTTCGGTCATGGCATTGAATTTTTCAGTCTGACTATATTTGTTCAAATTTTTCAAACAGCCAAAATCTTTGGAAAACGTTAAACATAATGTTAGTACGTAGAAGAGGTGTTTCGTGAAAGTCTTTGTGTCGTTTTCTTGGAAGAAGCTATACGTAAATATAAAACAATGTCCTTTTTCCTGGATTGAGCCTTTTTGGTCTCGTGATATTTTTAAAACCGTGATATTTCAAAAATGTACTTCTTCTTGTACTTGTATAACTATTTAAAGGCTTTTTGTCTAAAAATTACACATTTTCTTTACACACATATTCAGCCTTTATGCAGGACAGCTCTACTTTGTTGTTTCTTATATAAAGAATACATTCCAATTTGAAGCACAGTAAAATTATTCCTATTTCCTGAATAAATTCCTTAATAATCTAGACAGAAACCTACTGAGTTAGTAATTAAGGTCCGTGCGTCATCTATCGCCTGCCAGTGTACTTTGTGTTGTCAGAGACTTCCACTGCAAGCGGGTAGCGCTACAGTCTGATGTTTAGAAGAACATAGTGAAGGTCATTACCTTATCGCTAGTTGTATGTGGAAAACAGTTTACTTGAGTATTCAGTTGCGCTGTGTGTTGTTCAACTACTTTGTTAAAACACAATTAAAATACGTTTTTACGGAAGCAAGACGTAGTGGCGGTAGGATTAGAGGTGGACCGAGGAATCATGGCCCAAGGCTAAGATCAGCTTAAGGTCGAATTGTTACATTGCATAGCCAAGCTGGAGAATTTGTCTGTTCTCTTAGAGAATTCTTCCAACAGGAAGACGAGAGTTTGCTCCTTATCAATGAACAGCTTATTCCTTTTATCCAAAAGCGACAGTCACATGTCAGTAGATATGCTTGCACGTAAATGAATTCCTGTGGGTCAAAATTCCTGTATATCGGCGGCGTTGATATGAACATGTCAATTAACAAGGTCGTTAATAATAGTATATTGCGATATTAATGTATACGGAACGAGGAAAGGTTTGGAAAAAAACGAGGCGCTTACACCGAGTTTTTTCAATTCTCGAGATTCCGTTATGTGCTTACCACATGTGCATTGCAGATTATTTTTTGGACTGTGTGTACTTATATCAATTGAATTTTAGTAGTTAGGATATTAGCTGAAATATTAATAAATATAATTGAAGATAAATGTTAGATTTTTGAAAGTGCATCGCTTATACCTGTTCTTATGGAGAAATACTTACCGCACTGTGCAGGAATGTCAACAATAACGCAAAGTATGGAATATTCGTTACGTAGTACAAACAGTTATTTTAAAGAACTCACACATGTGAAGACCCTACAACTTAGTGAATGTGTGAACAACTTATTTCTGTTTTTAAAGTAGGCTGAGGTGAGATAACTCGATATGTTTCGAGTGTTGAGAGGATAAAAAAAAGGGGATCTGCATTACTTCCTATCTACCGATGGGCAACACTGCAGCATCACATCTGGAGAAACAGATGACATTTACGTATCTTCTTTTAAAAATTAGACTGTAGTTATGCGTCGACTTGTCAAAGAAGCGGGTCTTTAGAACGACTCAGTGTTTGTTATAGACTAGGTAACCTGTCTGAAGAGTGTATGTACACGACGAGGCAGGTGAGGCAGACACGCTACCGAGGCGGGCTCTAAGTGTCTTAATGTGGCGATGTATGGTATCTTTTGATGTACCAAGTTCTTCTGAAAGTCTACAGGTACTTGTCTGCGGATTTCCTTGCAAAAGTTCGTGTGTGTTCTCAATATTACATATTCAGTCCTCCAGAACGTGGTAAATCTTAGTGTTTTCATCTGCATTTTTTAAATGTTGGAACCATCGTCATGCCACACGCTCACTAACGACATCTTCTCCTTCCACTTTCCGCTAATGCCCAGATCTCGCACCCATATAGAATCATGGGTGGAATAATCGCCCAGTACAGACGTAGTTTGAGGTGTGCAGGCATATTGGATCTGAAAATGGGGTACAACTGCCTGAGTGTGACATGGCCTAATCCCGCCTTGGCCCTGACATGGGGAGCGAAGTTTAGCCCACGATCAAGCAGGACACCCAGGTATTTAACCGAGGTAAACCATGGGATTTGCCTCTGCCTCAACCTCAGTGTTCCCGTCGGTCGCCAGCGTCGGACCTTAGCCAGTAGAAGAGCAGAGCTCTTCCCTGGACTAATTGCCATGCTCCACTTCTCACTCCAGCGGCCGATCGCTTGGAGCTGTCGTTGTAGAGGCGGGAAGCAGAACTTGACATTTTTATTACGCGCCATAATGAGAACTTCGTCCGCATACTGGCACGTAACTGTCTGTGGTTCTGTAGGGAAGTAAGACATGTAGGCCGCGAAAAGCAGCGGTGATAGTAAACTACCCTCCGGGACTCCCGCAGCTATGGGTCTGACAGTGGAAAGCTTTCCTTCCACTCTCACTCTGAACGTGCGATCCCGAAGGAAGCTGCTGATCAGAGCAAGATAGGGAGAAGGGATGTTAACTTCCTTGAGCTTGTACAGTAGACCCTGATGCCAGGTTGTCGCAAAGGCCTTTTCCACGTCCAACAGAACCCAATGGTTTTGAAGTTCTCCTGGAATCCCAGGGTTACCTGTTTCACCGTGTGCTTAAATGCACAAAACTACATTTTCTACATATTTTCTCTACACACATATATTCAGTCTTCATGCAGGACAGCTCTAGTTTGGTACTACTTAGATAAAGAATATATTTCAATTTAAAGTACAATACATTTATTCCTACTTTCTGAACAAATTGCTTAATAACTAAGACATATCCTTATAGAGATGGCAATTAAGGTTTGTGCGTCATCTATCGCCTGTCAGTGTACTTTGTGTTACCAGAGACCTCCGCTAAAAGCGGGTAGCGCTAGTTATGCGTCCGCTTGTCAAAGAAACGGGTCTTTTGAACGACTCGGTGTTTGTCAGTCTGGTTAACCTGTCTGAAGAGTGAATGTACACGTCCAACAGTGGAAGCCTGCGTGAACACAAACAGATAAGCGGTAGTACTTCAAGTTGAGTCCCCTACAATGGACGAGTTTGAACCAAGTTTAAATGAAAACATCGTCATACACTCACAAAGTAGTAAATTAATGTCCTATGTGTTGCGGTTTTGATAAGGAGAGAAACGTAACTGTCTATTTTGCCACAAAATAATACTACAGCAACGGCAGTGAACGAACTGTACTTAATATAGCGAAATAGGTTCAAAATTCAAAGTGTACGAGAGAAAAACATTCAAAATCTGGTAAATATCACCCTCATACAAACATTAAAGAAATCGATGAGTTTGGAAATCGTTTTGTGTGTAGAACTTTTCTTTGCTCTTATGAACAGAGAAAAGAAATTCCTATAGTAAGTAAACTCATGAATGCCGTTGAAAAGAAGAGCCTTTTTAAGGTAGAAAGACACATTCTGGAGTATACTTAACGGCATGGGATGTCAATTTTGTATGAAAAGTGATGTACACCGCCTTACGTACGATGTTCTGATGTTTTGATGGTCAGACTGTAATGTACTATATTCCTGCTTTCTACGATCTCTCTAAACCGAGCGACCTCCCATAACAAATACATTCAGATAACGTTGTAACTTTGTTATACTAACATATATTTGGAGGGGGCGTGTTTATGATATCAAATCTGTAAAAAGTTTCATACGAGGGTTGTTCACAATTTTTTTTTGAGAACCTACCTTTACTCATCCTCATAATTTTGATGGTACTTCTCAAAATAGTCTCCCATGAATGCGATGTACTTGTCCCAGCGTTTCTGTCAGTCTTCAAAGACATACTGGAAACCATTTTTGAGAGATCCTTCAAAATCGCCTCCGAAGCCTTCACCACTGCTTCTGATGATGGATAATGCCTCCTACGAAGGCGTTTCTTCAAGTTAGGGAATAGAAACAAGTCACATGGGGCTAAATCCGGACTATAGGGAGGGTGAGAGATGCCCTTCACGTTGATTTTCACAAGATATTCAGCAACAACATTGGCAATATGCGGCCACGCATTATCATGGTGCAGCATCCAGCCTGCTTCACGGAAATGCGGTCTTTTGCGCCTGATATGGACTTGCAATGTTTTCAGGACATCCCTGTAGTATTGTCCAGTTACTGATGTGTGTGCAGGTACAACATGCTGATAAACCATTCCATGAATATAAGAGAATGAGATGGCCATAACTTTCCCAGAAGAAGCAACCACTTTTGCTCTTTTGGGGGGTTGGTGATGAAGGAGATTTCCACACTGAGCTTTGCTGTTTGCTCTCAGGATCAAAATCATGTAGCCAAGTTTCATCAGCAGTGATTACGTTTGAAAGAAGCTCCGGATTTTCCTCTAACATCAACTTTAACTGCATGTTACCTCCATTGCAGCGGTAGGCGATACTGAACATGTCTGAACTTGGCTGGTTCTCACAGGCGGGAACCAGGAGTACCAACAATGAAAATACTACGGTGTGTTTGTTTCACATTAAGCTAACAGAATGTAATAAGACTGAATTATAATGCGAAAAATTATGACCGTAAAAAAGTTATGATCATTCTTTATTGAACAGCCTTGTATATACATTAATCTGAAAAGTATTTCAATTACAACACATCGAAAGTTACAAAAATTACTGGAACTGGCTTTCCCTTGCCTCGATGCATGGATTTCTTCAACACCAACTCCAATACTCAGACCATAATACGAGAATCGATTGCAGGAAGAATGGCGGCGCTCGTGGCCCAGCTTGTTATGTTGTGGTTATATCTACAGAGTAAAGTGTGTATTTGTTTACTTTGATTGTGTGTTTGAGGAATTAATGTAATTCATACTACAGTGGCAATTAGTGACTAACGAGTTAATTTATAGTTGAGTATTTAACATAAAGTGATAACGTTTACCTAAATATATACAGTGGAGTATTGTCGAAATGCATCGTTGTTGTGTTCCCAGCTGCAATCTAATTATGGCAGTATACCTCACACGACATTTAAATTTCCGAAGGAAAACTGTAACGGGATAAGTGGACCAGGAACATACATCGTAAACATTTTAAAGTAAATGACAAAACTGTAGTTTGTATTCATCATTTTGAACAGTGCTTTGAGGTTAAGGAAGACATCTTTCCCGTAAATGATGGTGAACCAATTCGTGCCCTTCGAAAAATACCAAAAATTAATAGATGACGCCTGCCCCACGATTTTTAAGAATCAGCCATCCTATCACACATTAAAGCTCAACCAAAAAATACGAAATCCTGAAGAATGCATCCGAGACATTTTACAGAGAGTGAAGATAATTTTAATATTTGGTGTGCACAAGATGTTATTGACAGTTTTGAACCTAAGTGGTGAGGAGATTTTAACCCATTGATAGTCATTATTAAAGACGATTAGTTGCGTTCTTTTCTATAACATTCAAGATCCCAGCTTCACTGATGTTCCTTCACTTAATAAGTTTCAAAGTATTTCATAACCTAGAAGCAATATGATGAGCCTACCAGTGGGAAATTTTAAATGGCTCTTGCAGTGTGAGGGAACTGACACCTTCAAACGTGACAATTGGAGTAAACTGGACAATCTGGTGAGTTCTCTTAAATATTATAGTACAAGCAGAAAAGGTTACTATGTAAACAATATAAAAGAAACTTTAGCACTTGCTACAGACGATAGGATGATACAGTCCAATAAGATAAAGTTTGCTGTGTTTAATACTTATGAGTTGTCATGCCTTATAAATTAAATTTTGATTGGAAGTATAAGGTGGAAAATGCATAGTACTGGTGGTGCTACTACATAATATGATAAGCTCTTAGGATTTGTCATGATGCTCTTTATTTATGTTATTACACGTTTTAGTTGAAAGTATAAAGTGATAAATGCTTAGGAGTTACCTCGCTGCTCTGTAATATGGATTATATTATGTCCATTGTGTATAGTTTCCTATTCTACGTAACCAGAGCCGCTGGGCTTCGACGGGCGCCATCTTGGAATCTGCATTATGGTCTGAGTATTGGAGTTGGTGTTGGTTTCTTCGTATGGGAACAATTGAAGTGCTTGGTTTGTGAGACGCTTGTATCTGAAGTTATTTAGAGAGTGCGTAACCAAATTTGATTACACAAAATACGCAACACATCAGGTATTTTCAACATGGTATGCCAGAGCAAGGAACTCAGGCTTGCTGCATGCATCGGGGTAAGAGGAAATCACCTCGAGCAATTTTTTTAATTTACGATTTCGTATTAGTAATTGATGAAAATTAATAATTTCTTCACGCTAGCCGTATATAGGCTGAGGTTTTTGAGAGGTAGACATAAGCTCAGCAAATAATAAAGGGTTACCGAGCGATCAACACAAAGTGAAGACTGGCCTTCCCTCTGATGACTAGGGGGCTGTCCCGAATGGGCGCCCAGCCTCCGTAGTGCTTTCCATAGGGTAGGACCTAGAGACTAACAAGACGGGATGGAAGTGGATACGGCACTTACGCGCGCCAACTCCAAACAGGAAGGCTACCGAATAGTCCTCGGTAGGGCCACCTGATGATCTATTATGTGTTTCAAATGTGGAAGGTGTTTGTCCTTGAGCGTGAGCAGCCAATCGGAGTCCTACGGTGTTGTCATATTGCATTTCCGCTAAGTGGTGTGTAAGGAGCGCCAATATAATCAATCTGTATGAAATACAATTCGGGCTTAGACAAAAATTCAGACTTTTTTAAAAAATACATAAAGATATATTTTTTTTCTTATTTAACAGTTTTTTATTGTTTCCGCTTAATTACCTATCCGTTTTCTGCAGTTTCACACACAAACACTATACACATAAACACTCATGTCCAGAGCGGAACTCGAACCCGCGACCCTCTACGCCGAGGAACGTTAGAGACATACGTTCTAACGACCATGGCAAAAAGGGCCAGCATGACTTTGCCGAAACTCATCCGTGTGGAAGGTAGAGAGTAATGTATCCAACACAACCATGAAAACCTCATATCTCTAGCTCAAATAGTTTTTTCTAATACAAATAAACGACTATTACCTTATTATAACAAAAAATCGCGACGTTAAGTCATATCGGACGATGAATGAAATGATGCTCAAATGAGTACAGGGTACATAGAGCTTAGAGTTACCAGACATTCATCTTTCAGGATAAGAGAAAACCTCCAACGTTAAGTCATATCGGACGATGAATGAAATGATGTTCAAATGAGTATAGGATACATAGAGCTTAGAGATACCAGACATTCATCTTTCAGGATAAGAGAAAACCTCCAACGTTAAGTCATATCGGACGATGAATGAAATGATGCTCAAATGAGTACAGGGTACATAGAGCTTAGAGTTACCAGACATTCATCTTTCAGGATAAGGGAAAACCTCCAACGTTAAGTCATATCGGACGATGAATGAAATGATGTTTAAATGAGTACAGGATACATAGAGCTTAGAGATACCAGACATTCATCTTTCAGGATAAGAGAAAACCTCCAACGTTAAGTCATATCGGACGATGAATGAAATGATGTTTAAATGAGTACAGGATACATAGAGCTTAGAGATACCAGACATTCATCTTTCAGGATAAGGGAAAACCTCCAACGTTAAGTCATATCGGACGATGAATGAAATGATGTTCAAATGAGTATAGGATACATAGAGCTTAGAGATACCAGACATTCATCTTTCAGGATAAGAGAAAACCTCCAACGTTATGTCATATCGGACGATGAATGAAATGATGCTCAAATGAGTACAGGGTACATAGAGCTTAGAGTTACCAGACATTCATCTTTCAGGATAAGGGAAAACCTCCAACGTTAAGTCATATCGGACGATGAATGAAATGATGTTCAAATGAGTATAGGATACATAGAGCTTAGAGATACCAGACATTCATCTTTCAGGATAAGAGAAAACCTCCAACGTTAAGTCATATCGGACGATGAATGAAATGATGTTCAAATGAGTACAGGGTACATAGAGCTTAGAGTTACCAGACATTCATCCTTCAGGATAAGAGAAAACCTCCAACGTTAAGTCATATCAAACGATGAATGAAATGCTGTTCATATAAGTACAGGGTACATAGAGCTTAGAGTTACCAGACATTCATCTTTCAGGATAAGAGAAAACCTTCAACCTTAAGTCATATCAACGATGAATGAAATGATGTTCAAATGAGTACAGGGTACATAGAGCTTAGAGTTACCAGATATTCATCTTACAGGATAAGAGAAATCCTCCAACGTTAAGTCATATCGAACGATGAATGAAATGCTGTTCATATAAGTACAGGGTACATAGAGCTTAGAGTTACCAGACATTCATCTTTCAGGATAAGAGAAAACCTCCAACCTTAAGTCATATCAACGATGAATGAAATGATGTTCAAATGAGTACAGGGTACATAGAGCTTAGAGTTACCAGACATTCATCTTTCAGGATAAGAGAAAACCTCCAACGTTAAGTCATATCGGACGACGAATGAAATGATATTCAAATGAGTACAGGGTACATAGAGCTTAGAGTTACCAGACATTCATCTTTCAGGATTAGAGAAAACCTCCAACGTTATGTCATATCGGACGATGAATGAAATGATGTTCAAATGAGTACAGGGTACGTAGAGCTAAGAGTTACCAGACATTCATCTTTCAGTATAAGAGAAAACCTCCAACGTTAAGTCTTATCGGACGACGAATGAAATGATATTCAAATGAGTACAGGGTACATAGAGCTTAGAGTTACCAGACATTCATCCTTCAGGATAAGAGAAAACCTCCAACGTTAAGTCATATCGGACGATGAATGAAATGATGTTCAAATGAGTACAGGGTACATAGAGCTTAGAGTTACCAGACATTCATTCTTCAGGATAAGAGAAAACCTCCAACGTTAAGTCATATCGGACGATGAATGAAATAATGTACAAATGAGTACAGGGTACATAGAGCTTAGAGTTACCAGACATTCATTCTTCAGGATAAGAGAAAACCTCCAACGTTAAGTCATATCGGACGATGAATGAAATGATGTTCAAATGAGTACAGGGTACATAGAGCTTAGAGTTACCAGACATTCCTCTTTCAGGATAAGAGAAAACCTCCAACGTTAAGTCATATCGGACGATGAATGAAATGATGTTCAAATGAGTACAGGGTACATAGAGCTTAGAGTTACCAGACATTCATCTTTCAGGATAAGAGAAAACCTCCAACGTTAAGTCATATCGGACGATGAATGAAATGATGTTCAAATGAGTACAGGGTACATAGAGCTTAGAGTTACCAGACATTCATCTTTCAGGATAAGAGAAAACCTCCAACGTTAAGTCATATCGGACGATGAATGAAATGATGTTCAAATGAGTACAGGGTACATAGAGCTTTGAGATACCAGACATTCATCTTTCAGAATAAGAGAAAACCTCCAACGTTAAGTCATATCGGACGATGAATGAAATGATGTTCAAATGAGTACAGGGTACATAGAGCTTAGAGTTACCAGACATTCATCTTTCAGGATAAGAGAAAACCTCCAACGTTAAGTCATATCGGACGATGAATGAAATGATGTTCAAATGAGTACAGGGTACATAGAGCTTTGAGTTACCAGACATTCATCTTTCAGAATAAGAGAAAACCTCCAAGGTTAAGTCATATCGGACGATGAATGAAATGATGTTCAAATGAGTACAGGGTACATAGAGCTAAGAGTTACCAGACATTCATCTTTCAGGATAAGAGAAAACCTCCAACGTTAAGTCATATCGGACGATGAATGAAATGATGTTCAAATGAGTACAGGGTACATAGAGCTTTGAGATACCAGACATTCATCTTTCAGAATAAGAGAAAACCTCCAACGTTAAGTCATATCGGACGATGAATGAAATGATGTTCAAATGAGTACAGGGTACATAGAGCTTAGAGTTACCAGACATTCATCTTTCAGGATAAGAGAAAACCTCCAACGTTAAGTCATATCGGACGATGAATGAAATGATGTTCAAATGAGTACAGGGTACATAGAGCTTTGAGTTACCAGACATTCATCTTTCAGAATAAGAGAAAACCTCCAGGGTTAAGTCATATCGGACGATGAATGAAATGATGTTCAAATGAGTACAGGGTACATAGAGCTAAGAGTTACCAGACATTCATCTTTCAGGATAAGAGAAAACCTCCAAGGTTAAGTCATATCGGACGATGAATGAAATGATGTTCAAATAAGTACAGGGTACATAGAGCTTTGAGTTACCAGACATTCATCTTTCAGAATAAGAGAAAACCTCCAAGGTTAAGCCATATCAGACGATGAATGAAATGATGTTCAAATGAGTACAGGGTACATAGAGCTAAGAGTTACCAGACATTCATCTTTCAGGGTAAGAGGAAACCTCCAACGTTAAGTCATATCGGACGATGAATGAAATGATGTTCAAATGAGTACAGGGTACATAGAGCTTAGAGTTACCAGACATTCATCTTTCAGAATAAGAGAAAACCTCCAACGTTAAGTCATATCGGACGATGAATGAAATGATGTTCAAATGAGTACAGGGTACATAGAGCTTTGAGTTACCAGACATTCATCTTTCAGAATAAGAGAAAACCTCCAACGTTAAGTCATATCGGACGATGAATGAAATGATGTTCAAATGAGTACAGGGTACATAGAGCTTAGAGTTACCAGACATTCCTCTTTCAGGATAAGAGAAAACCTCAAACGTTAAGTCATATCGGACGATGAATGAAATGATGTACAAATGAGTACAGGGTACATAGAGCTTAGAGTTACCAGACATTCGTCTTTCAGGATAAGAGAAAACCTCCAACGTTAAGTCATATTCACACGATGAATGAAATGATGTTCAAATGAGTACAGGACACATAGAGCTTAGGGTTACCAGACATTCATCCTTTAGGATAAGAGAAAACCTCCAACGTTAGGTCATATCGGACGATGAATGAAATGATGTTCAAATGAGTACAGGGTACATAGAGCTTAGAGTTACCAGACATTCATCTTTCAGGATAATTGAAAACCTCCAACGTTAAGTCATATCGGACGATGAATGAAATGATGTTCAAATGAGTACAGGGTACATAGAGCTTAGAGTTACCAGACATTCATCTTTCAGGATAATTGAAAACCTCCAACGTTAAGTCATATCGGACGATGAATGAAATGATGTTCAAATGAGTAAAGGGTAGTAGTTCTTTACAAAACAATCCATACATCTGGTCTAATTGTGTTTCTATCCCTGATGTGCCCCATACATTGTTCTGGCTTCAACGATCACTTCATACATTCTTTCTAACCATCTAACTGACATCTCCAGTTTATGTTTACATATTCTTACCCCTGACATTGCCGCCATGCCATTAGCTATCACTTTTCTGTCTTGTGAGGTCCACCCTCCACTGCTACACATCCTTACACCTAAATAGTCATACTCCTTTATCACTTCTACCTTTTGATCTCCTATGTACCATTCCTCTCCTTTCCTAAATATCGATCCTCTTTTAAATAACATTATTTTTTTATTTTTTGCTGTTTATTCTTAGTCTCCAGTCAGCGCAAAACCTATGGATTGCCTGAACTGATTTTTCTAGACGTATTACGGAAATTGCTCCTTCCGTTAAATCATCCGCATGCAATAAACCAGGGATGTACATCTTTATATAGTTATTAATATCCTTTTTATATCACTTGTAGAAATGTCGTCAAAGACTGCTAAACTACTGAGATTACTTCTAGTACCTTCGGGATATATATTTACTAATTTCTTATAAGAGAATGTTAATCAAATTGATAGTCTTCTTTAAGAAACATTAAAAGCTTTCTAATAATTTGTAATGCAAAGTTTAGCTTTGATATACTACAGTCAAGTCGTCAAGTTTAGAAGTTAGAGAAAGTGAATACGAAGTTTGGTTGGTAACTTTACGTTTTTGTGTTGACAGATAGACCGAAGTACAGAGAGTCAGACAAACAGACGAAAGTCGAGACAGAAGTACACATTTTTAAAACGGTTTCTTGTGCATACACTAAGTCTGAATCCTGTATTTGTGCTGAATACGTTATATCGAATTATTAACTGTAATACAATACTTCGATTGTTTACCCTGATAGTACACAACGTATTAAACGATAATCGGCGCAAAAGGCCATGTTGATGTAACACGGTCATTTGTTTTAATGTTATAATTAAACTTGATATAATAATAAAAAATTTTAACTTGGTTATTTGAAACATTATTTTATATATGAGCAAGTATTACTACCTCCTTCGGAGCGGAAGTAAAGACCTTTCTAAATGGACGATATATAAAACCTCTAACTTGATAAATTAGTCTCTCAGCAATATTGTTTTGTGTATTTACACATAATAGAATGGGATATTGAGAACAACAATCAGCAAAGAACGTCCACATGGAACAATACAACAAAAAGACATGTTCTATTAGTGTCATTCTGGTATCCTAACTCATAATTAGTTATTATTCACTTTGTTCGCAGAAAGATTGTTTGTAGTATATCGGTTTATACTAAAGTAAAGATGATCAGAATAATAAATTGTTACCAAGAGTTTAAAAATACTTAGTGTGAGTGGAGCAAGTGAAATGTATATAAAACTAAGTGTACATTAATTTGTTAGAACTGAATATATAACTAGTAAACTCTCGCGGATACAATTTGGACATTTCAAGTAGTATATAAGGACGGCAGGCATGACAGCGTAGTGGGGAGGTCCGGTGCTACAGGGTCACTCTTAGGAGTACATATATGCATAAGAGATGATATAGTAGAAATGGAAAATCAAATTACCTGGCGCGTAATGCGACCCTTGGCCACAGAGTATAAAGTGGCACTAACCCATGTAGCGACTATGACTTCCCTTTTGAACAATTTTGTAATATATTTAGTATTGTTTTGATACATATTCTTACCCCTGACATTGCCAACCTGCCATTAGCTCTCTGTTTGTAAAATAAATCGAGTAAGGATTACAGCTGTAATTACAAGGTAACACTTGTAATTTTGGTGATGTTCCTGAATTTCCTGTAGAGAAAAGGGGATAACGCAACTTTTAATAAGAATATGTCGCTGGAGATTAGGGACTGCCCGAGAGAAGAATACAGGAAGAGGAGGTACGTTTCACTTTTATTCTAATGGACGAGTTAAAACTTGAGAAGGAAGTAACGACCCGCATTTGTCAAGAGAGTTATGTCCTTATCAAGTACAGGTGGAGAAGTGTTACAACAAAAACGCAAAGTAAAAGTTTCACATAAAGAATTTGAAAGATAGAAGAGTATGTAAAACCTTGAGTACAACACTTAGCATAAAAAGATTAAAACATCAGAAAATGCTATGGAGGAAAAATTGCTAATGGAAAATAATATATTTACCTCTTAATGAACTTCTATTAGCTTAAATTCCCTCTTTAATTACCCATAACGTTGTCGAAAAGTAACTGGAACTATGCTAAAGTTGTTCTTGGGAAGCAAAACAGGCGAAAGGACGACTAGAAATACAGGAAGCGTCAGAGAAGCTTACCACTACAGCCTACATCCCGTTTACCGGCAATCTATCTGAGAGATAGATTTTCTTTTATCCTAAAAGATGAATGTATGGTAACTCTAAGCTCTATGTCCCCTGTACTCATTTAAACATCATTTCATTCATCGTCCGATATGACAACTTTGGAGGTTTTCTCTTATCCTGAAAGGTGAATGTCTGGTAACTACAAGCTCTATGTAACCTGCACTCATTTGAACATCATTACATTCATCGTCCGATATGACTTAACGTTGGAGGTTTTCTGTTATCGTGAAAGATGATGTCTGGTAAATCTAAGCTCTATGTACCCTGTACTCTTTTGAACATCATTTCATTCATCGTCCGATATGACTTAACGTTAGACGTTTTCTGTTATCGTGAAAGATTATGTCTGGTAACTCTAAGCTCTATGTACCTTGTACTCATTTGAACATCATTTCATTCATCGTCCGATATGACTTAACGTTGGAGGTTTTCTGTTATCGTGAAAGATGATGTCTGGTAAATCTAAGCTCTATGTACCCTGTACTCATTTGAACATCATTTCATTCATCGTCCGATATGACTTAACGTTGGACGTTTTCTCTTATCCTGAAAGATGAATGTCTGGTAACTCTAAGCTCTATGTACCCGGTACTCATTTGAACATCATTTTATTCATCGTCCGATATGACTTAACGTTGGAGGTTTTCTGTAATCGTGAAAGATGATGTCTGGTAAATCTAAGCTCTATGTACCCTGTACTCATTTGAACATCATTTCATTCATCGTCCGATGACTTAACGTTGGAGGTTTTCTGTTATCGTGAAAGATGATGTCTGATAACTCTAAGCTATATGTACCTCGTACTCATTTGAACATCATTTTATTCATCGTCCGATGACTTAGCGTTGGAGGTTTTCTCTTATCCTGAAAGATGAATGACAGGTAACTCTAAGCTCTATGTACCCTGTACTCATTTGAACATCATTTCATTCATCGTCCGATATGACCTAACGTTGGAGGATTTCTCTTATCCTGAAAGATGAATGTCTGCTAACTCTAAGCTCTATGTACCTTGTACTCATTTGAACATCATTTCATTCATCGTCCGATATGACTTAACGTTGGATGTTTTCTGTTATCGTGAAAGATGATGTCTGGTAACTCTAAGCTCTATGTACCTTGTACTCATTTGAACATCATTTTGTTCATCGTCCGTTATGACTTAACGTTGGGGGTTTTCCCTTATCCTGAAAGATGAATGTCTGGTAAGTCTAAGCTCTATGTACCCTGTACTCATTTGAACATCATTTTATTCATCGTCCGATATGACTTAACGTTGGAGGTTTTCTCTTATCCTGAAAGATGAATGTCTTGTAAGTCTAAGCTCTATGTGCCCTGTACTCATTTGAACATCATTTTATTCATCGTCCGATATGACTTAACGTTGGAGGTTTTCCCTTATCCTGAAAGATGAATGTCTAGTAAGTCTAAGCTCTATGTACCCTGTACTCATTTGAACATCTTTTTATTCATCGTTCGATATGACTTAACTTTGGAGGTTTTCCCTTATCCTGAAAGATGAATGTCTTGTAAGTCTAAGCTCTATGTGCCCTGTACTCATTTGAACATCATTTTATTCATCGTCCGATATGACTTAACGTTGGAGGTTTTCTCTTATCCCGAAAGATGAATGTCTGGTAACCCGAAGCTCTATGTACCCTGTACTCATTTGAACATCATTTCATTCATCGTCCGATATAACTTAACGTTGGATGTTTTCTCTTATCCTGAAAGATGAATGTCTGGTAACTCTAAGCTCTATGTACTCTGTACTCATTTGAACATCATTTCATTCATCGTCCGATATGAGTTAACGTTGGAGGTTTTCCCTTATCCTGAAAGATGAATGTCTGGTAACCCGAAGCTCTATGTACCCTGTACTCATTTGAACATTATTTCGTTCATCGTCCGCTATGACTTAACGTTGGAGGTTTTGCCTTATCCTGAAAGATGAATGTCTGGTAACTCTAAGCTCTATGTACCCTGTACTCATTTGAACATCATTTCATTCATCGTCCGATATAACTTAACGTTGGATGTTTTCTCTTATCCTGAAAGATGAATGTCTGGTAACTCTAAGCTCTATGTACTCTTTACTCATTTGAACATCATTTCATTCATCGTCCGATATGAGTTAACGTTGGAGGTTTTCCCTTATCCTGAAAGATGAATGTCTGGTAACCCGAAGCTCTATGTACCCTGTACTCATTTGAACATTATTTCGTTCATCGTCCGCTATGACTTAACGTTGGAGGTTTTGCCTTATCCTGAAAAATGAATGTGTGGTAAGTCTAAGCTCTATGTACCCTGTACTCATTTGAACATCATTTTATTCATCGTCCGATATGACTTAACGTTGGAGGATTTCTCTTATCCTGAAAGATGAATATCTGGTAAGTCTAAGCTCTATTTGCCCTGTACTCATTTGAACATCATTTCATTCATCGTCCGATATGACTTAACGTTGGAGGTTTTCTCTATCCTGTAAGATGAATGTCTGGTAACATTTTGTTGGTTAGTTGTTATTCAGCTTTGAGCTATGTTGAATGTTTGAGTATGTAGCTCATCGTGAGATAGTTTATAATAGATTCCAAATGCTCGTATCAATAGGATAGAAAGTGTCCCTTATTTGAAAACTTATTCTGTTTGATTTATATCTTATTAGTTTTATGATTAACTTTGGTTTCTTCTTTTCAAAGATTTTTAAGTCGTTAATTTTTTATTTCTATACAGCTTTTACTCGTATAAAGCTAGCAAGTTTAAATGACAAAGCGTAAATATGATATTCTTTTTACACTAAGGTGTGTAAAATAGAATTGTGTGACAAATCTTTGCGTTATATTTATTGGAATGGTATCGGATGTATGGGGTTGGGTCAAAAAATAATGCCTGCTATTTCTTCCCCCTTAAATAATTAAGTTATGTGAAAACTTTGAATTTGGCGCAGTTCCTTAAACCTTCTACTCCAACCCCTGCAGTAGTAACTTCCTAAGTCAACAGTTGGCAGCACTGCATCCTCTTGAAAAATGGCTGACATCGACATTCGTATTAGACAGCGTTCTGTGATTGAATTTTTGACTGCGTAAGGTGAAACGCCAATTCGCATTCACGAAAGGCTAAAAAATGTGTATGGTGATGCAACGGTGGATGTCAGCACTGTTAGACGATGGGTTCGTCGCTGTAACGAAGCTGAAAGGCAAACACCATTGACAGATGAAAAGCGAAGCGGCAGTGACTCCATGCAACATTCAGTCGCCGGGTAACAACAGGTGAATTGTGTCGCATTACGTCCCTCAGTAAAGGCAGTGTGATGACGATTATTCAACAACTGGGTTACTCAAAAATTTGTTCACGCAGGGTACCAAGAATGTTAACCGTCCAAAACAAAGTAACAAGGAAATCAATAGCCTCCGAACACTTGCAGCGCTTCAATATGGAGGGAGAGAAGCTTCTGGAAAAATATTTAATGGAGACGAAACGTGAGTTCATTTTTTTGAACCTGAATCAAAGAGGCAGTCAATGGAATGGCATCACACAACGTCACCGAAGAAAAGAAAAATTCAAGGCTCAGCGGTCGGCAGGGAAAATTATGGTGACAGGGTTTTGGGATGCAGAGGGTGTGTTTATGATTGAATTTCTGGAGGGGGGATGTACAATAAATTCTGTCCAATACGTCAGAACTCTCAAAAAGCTGAAAGCACGTCTTCGCCGAGTTCGCCCAACAAAAACTATGGCGGATGTTCTTCTTTTGCATGACAATACAAGACCACACACCAGCCGTTACACCACTGCAGAAATTGAGAAATTGGGATGGCAAGTCTTACAGCCCTGACCTGGTACCATCAGACTTTCATCTGTTCGGGCCACTAAAGGAAGCTCATCGTGGTATTCATTTTGAAGATGAGGAGGCTGTGAAAACGTCCGTGCGTCAATGGCTTAGGAAGCAAGACCGTGTGTTTTACCACACTGGAATACATGCCATAGTTAAAAGGTGGACCAAAACTGTGGAAAAGGACGGAGATTATATTGAATAGAGACAAATTAATCGTCAATGTTGTAGTTTTCAAGCTTTGTAAATTCGATTCAATTTTCTTGGCAATTAAATGAGAAAAAATAGGAGGCATTACCTTTTGACTCATCCTCGTATGTTTACGTACTGAGGGAACTATCTGATCGTAAATGTCGAGAAAAGCTCTGCGTACAACACATTTTTCAAACTGAACTGGGAACTTTTTTGGATATGTTGAATGTTCTCGTGTGGGATGCTGAGAGTTCTTGTACCATACACTTTGAATTTTGAACTATGGTGTATACTGTTCGTTCACTGACGTTGCTGTAGCATTATTTGACGCAATAATTAAACCTTTGTAGGTCTGCCCACCATTTACTACGTACCAACAGACAGATTACGTCACAAATTTCCAGAAATCTGACGATAGTGTGACCTTGGGTTCACAGAATTAAAAGTTCAGCTTGCAGAAATTCTAAAAGTTCTTTATATCTTTAGAAATACACTCTGTTCAATTCTCACATATGTAGAATTACGTCACACACACAATCACAATCTACCAAGGTCAATGACCACAAATAACAGCGTTCTGTTTACATCTGCTTACATCAACTCTCGCTACAGCACTTTACTACTGAGTCTTGGCGCGTCGTCGCTTCCTTAAATACCTCATTGATACAGGGCATGTTTATTAAGTCAGAACCGTTTTGTGATTCCTCCGCCACAGCGCTACGGTCGGCGTTCCGCGCATGCGCGCTGGTTACCTACATCTCTTGTCTACGCACTGACGCCATTACAGTTTGATTCTTCATTGTATACGTTGGTTACTGAGTGTTTAAGATGCCTCTGACAATCGTGAGTCCCGCCGATTGTGAAGTACGGGCTGTTATACGATTTCTTAGTGCTAAAGACCTAAAACCGATCGATATTCATCGTGAGATCTGTGAAGTTTACGGACAAAACATTACGAGTGATGGAAGAGTAAGGAAATGGGAGAGAGCATTTAAAGATGGCCGCACAAATGTGCATCATGAAGAACGGAGTGTGCGTCCTTCGGTCGTCACTGAAGATTTGGTGCAGAAAGTGGACGAAAAGGTGAGAGAAAACAGACGGTTTACAATTTCATCATTGTGCGACTATTTTCCTCAATATACTCGTAGTGTTTTGTATCGCATTGTGACCGAGAACTTGAAGTACCGGAAATTGTGTTCACGTTGGGTTCCGAAAATGTTGACGGATTTGCACAAATCCCAACGTTTAGGCAGTGCATTGACTTTCCTTGAGCGGTGCCACAATGAAGGTGAAGATTTTTTAGACCAAATTGTTACTGGTGACAAATCATGGGTGACCTACGTCACACCAGAATCTAAACAACAATCCATGGAATGGCGACATTCATCATCACCCACAAAAGTGAAGTTTAAGCTAACAATTTCTGCCCGGAAAATCATGTGCACTGTTTTTTGGGACAGAAAAGGAGTATTGCTAGTGGAGTTTCTGCCTCGTAATGAGACAATCAATGCAGCGTCTTACTGAGAGACATTTAACAATCCGCGCCGTGCAATCCAGAACAAAAGACGTGGCAAGTTGGGTAAGGGTATCGTTTTGCTGCATCACAATGCCCGTCCACATGTGACTAATCGGACCAAAGATGTCATCAAATCTTTTCAATGGGAAACTCTAAATCATCCTCCATACAGCCCTGATCTGGCGCCCAGCGACTACCATTTGTTCCTGCACTTGCAGAAACATCTGGGCGGTCAGCGTCTTCAAGACGATAACGAAGTCAAAACAGTTGTGATACAGTGGTTAACACGTCAGGCGGCACAATTTTATGAGGAGGGTATTCAAAAACTGGTGCCACGTTATGACAAGTGCCTCAATATTCACGGAAGTTATGTAGAAAAGTAGGTAAATTACAGACTTTAGCGTAAAAATAAAATTATTGCGATATCTATGCACGTCTTTTTTTAATTCCAAAACGGTACTGACTTAAAAAACATGCCTCCTAATTCAGGACTGTTCTGTAACAATCAAGAAATCCAATGTTCTGTCACTAGACGAAACTCGAATTTTCTAGACGGGAAACTTTATCTGTACCGGCAAGTATTTTATCTCCTGCTATCTTTATTTGTTCCGGCATAATATTTATCTCCGTGGTGCCTATCAGTTCCTTTGTGTGTACAAGCGGCATTATCCCGATTCAGTTCGCGACAATACTGTCTGCAATAAAGCTGTTACGCAAGATATGTCGGGGTTTAGTGTGCTTAATTGTAATACTGTGACTCTCATTATATTGAAATTTAACGGAAAAACCTTGCATCTGCAGAGTCGCGAAATATTACGGAACGTTCAAGGGGTTTAAGTAAGCCTGTTTCACTTGTTATTTCAACAAAATACAAAAGATAGAAGTCACGGTTTCAAAAGCTATTGGTGTGTAAGTGTGTACTGTTTCTAGGATTCCAAAGGATAGTGAAAAGCAAGCTCAGGAAAGTACTTCTTTAAATACTCCAAGAAAAAAGTGTAATGTAGCTAAAAATATCAGAGATATTGATAACATTGGGAAAAAATGAAAATGTTTCGTGCTAAAATATAGTGAATTTACATGTACTTCCACCTTCTCAATTCAAAAACAGCATAAAAAGGTAGATTAGCTCTTGTTTTGAAGATAAAGTGACATTTCAGATTTTAGAGTGTTTCAGATCCTTGTTAACTAATTGAATCTCTATGTACTATATAATAACATGTAAGAAAACCAAGTTGGCTGCTATTATCTTCTTAACACTGTGAAACAAGAGAAAAATAAGTTAGTTAAAACAAGCAAGTAAACAAAGAGATAAGAACAACGGTCATTGTGAAACAATATTCATAGTTTGTTCAATCTGACTCACTAAGGAGAAGATCCTGTGGGAGTCGTCTCTTCAGGCGCGTGGGCTGTCGGGTTCGTATGCCAATGTGGTACATCACAGCTCCTGGAACATCTGGCATGTTTGAGAAGAAGTGAGAGGCAATCTGACGAATGTACTGGTGAAGAGGAAAGAGACTAAGTTATTTATGCAGCTGTTGATTTCTTACGTACCAAGGGGCATCCGTGGCGATACGCATAAATCGATTTTGCAGGACCTGTAGCCTTCGGAGATGAGTGTTGCTAGGCGTACCCCATACCTGGCAAGCATATGTGATAAGTGGCCGGACAAGAGATTTGTAGAGAAGCAGAGAGCATTCAACCCCAAGAGGAGTGTGTCTGTGAACTAGCGGGCCAAGTTTTGAAAGTCGTCCTGATGCCAACGAGATAAGTCGATAAATATGGGCTCGCCAAGTAAGTCTAGTGTCCAGCATTACTCCAAGGTATTTGACGGAGGTGGTAGAAGGTAGCCAGGGAATTGATTCATGCTTAATATGCAATTCGGAAGAGTTGGAGAAGGCGACGTAAGCTAAAGATCTTAGCTGCGGTCTTTTGAGTGTTAAGACGTATGCGCCAAGTATCGAACCATTTAACGAGGTAGTCGAGAGAGGTTTGTAGCGTGTGAATAGTGGTAGGGAGATCTGTGCCGGAATGGTATAAAGCAGTATCATCAGCGTATGGAGGTAGGGGCCAAGTCAGGAAGATCATAGGTATAGATACTAAATAAGTTTGGGGCCAATATGGATAGCTGAGGAACTCCTGCTGTAATATGGCGCTGAGATGACTCCATGCCACCAATGCGAACAGTAAATGTGCGATCTGATAGAAAACTACAAATGGTAGTGAGTAGATACTGTCGAAGTCCAATGTTATATAGTTTGAAGATTAATCCCTCATGCCAAACTTTATCAAAGGCCGGTGCTACGTCGAGGAAGAGGGCGGTTGTGTGCTTTCGTTGTTCAAAACCATGAATTACTGTTTGTGTTAAACGTAGTAGTTGGTGAGAGATAGAATGTCTAGAACGAAATCCAAATTGGAAGGGTGGAATGAAGTGATATTCCTTGTTATCCGTCCCAGCTTTTGAGTAGTTACACCTACCTACAAAACATTACCAATGAGACAATTTCTGCAGTTGATACTGAAGTAGATAGAGGAATATCCATTTCTAAGAAGAGTTTACACATGAGTAGTGGAACACGAGTTCTATTCGTAGTTAATTTGTCTCCGTCTTAATCAGTCACACGTCCGAGCTCAATTTGGTACGGGATTTCTATGTTTGAGACGGGATACACGTTGACTTTTCGAAGACCCACGTCGAGAAGCCAGATATAACAGGGTTAATTAGTTGTATTCTGTTTTGTTTCTTGATGATTGTGCTTGATTAAATAAGAGACATGAGAATATTTATTTCAAGGCGTGGTTCGGAATAAAGTTTCGGAGAAGTCAAATTTGTAACTATTTAATTGTATTATTTAGATTACATTTTACTTGAACTTCCTGTTCCAGTCACTTCCAACATATCGATAAATTCTTACTTTGTTATTTTTAAACAGTTCCAAATATTTCATAAATGTTCTTGATCTTGCTCCACTATTCAGCATACTCAGCATTAATAATCACAACAATACATATATTTTTATTTATTTAAATTACTACATAGATTTACATAATCATTTATTTATAAATTTATAAACTTTTCATAACTTTTCTAAATATCAGTCTAAACTGCTGTTACAATAGACAAAGTCACGTTACTTCAATACATCTGAATTTGTTGCTAATGTAACGTTAAACTGGAGATATACTACAAAAATGTAAATATGTGATAACCTTTTAGTGTATTTTGATTCAGATTAATATATAAGTAACGGAAATATTTTAAAAGTTGGTTTCTGTGTGTTACTAGAAAATTCAAGATAGCAAATTCATTTATAAGTTTAAACAAAATTATTTCGAAGAACCAAAACCTTTGGAAATGGTTATTGTGGATCGAGGCGGCTTGGGCAACCAGATCAAAGAGACGGGCAGTGCAGTGCCAAGAAAAAAGCTCGCGGAAACAGCGACAGGGGAAAGGGGGGGAAGCGGACGGATTTCTGGAAAGTTCGTCTTACTTCAGCGCCGTCTAGATTGTTTCAGAAAATTCCGGAATGTGAGTAGCGTATAAAAGGGGGCCCGCCCGCCACAGTCAATCAACGTTGACGACGTGTTCTTGTTCTCCAAAGACAGGAACATATTCAGAGCCATCAACCCAATACAGAGACAGTTGAGTCCAGAAGTTCTACTCCCATTAGTCCTGTACACGTAGCAACAAGACCCGGGCCTCTTTAACCAGGGAGTATCCGAGCGGTCCCAAAGGGCGCCCCGCGTGATGATGATAAATATAAGGGCGCTCAACTACGGCGGTCATCAGCGCCCTTTAAAAAACTAGTCATGGCAAAAGCCAGACATAAAATTTTCTAAAAACTATACAAGTGTAACAAAGCCTATTAAAAATACACGTACATAAAAAACATCAATCGAAACTTACTAAAAATTTCGTTCACTAAATCCTAAACTCTAAACTAGACAGGAATCTGAAAACCTTCTCTACAGGTCTCCACGCACGGCTTACACGTGGCTGGGCCTGTTGACCGTCTCCCTCAACCACGAAGAGGAGCCCACACGAGGGAGACTGTTGGCTCGGGACCCCAGGTGCACCAAACCCATACCTACCGAAGTAGGCCCCTGGGAGGACAACCGGCGTCCTCCGTAGGGCTTTCCATAGGACAAGATCTGGGTTACTAACAAGCCCAAACCCCTGCCATCTGGTCCAAGGACACAAGACACGATGGAAGTGGATACGCCACTTACGCGCACCAACACTAAAATGGGAGGGCTACGGATATGACCTCGGTGGGACCGCCTGGCGATCTAGCACACCTTCTACTAGCTATGCTGGCTAGTATAGATGTATTATTTTATCTTGACAGGAATCCTGCGCGGTAGGGATGAGTAGCAACTGCAGTGGGGATAGTGCAGCTATCGCCACAATACGTCACACGCGTAAGATTACGAGAGGGGAGGGCACTGCATAAGGTGTCTAAAAGCAAATTTCATTCTCGAAGCCAGTTTTTCAGCTCCTATAAACTAAGATGTAATTCTTACTATGGTAGTACTCTCCACGCTTTTGTTGGATCTTAAATAGTACATAGGCATTTGGAACAAAACCCTTTTCTCCTCCAGTAGGCATGATAAACAACTGTCCGCCTTTCAATATCGCTGCAGAGTCCCTGTAACGTATTTCCCTCCAGGCATTTGGACAAGTATGCGCTGTATTTATATTAGTTTCATCCATATAAACTATATAAACTTCACTTCGATATCTCCGAATATTTCGTAAATACTTAAGCCTTTCTGCACGTATGGTGCGATGATCGATTAAAATTTGTCTGTCACGCTTAGTGTCTTTTTTTTTTCAAATAATCCTAGCTTCAAAAGAACTCTTCTTAATGTTCAGACACTGCCTTAGAAGTCAGTAGAATTTTTAACCTTCATAAGCACTTTCTTCAAAGTTGGTCTTTGTTTATCTGTGCTTTAAAAATTATTCATAGTTCTCCTAACTACTTCTGAATTAAAACATCCAAATTAGATTTTGTGCATGTTCTTAATCTTTGTTTACTTGGCATAGAGAAGGACGTTGTTGCACTAGTACCAATGGCTTTCCTTTCCTTAATAACTCTCCTAAACTGCTTTCAGACACAACTGCTACCTCAGATACCTTTCCTCAGATTTTTATAGCTGACCCAGACCATTGTTTCTTTTTTATAAATCTAAGGATATTGGTTATTACTTCTCGTGTTTTTAAATGCAGCACTTTATTTCCTAATGTGCTGCTAGGAGGGAAGCTCTGCACGTGTTTACTTGCTCGTAGCTGGTACGCACCTGACCTGCCCTCCCTTCCAGTTGTAACCGTTCTGAAGTGGACTCGTCCAGATAACACTGCGCATCGCTCTGCACTCTTCAAGATAAAAAATACGTCTGTACCCGGGAATATTAATGCCTTCCCTCAACCCCGTTCGGAGACGTACCCAATCACCCGCGGGTATCGGTAACCAATGTCGCCTCGAGTCCAACCCAATCCGAACAACTCCCAAACGGAGGGGTTCGATGTTCGGCCCCTCTAGTAACGTCAGAGGTACCACGAGTGCTAAGGGTACGCAGCGCCCGCCCCACGGCAGCTGAAGCAGAGGGATACCCTCCCCTACGGGAACCCAATACAGAGACACCTCCGTCTCACACAAGATTAGTACAGCCATTGGAGGATGTCCGTGAATCCGGACAAAATTCACGACATTCTTCTTTCAAGGCGACACACACTCACTGATTGCCCGAACTTCCACTTTAGAGGCCGAGGGATAGAGTGGAACAATTCCATCAAGTACCTGGGTGTCCAACATCATAGAGGCCTAAAATTCCGCGATGACATCAGAGAACTCTCGGCACGGGTTCAGGGGGCTATTGCCTCTCTGTACCCAATGCTGTGTTCAGTCTCGATACCAGTCCGCTTAAAGTTAAACCTCTATCGAGCGCTGATAATCCCAGTCGTGTGAGATCTGGGGCATGGCTGCAGATAGCCAT
Source organism: Mantis religiosa (assembly GCA_030765055.1). Lineage (NCBI taxonomy): Eukaryota > Metazoa > Arthropoda > Insecta > Mantodea > Mantidae > Mantis > Mantis religiosa. The sequence continues at coordinate 12,650,294 of CM060954.1, read as the reverse complement.
ATCTTCAGCGTGCAAAGAACAGAGGTCTCCGAACCATCTATTCTGTAGGTCGTTCCTTCCCCGTGAGGTTGTTTCACGAAGATTCTCTTCTCGCAAACGTGGAAGACGAAATTAGGCGTCGGGCTACAACATTTTACGCTCAACTCCCAACACACAGAAGCGCCCTGGTTCGGTCTCTAGGAGACTACGACGCTACAAAACGCCGCTTCAGGCTTTTCCGGGTTTCCCGTATGGCATGTAGGCAGCCGAGGTGACACTGCAGTTAATCGGAACAGCAGCAAAAGCTGAACTCCATAATCTTCAAATGAGCTGTTTCGCTACAAAATATACCCCATTGTTAGTTCAAGAGGTCCCGAGTTCGAATCTCGGTCAGGGTGAGTTACCTGGATAAGGTTTTTTCCAGGGTTTTCCTTATCCTTCAAGACGAATGTCGGGTAACTTTAAGCTCCATGGACCCTGGACACATTTGAGCATTATTTCACCCAATTCATTCACCGTCCGATATAACTTTACGTTGGGGCTGACGTAAATCACAAAAAAAAACCATTGTTAATGCAGGGAGTAAAAAAATGGATTGGCATCCTTTACTAAATCAGAGAAGAATTAAAAGCTACCTTGTAAAATTCCTCAACATAATAATCCCACCCCATCGTGCATCACCAAAATTTTCAACCTGCAGTTAACCCCAAAACCTGGTGGATACGCAAAAAAAAAAAAAAAAAAAAAAAAACCCTTCTGGCTGTGACAGTCAGTTGTGTTTGTGGTCTATGACCTTGCAAGTTGTATTGTGTATTGACGTGGTTAAGGACTGTAAAGCTTGATAACAGTGTATTTCTGCCGAAACAAAAAGCAATGTTGAGTGTTGCTAACCTGGAGTTTTAATTTCGCGACCCCACAAATTCAAAGTATGGAGAAGAGATCCTTCTTGAAAGTAGTGACTATGGTTCATCAAAATGTTCCAAATTTTAAAATGAAACCCCAAAAGTGTGAAATTCATTAGCCAACGACAAGAATTCTAATTGTAGTTATATAACTAGTTAAAGACTTTCAATCTAAAATGGCATACTTTCTTTACGATATATTCATTCTTTATGCAGGACAACTCCAGTTTTGTGTTACTCTCATAAAGAAGACATTTGAATCTGAAGTACAGTAAAATTATTATTCCTATTAAATAATAAAATTGCTTAATAATTAAGACATATCCCTATAGATATAGTAATTAGCTTTGTGCGTCATCTATCGCCTGCCAGTGTACTTTGTGTTGTCAGAGACTTCCGCTACAAGCGGGTAGCGCTAGTTATGCGACTCTGCCGTTTTACGACTGCAAGATGCGGAGGGGGAAAGTTAGTAGTACCAACATACAGTAATGAGCAATTGAAGACATCCTCAAATTATCTTTAGAAAGAAAATATTGTAACTTTGTGGGTTCGTAGAATTAGCAGGCCGAGTTGCAGGAATTAAAAATCTTCTTTATTTTCGTAGCAATACATTGTCTAGTTCTCACGTAAAAGCATTACATCACACAATCTTCCAAGGTCGATCACAGTAACAAACAGTGACAGCTGATTACTGTTTTAGCTCTCGTTACAACAACACAGCTGGCTGTCTCTCATTTCACAACTGTTTCACAACTACGCCTCTTTAAATACTTCACAGATCATTTCTAGATTATTCGTAAATAAACCAGAACGCCAACAATCTATCAGTGCAGAAGTAACTAGAAAGTTCCATTTATCTCAGTTTGTTTCGGCATACCCTTATCTACCTGTTATCTGTGTCCGCGAGCTCTCGGTTTTCACACTGCCCTCCTATCAGTTTCTTTTGTGTAAACAAGCCGCCTTATCGCGATCGGGTTGGCGACAATATAGTACTATATTAGCTTTAAAACGCAGATATCCAACTTCCAATTTCATTATGATGCAAGATATTTATTACATCAGTCTATTCGAATATTTCATTCACACACACACACACACACACACACACACACACACACACACACACACAGACACACACACACACACACACACAAACTGCATCTGTAGGTGCCTTCCTGATATTAAATTCCCTAATTGACTCATTATATTTCCCGGGATTAATTCCTCAATATAAATTTACATTAAAAATAACCAGCAATAGAAATCCTGGTAATTAATTACTTACAATAGTAAGTCGCCACAAGTGGTTGTCTCAAATATGAGAACCCTAAGTGGTCTAAGGGGAAATATGAGTTAATTTGAGAGTTTAATGTCACGAAGGCACGTTGACCATGGTAGCTCAAGGGGTAGAGCAATTTGACGGAAACCAGTAGATCCGTGGTTCAAATCCCGGCCATGGCATTGAATTTTTCAGTTGACTCTAATTAATTCATTACGTGATGTTTATTTTTTAAAATAATAATTTTCAGATAATTTTTTGTCGTTTAACCATGAAATGAATCCCGAAGTTAAATTATTAAAACAATTAAATGGTCCCATAGAGTTACGAGTGTTAAAATAAATATTTTCTGCCACACTCTTAACTCTATGGGACCATTTAATTGTTTTAACAATTTAACCTCGGGATTCATTTTCATTCTGAAAATATTTATTTTAAAAAATAAACGTCACGTAATAAATTTTGCCATACTAACAATTGATTCTGTTTTTAGGTTTGCTTCGTATTCAGATGTTAATAATGTTGGTAACGTAACGTAATAAAAGAAAATACAGAAGTATTTTTGTATCTTGAAAAGTGCAGAGCGATGCGCAGTGGTATCTGGAAGAGTCCACCTCAGAACGGTGACAACTGGAGGAGACGCCAGGTCAGTTGCGTACCAGCTGCGAGCAAGTAAACACTGCAGAGATACTCGGTAACACTACAGCTTGTTTCAAAATGTGCTTGTCTCCTGGTTCCAAGAGAGCATTTATAAATGACGCCTCCTAACAGCACATTAGGAAATAAAGTGCTACATTTAAAAGCACGAGAAATAATAACCAATATCCATATATTTATAAAAAGGGAACAATGGTCTGGGTCAGCTATAAAAATCAGGGGAAGGGTATCTGAGGCAACAGTTGTGTCTGAAAGCAGTTTAGGAACTGTAAAAATAATATAATAATTACAACTCAAAAGACTCAAAATTTTGTGTGTATAATTGACAATCGCCAATGCAATATTATAATAACAAAGCAACTGCACTACAACATTTTTGGAGCTGAATGCAGCCTAATGTTGCCTTAGGGCACCACCATACAGCAAAAGGTTATCACACATTTACACTTTGTTTAGTATATCTCCAGTTTGACCTTACTTACTTAAAGAATACATATTAACTTGAACCACAATAAAGCCATTTCCATTTTATGAATTAATTGTGTAATCCTTAATTTATAAGTAAATAGTCTTTAACGTTTAGCTATAAATTTGTTATTCAATTATTTCACATGTTTCCGCTATTAACCATAATTACCAGAGAAGGTATAAGTCATAAATGACCTTATGCAGTCTTTGCGATTCTTGCATACTTATATTGTATCTTTTACCTTTACCATTTAAGTGATCCTGAATGAACACGAATTCTGAGGATAATGCCAGAAAATTTAAGATAGCCAATTCATAATTAATGAAATCACTTGGACATTTTTTGAAAGATTGGAAATTTAATCATTTTTGTACAGTAGCCGTGTGTAGGCTAAGATTTGGATCGAGCCGGATTGAAAAATTCAATGCCACGTCCGCGATTTGAACCACCGATCTCCCGGTCTCCGTCCTTACATACTTGCAGAGTTAGTAAGTCGCCACAAAATGGCTCGTATCTCATTGTTTATGAGAACTCCTACTAGGAAACATATGAGTCAGTTGGAAAATTTAATGTCATGACTGCACGTTGGCCATGGTAGCTCATTTGTTTGTTGTAATTTACGTCCTCCTGCGTTAAGTTATATCGACGATGAATGGAATGGACGAAATAATGCTCAAATGAGCCCAGGGTCCATGGAGCTTAGAATTACCAGACATTCGTCTTTCAGAATAAGGGAAAACCGCGGTAAAAGCCTTATCCATGTAACTTACCCTGACAGAGATTCGAAGTCGGCACGTCTTGAACGTGAGGCAGAAAGGCTACCACCACGCTATCGAGAGGAGGGCCTCAATAGAGTGATCCGCGGTTCAAATTTCGACCAAGGTATTGAATTTTTCAGTCTGACTCTATTTGTTCAAATGTTTGAAGGAACCAAAATCTTCGGAAAATGTTGAACATAATGGAGCAGAGATGTTCCTTGAAAGTGTTTATGCCGTGGCCTGGATAGAAGCTATACATAAATATAAAATAACGTGCTTTTTCGAGGAATTCCCTTCTTTGGTATCAACACCTCATGTGACTTTTTTGTCCGTTCTTTCGAAACATATTTGGTTCGTATTTACGTACAGACAATTCAATAATCAATCTTTCAGAACCTCTCAAACTTTGATCACGTAAAATGAGATTAAAAAGGAATGACTATGGTTCATTAAAATGATTAATTTGTTCATTTGCAGTTATTGACCCAGTTCATTAGTCAACACCATGCCATGCCATGCCATGTGGTGCTGACTGACTGTATAAAGCCAGAAGGTTTTTGCTGCGTGCCCACCCGTTTTTAAGGGTTTTACCGCAGGTAAGGTAATATCGGGATATTGTAGGGTGAAGTGTTGATTTTTAGGATGATGAATTTTTCTGAGGTTACTAGTAGTACCTGGGGGTTGAAGGACAGGATGCAACACCTTGCACCCTGGTGTTTTATTTATTTAAATTTTGGGTTTATAATTTTGATGACAAGTAACTTGGAAGAATTATGCGGAGCTCAGCTTTAGCTGCAGTTCGGATTAGCTCCTTGGTTATCTCGGATGCCCGCAAGCCATGCGGGGTAACCGGTGCTGACTAGAGCGACGTCTAGTGGGGTCATAATCTCCCAGGGATCTGACAAGGGCGCTTCTGTGGTTGGGTAAACTTGCTTACAATTTTGATGCCCGAGGCCTCGTGTAGCAACCTGGTAGGAAAATAACGTCCCACAGAATATATAGACCTGAGTCCTCTATTCTGTGCACGTTGGAGCCATGCTAGCACGCTGACTGCGGCCATGCCCCAGATCTCACAGGCATACAGCATAACCGGGATTACCAGCGCTCGGAAAAGGTATAACTTCATGCCAACTGGCATCGAGGTTGACCCCAGCATTGGGTACAGGGAAGCAATTGCTCCCTGTACCTTAGCCGCTCGGTCCCTGATGTGTTGGCGAAAAGTTAGACCTTTGTCCAAGTTAACACCTAGGTACTGGACAGAGTTAGTCCACTCTATCCTTCGACCTCGGTAGCTGAAATTGGGGCAGTCTGCGGGGGTGTGGCGCTTTGTAGAAAGTATGGCGTGGCTTTTGTCCGGATTAACGGACATCCGCCAACGCCTACACCACTGCTATGTGAGACGGAGATGTCTTTGTAGGGGGTTGAAGGCTCTGAGGATGTGTTTGTCTTTGCAGAACAGAAGCACGACGTCAGCGTATTGTGCCATTTCGACTCGTGGCTCTGTTGGGAAGTCTGCCATAAAGACGTTGAATAGGGTGGGGGATAGTACAGAACCTTCGGGGACTCCGCCTCTCACTGGTCTGAGTGTAGATGTTTTCCCCGCGACTGTGACTTTGAATGTGCGGTGTCGCAAGAAGCTGTGTATAATGTTGAGTAATTGTGTTGGTAGGCCCAGGTGGATCAATTTGTAGAGGAGCCCGGCGTGCCATGTCATGGAGAAGGCCTTCTCGACATCCAAAGAAACTGAAGCAGTGAAGGCGCCTTCCTGGAAACCCAGGGCAGCAGTCCCCACCACCCGCAGCAACTGTTGGATTGTCGAGTGCCCAGGACGAAAACCAAACTGATGTGCGGGAATGGCTTGAAGGTCTCCCAGTATTGGGGACAAGCAGATGAGAATCAACCTCTCGAGAACTTTCGAGAGGGTGGAAAGGAGGCTGATGGATCGGTAGCTGGAGGGGTGAACCGGATCTTTCCCAGGTTTCAATATGCAAATCACCCGGGCCTCTCTCCACTCTCGTGGAAAGTACCCAAAGGCGAGGCACATGTTGAAATTCCTAGTGAGGAATAGAACCGCGTTGAAGGGGAGATGGCGGAGCATTAGGGGGGTCAGCCCGTCCGGCCCCGCTGCCTTCATTGCTTAATGGCTAACTACAAGAATTCTTCTAATACTTATATAACTAGTGAAAGGCTTTTGAACTAAAAATTCAATATCTTCTTTACACAGAAATTCAGTCTAAATGTGAGACACCTCGGCCTTGGTGATTCTTACATAAAGAGTACATTTTTCTTTGAACTCCAATAAAATTGTTCCTACTTTCTGTTCAAATTGATTAAAAATCAAGACATATTCTTATATAGAGAGTAATTAGGTTCGTGCGCCATCTATCGCCTCCCGGTCTATTTTGTGTTGTCAGACACTTCCACTACAAGCAAGTAGCGCTAGTTATGCGGCCGCTTGTCAAAGAAGCGGGTGTTTTCAACGCCTCAGTGTTTGTCAGACTAGGTAACCTGTCTGAAGAGTAAATGTACACGGCCAGCAGTGGAAGCCTGCGTGAGCACAGAGAGATACGTGGTAGTACTTTACGTTGAGTCTCCTACAATAGACGAGTTTGAATTAAGTAAAAATGTAAACAATGTCATACACTCACAAAGTAGAAAATTAATATCTTATGTGTTGCGGTTTTGTAAAGTAGAGAAATTTAAGGTTAATTACTCCATTAAATAATACTAGAACAACGGCAGTGAACGAGCTGTACTTAATATAGCCAAAGAGGTTCAAAATCCAAAGTGTACGGGAGAAAAACGTTCAAAACATCCTCCTCATACAAAAGTGTTCGGACTCGATGATTTGAAAAAACGTTTTGTGTGTAGAACTTTTCTCTGGTTTTACGAACAGAGAAAAGAAGTTAAAATTATAAAATAGAAGTATTTATAAACAGTGGAGTTTTATCAATAAAATATTTTAAACCACTTGTCAAACTATAAAACACTTTAGCCCCACTTACATTTAAAATTAAAGTACATATTAATAATAACGAAATTTTAGTTTCCTTTGATATCAGTTCATTATTTACAGAAAAGCTACCAACTTTGATTAAGCTGTGGCTTTCAGATCAAGGTTTTGCTGAAACCATAATTGAAGAATATAACAAACTCTTTACTTTATGCATCAACCAAAACAGCTTCATGTTCAATCAAAAGTATTACAAACAAACCTCAAGGTTTAGCTATGGGTAACCCCATATCACCGTTATTGGCTGATTTTTATATAAGTTATTTGTAAACACGGGTGACAAAAGCATTTCCACATATTGTTAAAGTGTTGCTTCGTTATGCTGATAAACAGTTAGATAAACAGACATTAAATGTTCGCGCCAGTATCGTCATTTGATCCGGTGGGCGCATGAATATTTCACTTGGCGCCGGTTATGCGGCCAGCCAATCATGTGATTTGAGAGCGCGCAAAAAAGAGGCTTCTTCTTCCTTTATAGTTATAGACATGTTGAAACATGTGATGTGCTTCGTTGTGTGGCTGCGTGCAGCTTGTTGTTGCAATGAAAGAACCGTTTAGTTTACCACATATATTAAATGTATTGTTGTCTTCTTCATGATTATTCACATAAGAAATGTAGCGTGTGCAATAAATTTATCTGATGATATGAATACAGCTCTATCGAGTACAGTCCACAAAATCAGTTTCCTTGGTTACTGCTAAAATCAAGGTGGACCTCCGCATTAAATAAAGCCCGACACGAAGAGCTCTCAGGATCAAAATGGTGTAGCCAAGTTTCATCAGCAGTGATTACGTTTGAAAGAAACTCCGGATCTTCTTCTAACATCAACTTTAACTACATGTTACCTCCATTACAGCTGTAGGCGTACTTAACATGTCTGAACTTACCTGGCTCTCACAGTCCGGAACCAGGAGTACCAACAATGAAACTACTACGGCGTGTTTGTTTCACATTAAGCTAACAGAATATAATAAGATTTAATTATAGTGCGAAAAATTAATGCCGAAAAATATTATGATCATTCTTTATTGAACTGCCCTCGTACATTACTCCGGTATATGGATGATTTTAATTAATCAGAGCAAATTGAAAAATTCAATTCCACGGCCGGCATTTGAACCATAATTAATTAAAGTCATTCATATACCGGAGTAATGTATTTAAAAGAATTAATTCTTTAAGGATTATTTCCTTATTATAAATTTACATTAAAAATTTTCAGCGACAAAAATCCTGGTATTTAAGCACTTACAATAGTTAGTCGCCACAAATGTTTATCTCGAATAAGAGAACTTTAAGTGGTCTACCGGGAAAATATAATGAGTCAATTGGAGAACTTAATATCAGGACGGGACGTTGGCCATGGTAGCTCAAGGGGTTAGAGCGACAGGGCGGAAACCAGGAGATCCGTGGTTCAAATCCCGTCCGTGGCATTGAATTTTATCAGTTGTCTCTAATTAAATAAAATCTTTAGTATTTTCGTCTCCATTGTTGAAATGTAAGAACCATCGTTGTGACTAACGAGATGTTCTTCCACTTCACATATTCTTCGAGCTGCGACAGCGACAGTAGGTTTTACAAGTACTCTAAGTTCTGACTTTGTTATCTCCATTTTGTGGTTGTTTATTAACAATTGAAGACTGATACATTGTCACAATGTACACAATAGTAGACATGTTATCCTGTAAAAGCGTTGCCACACCAAAGAAGTCGAACATATTATCCAAAACAGCAAAATAAAAACAATAAAACCTTTCTTCTTAAAATGAATCATGTCAGTGATATTCCTTTATTTTTTTAATTTATTTAATGATCGATCAGCAGTACATGGTTTACAGATCCTTGTTAACTAATTCAATCTTTATGAACTATATAATAACATGTAAGGAAAACCAAGTTGGCTCCTATTATCTATTTTACACTGTGAAACAAAAGAGAAAAATAAGTTAATTAAAACAAACAAGTAATCAAAGAGATAAGAACAACAGTCGTTGTGAAACAATATTCATAGTTTTTTTTATTCAGAGTCACTAAGGAGGAGATCCTGTGGGAGTCGTCTCTTCAGGCGCGTGGGCTGGCGGGTTCGTACGCCAATGTCGTACATCACAGTTCCTGGAACATCTGGCAGGTTTGAGAAGAAGTGAGAGGCGATCTGACGTATGTACTGGTGAAGAGGAAGGAGACCAAGGTCTTTATGCAGTTGTTGATTTCTTAGGTACCAAGGGACATCCGTGGCGATGCGCATAAGTCGATTTTGCAGGACCTGTAGCCTTCGGAGATGAGTGTTGCTAGCCGTACCCCATACCTGGGAAGCATATGTGATAAGTAGCCGGACAAGAGATTTGTAGAGAAGCAGAGAGCATTCAATCCCAAGAGGAGTGTGTCTGTGAAGTAGCGGACCGAGTTTTGAAAGTCGTCCTGATGCCAACGAGATAAGTTCATTCTTTGATATTTATGGAATGGTTAATCAGTATGTTGTACCTGCACACACATTAGAAACTGGACAATACTACAGGGATGTGCAGAAAACATTGCAAGTCCATATCAGGCGCAAAAGACCACATTTCCGTGAAGCAGGCTGGATGCTGCACCACGATAATGCGCGGCCGCATATTGGCAATGTTGATGCTGAATATCTTGCAAAAATCAACGTGAAGTGCATTCCTCACACTCCCTACAGTTCGGATTTAGCCCCATGTGACATTTTTCTATTCCCTAACTAAAAGAAGCCCCTTCCTGGAAGGCATTATCCATCATCAATAGCTGTAGTGAAGGCTGCGGAGGTGATTATAAATTATCTCTCAAAATATGTTTCCAGCATGTCTTTGAAAACAAGAAACGCTGTGACAAGTGCATCACACTCAGAGGAGACTATTTTGAGAAGGACTATGAAAATTATGTGGATGAGTTAAGGTACGTTGTCAAAAATTGTGATAATTTTCAATGTAAAAGCTCCTAAATAGGCAATATTGAAGTATCGCCATTTATAAGTTGAACAGGTGTTTAGATCTTTAAAATTTGTCTTCTACTTATATAACAACTTAAAGGCTTTTGCGGTAAAACTACATTATTTCTTTACACACTTATCCAAACTTTGTGCACTATATTTCTAGTTTGGTGCCAATTGCATAAAGAATACATAATAATCTAAAGTGCATTACAATTATTCTTTCTATTTTATGAACAAATTCCTTAATAATTAAGACACATTCCCATAGAGATAGTTATTATGCCTTGTGCGTCATCTATCGCCTGCCAGCCTAATTCGTCTTGCCAGAGACATCCGCTACAAGCAAGTAGCGCTAGTTAGGCGGCTGCTTGTCAAAGAAGCGGGTCTTTTGAACGACTCAGTGTTTGTCACAGATTGGGTAACCTGTCTGAAGAGTGAATGTACAGTGGAAGCCTGCATAAGCAGAAACAGATACACATATTATTTAACGTTCGGTAATAAAGCAGTTGAGTCTCTTACAGTGGACGGGTTTGAACCAAGTCAAACTGTAAACACCGTCATACATTAAAATATTCAATATATACCCATTTTTCATCACAAGTGATAATTCTCCTGAAAAATCGATCATTCATGGGATTACGGATAAACTAACGAGACATATTCACCCTACACTCAGCCTGTTGATGTGTCAGTTAATGACGTGCAAATCTGCAGCTATGTGGCGACGTATGGTAACTATTGCTGCACGAAGTCCTTCTTAATATAGCGAAAGAGGTTCAACATTCAAAGTGTGTGGGAGGAAACTGTTCAACAGCAACAAAAATTATCAGAATCGATGAGTTTGAAAAATATTTTGTATGTAGTAGTTTTCTCTGGATTTACTAAAAGAGAAAAGAAGTTCCTATAGTAAGTAAAGTCGTGAATGCCGTTAACAAGAAGGTCCTTTTTGAGTGTAGGTAGACACATTCTATAAACAGAGCGACCTCCAACAACAACTGTACTAATTCGTCAGACAGGTAATACAATATACGTCCTGTTACGTACGATGTTCTGATGTTTTGATGGCCAGACTGTACTGTAATATATTGCCGTCATCACTGATCTCTCCAACCCGAACGACCTCCCATAACAACTGTACTCATTCGTCAGACAGGTAATAAAATATACCGCCTGTTACGTACGATGTTCTGATAAATTTTTAATGTAAATTTATAATAAGGAAATAATCCTTAAAGAATTAATCCTTTTAAATACATTACTCCGGTATATGGATGACTTTAATTAATTATGGTTCAAATGCCGGCCGTGGAAATGATTTTTTCAATTTGCTCTGATTAATTAAAATCATCCATATACCGGAGTAATGTACGAGGGCAGTTCAATAAAGACTGATCATAATATTTTTCGGTCATAATTTTTCGCACTATAATTAAATCTTATTATATTCTGTTAGCTTAATGTGAAACAAACACGCCGTAGTAGTTTCATTGTTGGTACTCCTGGTTCCGGACTGTGAGAGCCAGGTAAGTTCAGACATGTTAAGTACGCCTACAGCTGTAATGGAGGTAACATGTAGTTAAAGTTGATGTTAGAAGAAGATCCGGAGTTTCTTTCAAACGTAATCACTGCTGATGAAACTTGGCTACATCATTTTGATCCTGAGAGCTATTCGTGTCGGGCTTTATTTAATGCGGAGGTCCACCTTGATTTTAGCAGTAACCAAGGAAACTGATTTTGTGGACTGTACTCGATAGAGCTGTATTCATATCATCAGATAAATTTATTGCACACGCTACATTTCTTATGTGAATAATCATGAAGAAGACAACAATACATTTAATATATGTGGTAAACTAAACGGTTCTTTCATTGCAACAACAAGCTGCACGCAGCCACACAACGAAGCACATCACATGTTTCAACATGTCTATAACTATAAAGGAAGAAATGCCTCTTTTTTGCGCGCTCTCAAATCACATGATTGGCTGGCCGCATAACCGGCGCCAAGTGAAATATTCATGCGCCCACCGGATCAAATGACGATACTGGCGCGAACATTTAATGTCTGTTTATCTAACTGTTTATCAGCATAACGAAACAACACTTTAACAATATGTGGAAAAGCTTTTGTCACCCGTGTTTACAAATAACTTATATAAAAATCAGCCAATAACGGTGATATGGGGTTACCCATAGCTAAACCTTGAGGTTTGTTTGTAATACTTTTGATTGTACATGAAGCTGTTTTGGTTGATGCATAAAGTAAAGAGTTTGTTATATTCTTCAATTATGGTTTCAGTAAAACCTTGATCTGAAAGCCACAGCTTAATCAAAGTTGGTAGCTTTTCTGTAAATAATGAACTGACATCAAAGGAAACTAAAATTTCGTTATTATTAATATGTACTTTAATTTTAAATGTAAGTGGAGCTAAAGTGTTTTATAGTTTGACAAGTGGATTAAAATAGTTTATTGATAAAACTCCACTGTTTATAAATACTTCTATTTTATAATTTAACTTATTTTCTCTGTTCGTAAAACCAGAGAAAAGTTCTACACACAAAACGTTTTTTTCAAATCATCGAGTCCGAACACTTTTGTATGAGGAGAATGTTTTGAACGTTTTTCTCCAGTACAGTTTGGATTTTGAACCTCTTTCGCTATATTAAATAGAGTTCGTTCACTGCCGTTGCTCTAGTATCATTTCATGGAGTAATTAACCTTTACATTTCTCTACTTTACAAAACTGCAACACATATGATATTAATTTTCTACTTTGTGAGTGTATGACATTGTTTACATTTTTACTTAATTCAAACTAGTCTATTGTAGGAGACTCAACGTGAAGTACTACCGCGTATCTCTCTGTGCTCACGCAGGCTTCCACTGTTGGTCGTGTACATTCACTCTTCTGACAGGTTACCTAGTCTGACAAACACTGAGGCGTTGAAAACACCCGCTTCTTTGACAAGCGGCCGCATAACTAGCGCTACTTGCTTGTAGCGGAAGTCTCTGACAACACAAAATAGACCGGGAGGCGATAGATGGCGCACGAACCTAATTACTCTCTATATAAGAATATGTCTTGATTTTTAATCAATTTGAACAGTAAGTAGGAACAATTTTATAGGAGATCAAAGAAAAATGTACTCTTTATGTACGAATCACCAAGGCCGAGGTGTCTCGCATTTAGACTGAATTTCTGTGTGAAGAAGATATAGAATTTTTAGTTCAAAAGCCTTTCACTAGTTATATAAGTATAAGAAGAATTCTTGTAGTTGGCCATTGAACTGGGTCATTCACTCGCAAAGACATATATGGTTATTAATCCTTTTGATGAACCATAGTCATTCTTTTTAATCACATTTACCCTAATATTGTGATGTTTGAAGTTTGAGAGGTTCTGAAAGATTGATCATTGAACTGTCTGTCCGTAAATACAAACCAAGTATGTTTCGACAGAACGGACATAAAAGCCACCTGAGTAGTTGATACCAAAGAAGGGAGTTCCTCGAAAAATGACATATTATATTAATTGGACACGGCATAAACACTTTCAAGGAACATCTCTGCTACATTATGTTTAACATTTTCCGAAGATTTTGGCTCCTTCAAACATTTGGATAAATAGAGTCAGACTGAAAAATTCAATGTCTTGGTCGAAATTTGAACCGCGGATCACTGTAAGCAATTGAGGCCCGCCTCTCGAAAGCGTGGTGGTAGAGTTTCTGTCTCACGTTCAAGAGGTCCCGACTTCAAATCTCGGTCATGGTGAGTTACCTGGATAAGGCTTTTAACGCGGTTTTCCCTTATTCTGAAAGACGAATTTCGGGTAATCCTAAGCTCCATGGACCCTGGGCTCATTTGAGCATCATTTCACCCATTCCATTCATCGTCCAATATGACTTAATCTGTAGGACGTAAATTACAACAAAAAAGTGAGCTACCATGGCCAACGTGCAGTCATGACATTAAATTTTCCAACTGACTCGTATGTTTCCCAGCAAATCACTAGGAGCTCTCATAAACAATGAGATACGAACCAATTTGTGGCGACTTACTAACTCTGCAAGCATGTAAGGACGGAGATCGGTGGTTCAAATCGCGGACGTGACATTGAATTTTTCAATCCGGCTCGATCCAAATCTTAACCTACACACGGCTACTGTACAAAAATGATTAAATTTCCAATCTTTCAAAATTTTCGAAGTGATGTCTTAATCATTCATTATTGGCTATCTTAAAGTTTCTGGCAATATACTCAGAAATGTTCATCATTCAGGGTGAGTTAACTGGTAAAGGTAAATATACAACAATCGCACAGACTGTGTAAGTTCTTAATTCATATCATACTTCTTGTTGAGAGAATCGTTTGAGATGTGTTCCTTGTTTGTCTTAACACTGATATGCGTATAGTTTTTCTGAAAGTGAACGTCATTTTCAATTTAAATGTTCTATGGTAACAGAATACTTAGCGGAAGTATGTGAAATAATTGAATAACTAGTTCTTAGCTTTACTTTGCTTATTATTTACTCGTAAATTAACTATTGTACAGTTTGTTCATAACATAGAAATTGATTTATTGTGATTCAGATTAGTAGGCATTCTTTATGTAAGTAGCGACAATACTTTAGGTGCTGGGTTTTATGCTTTGGCTTTGAAATTTCATTCTCTTTGTATGGTTAGAAGATAAACAATAATGAATTCCCAATTGAAAACGTGTATCTACTGAAAGCTCGAAGAAACAACAACGAATAACAAGGAGAAAAGCTCTACACACAATTTTTTTTCAAACTCATCGAGTCCAAATATTTTTGAAATTTGTTAACAATGTTTTGAAACTTGTTCTCCCGTACACTTAGAATTTTGAACCTCCTTCGCTATATTAAGTACAGTTCCTTCACTGCCATTGCTCTAGTATTATTTAATGGAGGAAAATAGCTCTTAGTTCAATGGCCAACTACAAGAATTCTTCTTATACTTATGTAACTAGCGGTAGGCTTTTGAACTAAAAATTCCATATATTCTTCACACAGAAATTCAGTCTAAATGCGAGACACCTCGGCCTTGGTGTTTCTTACATAAGGAGTACATTTTTCTTTGATCTCCAATAAAATTGTTCCTACTCTCTGTTCAAATTGATTAAAAATCAAGACATATTCTTATATAGAGAGTAATTAGGTTCGTGCGCCATCTATCGCCTCCCGGTCTATTTTGTGTTGTCAGAGACTTCCACTACAAGCAAGTAGCGCTAGTTATGCGGCCGCTTGTCAAAGAAGCGGGTGTTTTCAACGACTCAGTGTTTGTCAGACTAGGTAACCTGTCAGAAGAGTGAATGTACACGACCAACAGTGGAAGCCTGCGTGAGCACAGAGAGATACGCGGTAGTACATCACGTTGAGTCTCCTACAATAGACTAGTTTGAATTAAGTAAAAATGTAAACAATGTCATACACTCACAAAGTAGAAAATTAATATCATATGTGTTGCGGTTTTGTAAAGTAGAGAAATGTAAAGGTTAATTACTCCATGAAATGATACTAGAGCAACGGCAGTGAACGAACTCTATTTAATATAGCGAAAGAGGTTCAAAATCCAAAGTGTACGGGAGAAAAACGTTTAAAACATACTCCTCATACAAAAGTGCTCGGACTCGATGATTTGAAAAAACGTTTTGTGTGTAGAACTTTTCTCTGGTTTTACGAACAGAGAAAAGAAGTTAAAATTATAAAATAGAAGTATTTATAAACAGTGGAGTTTTATCAATAAAATATTTTAAACCACTTGTCAAACTATAAAACACTTTAGCTCCACTTACACTTAAAATTAAAGTACATATTAATAATAACGAAATTTTAGTTTCCTTTGATGTCAGTTCATTATTTACAGAAAAGCTACCAACTTTGATTAAGCTGTGGCTTTCAGATCAAGGTTTCACTGAAACCATAACTGAAGAATATAACAAACTCTTTACTTTATGCATCAACCAAAACAGCTTCATGTTCAATCAAAAGTATTACAAACAAACCTCAAGGTTTAGCTATGGGTAACCCCATATCACCGTTATTGGCTGATTTTTATATAAGTTATTTGTAAACACGGGTGACAAAAGCATTTCCACATATTGTTAAAGTGTTGTTTCGTTATGCTGATAAACAGTTAGATAAACAGACATTAAATGTTCGCGCCAGTATCGTCATTTGTTCCGGTGGGCGCATGAATATTTCACTTGGCGCCGGTTATGCGGCCAGCCAATCATGTGATTTGAGAGCGCGCAAAAAAGAGGCTTCTTCTTCCTTTATAGTTATAGACATGTTGAAACATGTGATGTGCTTCGTTGTGTGGCTGCGTGCAGCTTGTTGTTGCAATGAAAGAACCGTTTAGTTTACCTCATATATTAAATGTATTGTTGTCTTCTTCATGATTATTCACATAAGAAATGTAGCGTGTGCAATAAATTTATCTAATGATATGAATACAGCTCTATCGAGTACAGTCCACAAAATCAGTTTCCTTGGTTACTGCTAAAATCAAGGTGGACCTCCGCATTAAATAAAGCCCGACACGAATAGCTCTCAGGATCAAAATGATGTAGCCAAGTTTCATCAGCAGTGATTACGTTTGAAAGAAACTCCGGATCTTCTTCTAACATCAACTTTAACTACATGTTACCTCCATTACAGCTGTAGGCGTACTTAACATGTCTGAACTTACCTGGCTCTCACAGTCCGGAACCAGGAGTACCAACAATGAAACTACTACGGCGTGTTTGTTTCACATTAAGCTAACAGAATATAATAAGATTTAATTATAGTGCGAAAAATTAATGCCGAAAAATATTATGATCATTCTTTATTGAACTGCCCTCGTACATTACTCCGGTATATGGATGATTTTAATTAATCAGAGCAAATTGAAAAATTCAATTCCACGGCCGGCATTTGAACCATAATTAATTAAAGTCATCCATATACCGGAGTAATGTATTTAAAAGAATTAATTATTTAAGGATTATTTCCTTATTATAAATTTACATTAAAAATTTTCAGCGACAAAAATCCTGGTATTTAAGCACTTACAATAGTTAGTCGCCACAAATGTTTATCTCGAATAAGAGAACTTTAAGTGGTCTACCGGGAAAATATAATGAGTCAATTGGAGAACTTAATATCAGGACGGGACGTTGGCCATGGTAGCTCAAGGGGTTAGAGCGACAGGGCGGAAACCAGGAGATCCGTGGTTCAAATCCCGTCCGTGGCATTGAATTTAATCAGTTGTCTCTAATTAATTAAAATCTTTAGTACTTTCGTCTCTATTGTTGAAATGTAAGAACCATCGTTGTGACTAACGACATATCTTTCCACTTCACATATTCTTCGAGATGCGACAGCGACAGTAGCGTTTTAGAAATACTCTAAGTTCTGACTTTGTTATCTCCATTTTGTGATAATTTATTAACAATTGAAGACTGATACATTGTCACAATGTACACAACAGTAGACATGTATTCTGTTAAAGCATTGCCAAACCAAAGAAATCGATCAAATTTTCTAAAACAGCAAAATAAAAACAATAAAACCTTTCTTCTTAAAATGAATAATGTCACTGACATTCCTTTTATTTTTTAATTTATCAATGATCGATCAGCAGTACATGCTTTACAGATCCTTGTTAACTAATTGAATCTTTATGAACTGTATAATAACATGTAAGGAAAACCAAGTTGGCTCCTACTATCCTACTATCTATTTAACACTGTGAAATAAAAGAGAAAAGTAACAGTTAATTAAAACAAACAAGTGATCAAAGAGATAAGAACAACAATCATTGTGAAACAACATTCACAGTTATTTCATTCAGAGTCACTAAGGAGGAGATCCTGTGGGAGTCGTCTCTTCAGGCGTGTGGGCTGGCGGGTTCGTACGCCGATGTCGTACATCACAGCTCCTGGAACATCTGGCAGGTTTGAAAAGAAGCGGGAGGCGATCTGACGTATGTACTGGTGAAGAGGAAGGAGACCAAGTTCTTTATGCAGTTGTTGATTTCTTACGTACCAAGGGGCATCCGTAGCGATGCGCATAAATCCATTTTGCAGGACCTGTAGCCTTCGGAGATGAGTGTTGCTAGCCGTACCCTATACTTGGGAAGCATATGTGATAAGTGGCCGGACAAGAGATTTGTAGAGAAGCAGAGAGCATTCAATCCCAAGAGGAGTGTGTCTGTGAAGTAGCGGACCGAGTTTTGAAAGTCGTCCTCATGCCAACGAGATAAGTCGATCAATATAGGCTCGCCAAGTAAGTCTAGTGTCCAGCATTACTCCAAGGTATTTGACGGAGGTGGTAGGAGGTAGCCAGGGAATTGATTCATGCTTAATATGCAATTCGGGAGAGTTGGAGATGCGACGTAAGCTAAAAATCTTAGCTGCGGTCTTTTGAGTGTTAAGACGTATGCGCCAAGTATCGAACCATTCAACGAGGCAGTCAAGAGAGGTTGGTAGCGTGAGAATAGTTGTAGGGAGATCTGTGCCGGAATGGTATAAAACAGTATCATCAGCGTATAAGGCTATGGAGATAGGGGCCAAGTCAGGAAGATCATAGGTATAGATACCGTCACCCTGGTGGTAGACTCGCGAAGCCGATAAAAAAATGATGGCCGATCGTTACCGGAAATGAGAGACAGTTGAGCGTAGTTGTTGGAAAAATAAACAGTTGAAGGTTAGCTAGCAAATTTGTAATGGTGAACAGTGTATTTCGAGGAGAATAAAGTGTAGTTTTTGTGTTTCGTAACCTCGTTTTATCATTTCACGAACCCACAAAGTCACAACTGGTGTCAGGAAGCGGGACAACAACGTCACCAAACATTATGGCCATGGAATCGGCATTGGAAATGCTTTGCAGAAGATGAACGAATTAACAGCGAAGTCGGAAGCGGCAAATAACAACCTGGCCGCACAGTTGAAAGAAATAAAGATCGAATTGACCACGAATGAAGGCAGTGAACGACAGTCTGGCCACGGAAATGAAGGAGCCGAACGAGCACCTCGCCGCCAAATTTGAGGAACAGTTGGCCGGCGTGAGGGATGACGTGACGGAGCTGGGCAAGTGGATGGGCCAAGTGGACGAGCGCGTCGAGGACCTGGCGAACCGCTTCAATGACCTAGAGGAAAAGGGCGACAATAATGTCATGTCCCTGAACGCCATGGCTGAAGACGTCTGAGACCTCGCGAACCGCGTAAATAACCTGGAGGGAAACGCCGACAGCAGCGTCGAGTCCCTGAACTCCATGGTGGAGGACGTCGTCGGCAGGAAGCTGAAGGACTTGAAGGCTGACGCAGCGGGACGCGACACAACATCGGCGCGCGTCAAACCTCCGAAATATGACGGCGCGTCAACATTCGAGGTCTTCCGCCGCCAGTTCGACACAGTGGCCAGGCACAACAGATGGTCACCGGAGGAGGAGGCCACACAGTTAATAGCCAGCCTCCAGGGACGGGCCGCGGAAATCCTAAACGCGGTGCAGACGACGGCGGCGCCCAAGGACATCTGGGAGGCCCTGGAGAATCGCTTCGGGAACCACCGCTTAGCCGCAGCATACCGCAGCCAGCTAAAGGCAAGGTCGCAGCAGCCGAGGGAGACGCTGCAGGAGTTCGCCATAGCGATCGAGCAGCTGGCTAGCAAGGCCTTGGTTGACCTGCCACTGGAGTTCGTATCCCGGGAAGCCGCCTACAACTTTGTCGATGGGGTACGGGACACGGAGATTCATCAGTGCCTAATGCTCGGCGATTATAAAACCATTCACGAGGCGCTGACAGCGGCATTAAGGATGGAGGTGGCCAAGGTAGCATCTATTCCGACGTCGAGAACGAGGAGTGTCCACTACGCCGGAGACAGAAGACCAGCTATGGGACGCCGGCGAACACCTAGTGGCCTGTGTTGGGAGTGTGGACAGCCCGGACACTTGCGGAGAGACTGCCCACACCAGAAAGAGCAGCCGGAAAACGAGTAAGGCCCGGCGTGGAGAGGGTCACGTCGGCGCCATTACCACCATCCCCTCGAGTGACAATCCGCGCCGTCAGCCGGCGGATGGATGACAACCTCATCGCGGACGGTTGGGTAAGAGGGAAGCCGTGCCGCGAGCTGGTGGATATCGGGGCGGCCGTGACCATCATCAGACCTGACGTAGCGAAGGGTTTGCCGACAAGGAAGCCGAGCCGACCATACCAGCTTGTCACAGCATCGGGCGACACCGTGCCTGTGGAGAAGGAGGCCCTACTGGAGCTGAACTTGGGACGGAGTGCCGTGCGTCTGTGGGTGTTCGTCGCGAAGGTGGCTGAGGAGGTGATTCTGGGACTGGATGCCCTCAGGAGCCACGAGGCGACGGTCGACGTCGGCAGGAAGGTCCTGAGGCTCAACGGAGAAGAGGCTATACTTCGTCAACCCGAAGAGCACCTTGGAATTGGCAGGTTCGTCTTGAGCGAAGACGTGGGTGCCCCGAGGAAAGATGTTGGTGGTACACCTGGATCGCCTGGCCCGCTACGAAGGCGCTGTTCGGGACGACCAGCCTTGAGGAGGGTGCAGTGTCACCCTGGTGGTAGACTCGCGAAGCCGATAAAAATGATGGCCGATCGTTACCGGAAATGAGAGACAGTTGAGCGTAGTTGTTGGAAAAATAAACAGTTTAAGGTTAGCAAACAAATTTGTAATGGTGAACAGTATATTTCGAGGAGAACAAAGTGTAGCTTTTGTGTTTCGTAACCTCGTTTTATCATTTCAC
Source organism: Mantis religiosa (assembly GCA_030765055.1). NCBI lineage: Eukaryota > Metazoa > Arthropoda > Insecta > Mantodea > Mantidae > Mantis > Mantis religiosa. The sequence continues at coordinate 12,629,514 of CM060954.1, read as the reverse complement.
GAACCCACAAAGTCACAATACTAAATAAGATTAGGGCCAATATGGATCCCAGAGGAACTCCTGCTGTAATATGGCGCTGAGATGACTCCATGCCACCAATGCGAACAGTAAATGTGCGATCTGATAGAAAACTACAAATGGTAGTGAGCAGATACTGTGGAAGTCCAATGCTATACAGTTTGAAGATTAACCCCTCATGCCAAAATTTATCAAAAGCCTGCGCTACGTCGAGGAACAGGGCGGTTGTGTGCTTTCGTTGCTCAAAACCATGAATTACTGTTTGTGTTAAACGCAGTAGTTGGTGAGAGGTAGAATGTCTAGAACGAACTCCAAATTGGAAGGGTGGAATGAAGTAATATTCCTTGTTATCTGTCCCAGCTTTTGAGTAGTGACACCTACCTACAAAACATTACCAATGAGACAATTTCAGTAGTTGAAACTGAAGTAGAGAGAGGAATATCCATTTCTAAGGAGAGTTTACACATGAGTAGTGGGACACGAGTTCCATTCGTAGTTAATTTGTCTCCGTCTTCATCAGCCACACGTCCGAGCTCAATTTGGTACGGGATTTCTATGTTTGAGATGGGATGTACGTTGACTTTTCCAAGCCCCACGTCGAGAAGCCAGATATAACAGGGTTAATTCGTTGTATTTTGATTTGTTTCTTGATGATTGTGTTTAATTAAATAAGAGTCATGAGAATCTTGGTTTCAGGCGTGGTTCGGAATAAAGTTTCGGAGAAGTCAAATTTTGTAACTATTTAATTGTATTATTTAGATTACATTTTACTTGAACTTCCTTTCGCAGTCACTTCCAACATGTCGATAAATTCTTACTTTGTTATTTTTAAACAGTTCCAACTATTACATAAATGTTCTTGATCTTTCTCCACTATTCATCACACTCATCATTACAAAACATCTCTCTATACCAAGATTATTGATTTTTCGTAGCTATTGTTACTCCTATCTTAATTTTGTGATTGGCCGATTTGATTCCACGTCACAACATTACGTCATACAATTATTACTACGGCCAATCAGAACATTACATATATTTTTACTTATTTAAATTACGAAATAGATTTACATAATCATTTTTTATACATCTATAAACTTTTCATAACTTCTCTAAATATAACTCGAAACTACTGTTACTGTTAATAATTAAGACATATCCCTATAGAGATAGTAATTAGCTTTGTGCGTCATCTATCGCCTGCCTGTGTACTTTGTGTTGTCAGAGACTTCCGCTACAAGCGGGTAGCGCTAGTTGTGCGGCCGCTGTATCTCTGGCTCTGACGTTTTGCGACTGCAAGAGGTGGAGGCGGAAAGTTGGTAGTACCAACATACAGTAATGAGCAATTGAAGACATCCTCAAAATTATATTTAGAAAGAAAATATTCTAACTTTCTGTGTTCGTAGAATTAGAAGGCCGAGTTGCAGGAATTAAAAATCTTCTTTACTTTCGTAGAAATACATTGTCTAGTTCTCACGTAAAAACATTACATCACACAATCTTCCCAAGTCGATCACAGTAAAAAACCGTGACAGCAGATTACAGCTTTAGCTCTCGTTACAAAAACACAGCTGGCTATCTCTTATTTCACAACTACGCCTCTTTAAATACTTCACAGATCATTTCTAGATGATTCGCAAATAAACCAGAACGTGAACAATCTATCATTCCAGAAGTAACTAGAAAATTCCATTTATAACAGTTTGTTTCGGCAGACCCTTATCTGCCTGTTATTTGTGTCCGCGTGCTCTCGGTTTTCACACTCCCCTCCTATCGGTTTCTTTTGTGTGCGCAAGACGCCTTATATTAGCTTTAAAACACTGATATCCAACTTCCAATTTCATTATGATGCAAGATATTTATTACATCACTCTATTCGAATATTTCATTCACACCCTTCACACACACACACACACACACACACACACACACACACACACACACACACACACACACACACACACACACACACACACACACACACACACACTAACTGCATCTGTTGGAGCCTTCCTAATATTAAATTCCCTAATTGACTCATTATATTTCCCAGTATTAATTCCTCAATATAAATTTACATTAAAATTAATCAGCAATACAAATCCTGGTAATTAATTACTTACAATTGTAAGTCGCCACAAGTGGTTGTCTCAAATATGAGAACCCTAAGTGGTCTAAGGGGAAATATGCGTCAATTGGAGAGTTTAATGTCACGAAGGCACGTTGAACAAGGTAGCTCAAGGGGTAGCGCAATTGGACGGAAACCAGTAGATCCGTGGTTCAAATCCCGGCCATGTCATTGAATTTTTCAGTCGGCTCTAATTAATTCATTACGTGATGTTTATTTTTTAAAATAAATATTTTCAGATTCTTTTTTGTCATTTAACCATGAAATGAATCCCGAAGTTAATTTATTAAAACAATTAAATGGTTCCATAGACTTAAGAGTGTTAAAATAAATATTTTCCGCCACACCCTTAACTCTATGGGACCATTTAATTGTTTTAATAATTTAACCTCGGGATTCATTTTCATTCTGAAAATATTTATTTTAAAAAATATACATCACGTAATAAATTTTTACATAATAACAATTGATTCTGTTTTTTGGTTTGTTTCGTATTCAGATGTTGGTAATGTTGGAAACGTAACATAATAAAAGAAAATACAGATGTATTTTTTTATCTTGAAAAGTGCAGAGCGATGCGCAGTGGTATCTGGACGAGTCCACCTCGGAGCGGTTACAACTGGAGGGGAGGACAGGTCAGTTGTGTACCAGCTGCGAGCAAGTAAACACTGCAGAGATACTCGGTAACACTACAGCTTGTTTCAAAATGTGCTTGTCTCCTGGTTCCAAGAGAGCATTTATAAATGACGCCTCCTAACAGCACATTAGGAAATAAAGTGCTACATTTAAAAACACGAGAAGTAATAACCAATATCCATATATTTATAAAAAGGGAACAATGGTCTGGGTCAGCTATAAAAATCAGGGGAAGGGTATCTGAGGCAACAGTTGTGTCTGAAAGCAGTTTAGGAACTGTAAAAATAATATAATAATTACAACTCACAAGACTCAAAATTTTGTGTGTATAATTGACAATCGCCAATGCAATATTATAATAACAAAGCAACTGCACTACAACATTTTTGGAGCTGAATGCAGCCTAATGTTGCCCTAGGGCACCACCATACAGCAAAAGGTTATCATCATTTACACTTTGTTTAGTATATCTCCAGTTTGACCTTACTTACTTAAAGAATACATATTAACTTGAACCACAATAAAGCCATTTCCATTTTATGAATTAATTGTGTAATCCTTAATTTATAAGTAAATAGTCTTTAACGTTTAGCTATAAATTTGTTATTCAATTATTTCACATGTTTCCGCTATTAACCATAATTACCAGAGAAGGTATAAGTCATAAATGACCTTATGCAGTCTTTGCGATTCTTGTATACTTATATTGTATCTTTTACCTTTACCATTTAAGTGATCCTGAATGAACACGAATTCTGAGGATAATGCCAGAAAATTTAAGATAGCCAATTCATAATTAATGAAATCACTTGGACATTTTTTGAAAGATTGGAAATTTAATCATTTTTGTACAGTAGCCGTGTGTAGGCTAAGATTTGGATCGAGCCGGATTGAAAAATTCAATGCCACGTCCGCGATTTGAACCACCGATCTCCCGGTCTCCGTCCTTACATACTTGCAGAGTTAGTAAGTCGCCACAAAATGGCTCGTATCTCATTGTTTATGAGAACTCCTACTAGGAAACATATGAGTCAGTTGGAAAATTTAATGTCATGACTGCACGTTGGCCATGGTAGCTCATTTGTTTGTTGTAATTTACGTCCTCCTGCGTTAAGTTATATCGACGATGAATGGAATGGACGAAATGATGCTCAAATGAGCCCAGGGTCCATGGAGCTTAGAATTACCAGACATTCGTCTTTCAGAATAAGGGAAAACCGCGGTAAAAGCCTTATCCATGTAACTTACCCTGACAGAGATTCGAAGTCGGCATGTCTTGAACGTGAGGCAGAAAGGCTACCACCACGCTATCGAGAGGAGGGCCTCAATAGAGTGATCCGCGGTTCAAATTTCGACCAAGGTATTGAATTTTTCAGTCTGACTCTATTTGTTCAAATGCTTGAAGGAACCAAAATCTTCGGAAAATGTTGAACATAATGGAGCAGAGATGTTCCTTGAAAGTGTTTATGCCGTGGCCTGGATAGAAGCTATACATAAATATAAAATAACGTGCTTTTTCGAGGAATTCCCTTCTTTGGTATCAACACCTCATGTGACTTTTTTGTCCGTTCTTTCGAAACATATTTGGTTCGTATTTACGTACAGACAATTCAATAATCAATCTTTCAGAACCTCTCAAACTTTGATCACGTAAAATGAGATTAAAAAGGAATGACTATGGTTCATTAAAATGATTAATTTGTTCATTTGCAGTTATTGACCCAGTTCATTAGTCAACACCATGCCATGCCATGCCATGTGGTGCTGACTGACTGTATAAAGCCAGAAGGTTTTTGCTGCGTGCCCACCCGTTTTTAAGGGTTTTACCGCAGGTAAGGTAATATCGGGATATTGTAGGGTGAAGTGTTGATTTTTAGGATGATGAATTTTTCTGAGGTTACTAGTAGTACCTGGGGGTTGAAGGACAGGATGCAACACCTTGCACCCTGGTGTTTTATTTATTTAAATTTTGGGTTTATAATTTTGATGACAAGTAACTTGGAAGAATTATGCGGAGCTCAGCTTTAGCTGCAGTTCGGATTAGCTCCTTGGTTATCTCGGATGCCCGCAAGCCATGCGGGGTAACCGGTGCTGACTAGAGCGACGTCTAGTGGGGTCATAATCTCCCAGGGATCTGACAAGGGCGCTTCTGTGGTTGGGTAAACTTGCTTACAATTTTGATGCCCGAGGCCTCGTGTAGCAACCTGGTAGGAAAATAACGTCCCACAGAATATATAGACCTGAGTCCTCTATTCTGTGCACGTTGGAGCCATGCTAGCACGCTGTCTGCGGCCATACCCCAGATTTCACAGGCATACAGCATAACCGGGATTACCAGCGCTCGGAAAAGGTATAACTTCATGCCAACTGGCATCGAGGTTGACCCCAGCATTGGGTACAGGGAAGCAATTGCTCCCTGTACCTTAGCCGCTCGGTCCCTGATGTGTTGGCGAAAAGTTAGACCTTTGTCCAAGTTAACACCTAGGTACTGGACAGAGTTAGTCCACTCTATCCTTCGACCTCGGTAGCTGAAATTGGGGCAGTCTGCGGGGGTGTGGCGCTTTGTAATAAGTATGGCGTGGCTTTTGTCCGGATTAACGGACATCCGCCAACGCCTACACCACTGCTATGTGAGACGGAGATGTCTTTGTAGGGGGTTGAAGGCTCTGAGGATGTGTTTGTCTTTGCAGAACAGAAGCACGTCGTCAGCATATTGTGTCATTTCGACTCGTGGCTCTGTTGAGAAGTCTGCCATAAAGACGTTGAATAGGGTGGGGGATAGTACTGAGCCTTCGGGGACTCCGCCTCTCACTGGTCTGAGTGTAGATGTTTTCCCCGCGACTGTGACTTTGAATGTGCGGTGTCGCAAGAAGCTGTGTATAATGTTGAGTAATTGTGTTGGTAGCCCTAGGTGGATCAATTTGTAGAGTAGCCCGGCGTGCCATGTCATGGAGAAGGCCTTCTCGACATCCAAAGAAACTGAAGCAGTGAAGGCGCCTTCCTGGAAACCCAGGGCAGCAGTCTCCACCACCCGCAGCAACTGTTGGATTGTCGAGTGCCCAGGACGAAAACCAAACTGATGTGCGGGAATGGCTTGAAGGTCTCCCAGTATTGGGGACAAGCAGATGAGAATCAACCTCTCGAGAACTTTCGAGAGGGTGGAAAGGAGGCTGATGGATCGGTAGCTGGAGGGGTGAACCGGATCTTTCCCAGGTTTCAATATGCAAATCACCCGGGCCTCTCTCCACTCTCGTGGAAAGTACCCAAGGGCGAGGCACATGTCGAAATTCCTAGTGAGGAATAGAACCGCGTTGAAGGGGAGATGGCGGAGCATTAGGGAGGTCAGCCCGTCCGGCCCCGCCGCCTTCTTTGCTTAATGGCTAATTACAAGAATTCTTCTTATACTTATATAACTAGTGAAAGGCTTTTGAACTAAAAATTCAATACCTTCTTTACACAGAAATTCAGTCTAAATGCGAGACACCTCGGCCTTGGTGATTCTTACATAAAGAGTACATTTTTCTTTGATCTCCAATAAAATTGTTCCTACTTTCTGTTCAAATTGATTAAAAATCAAGACATATTCTTATATAGAGAGTAATTAGGTTCGTGCGCCATCTATCGCCTCCCGGTCTATTTTGTGTTGTCAGACACTTCCACTACAAGCAAGTAGCGCTAGTTATGCGGTCGCTTGTCAAAGAAGCGGGTGTTTTCAACGACTCGGTGTTTGTCATAGACTGGGTAACCTGTCTGAAGAGTAAATGTACACGGCCAGCAGTGGAAGCCTGCGTGAGCACAGAGAGATATGTGGTAGTACTTTACGTTGAGTCTCCTACAATAGACGAGTTTGAATTAAGTAAAAATGTAAACAATGTCATACACTCACAAAGTAGAAAATTAATATCTTATGTGTTGCGGTTTTGTAAAGTAGAGAAATTTAAGGTTAATTACTCCATTAAATAATACTAGAACAACGGCAGTGAACGAGCTGTACTTAATATAGCCAAAGAGGTTCAAAATCCGAAGTGTACGGGAGAAAAACGTTCAAAACATCCTCCTCATACAAAAGTGTTCGGACTCGATGATTTGAAAAAACGTTTTGTGTGTAGAACTTTTCTCTGGTTTTACGAACAGAGAAAAGAAGTTAAAATTATAAAATAGAAGTATTTATAAACAGTGGAGTTTTATCAATAAAATAGTTTAAACCACTTGTCAAACTATAAAACACTTTAGCTCCACTTACATTTAAAATTAAAGTACATATTAATAATAACGAAATTTTAGTTTCCTTTGATGTCAGTTCATTATTTACAGAAAAGCTACCAACTTTGATTAAGCTGTGGCTTTCAGATCAAGGTTTTACTGAAACCATAATTGAAGAATATAACAAACTCTTTACTTTATGCATCAACCAAAACAGCTTCATGTTCAATCAAAAGTATTACAAACAAACCTCAAGGTTTAGCTATGGGTAACCCCATATCACCGTTATTGGCTGATTTTTATATAAGTTATTTGTAAACACGGGTGACAAAAGCTTTTCCACATATTGTTAAAGTGTTGTTTCGTTATGCTGATAAACAGTTAGATAAACAGACATTAAATGTTCGCGCCAGTATCGTCATTTGATCCGGTGGGCGCATGAATATTTCACTTGGCGCCGGTTATGCGGCCAGCCAATCATGTGATTTGAGAGCGCGCAAAAAAGAGGCTTCTTCTTCCTTTATAGTTATAGACATGTTGAAACATGTGATGTGCTTCGTTGTGTGGCTGCGTGCAGCTTGTTGTTGCAATGAAAGAACCGTTTAGTTTACCACATATATTAAATGTATTGTTGTCTTCTTCATGATTATTCACATAAGAAATGTAGCGTGTGCAATAAATTTATCTGATGATATGAATACAGCTCTATCGAGTACAGTCCACAAAATCAGTTTCCTTGGTTACTGCTAAAATCAAGGTGGGCCTCCGCATTAAATAAAGCCCGACACGAATAGCTCTCAGGATCAAAATGATGTAGCCAAGTTTCATCAGCAGTGATTACGTTTGAAAGAAACTCCGGATCTTCTTCTAACATCAACTTTAACTACATGTTACCTCCATTACAGCTGTAGGCGTACTTAACATGTCTGAACTTACCTGGCTCTCACAGTCCGGAACCAGGAGTACCAACAATGAAACTACTACGGCGTGTTTGTTTCACATTAAGCTAACAGAATATAATAAGATTTAATTATAGTGCGAAAAATTAATGCCGAAAAATATTATGATCATTCTTTATTGAACTGCCCTCGTACATTACTCCGGTATATGGATGATTTTAATTAATCAGAGCAAATTGAAAAATTCAATTCCACGGCCGGCATTTGAACCATAATTAATTAAAGTCATCCATATACCGGAGTAATGTATTTAAAAGAATTAATTCTTTAAGGATTATTTCCTTATTATAAATTTACATTAAAAATTTTCAGCGACAAAAATCCTGGTATTTAAGCACTTACAATAGTTAGTCGCCACAAATGTTTATCTCGAATAAGAGAACTTTAAGTGGTCTACCGGGAAAATATCATGAGTCAATTGGAGAATTTAATATCAGGACGGGACGTTGGCCATGGTAGCTCAAGGGCTTAGAGCGACTGGACGGAAACCAGGAGATCCGTGGTTCAAATCCCGTCCGTGGCATTGAATTTAATCAGTTGTCTCTAATTAATTAAAATCTTTAGTACTTTCGTCTCTATTGTTGAAATGTAAGAACCATCGTTGTGACTAACGACATCTCTTTCCACTTCACATATTCTTCGAGATGCGACAGCGACAGTAGCGTTTTAGAAATACTCTAAGTTATGACTTTGTTATCTCCATTTTGTGATAATTTATTAACAATTGAAGACTGATACATTGTCACAATGTACACAACAGTAGACATGTATTCTGTTAAAGCATTGCCAAACCAAAGAAATCGATCAAATTTTCTAAAACAGCAAAATAAAAACAATAAAACCTTTCTTCTTAAAATGAATAATGTCACTGACATTCCTTTTATTTTTTAATTTATCAATGATCGATCAGCAGTACATGCTTTACAGATCCTTGTTAACTAATTGAATCTTTATGAACTATATAATAACATGTAAGGAAAACCAAGTTGGCTCCTACTATCCTACTATCTATTTAACACTGTGAAATAAAAGAGAAAAGTAACAGTTAATTAAAACAAACAAGTGATCAAAGAGATAAGAACAACCATCATTGTGAAACAACATTCACAGTTATTTCATTCAGAGTCACTAAGGAGGAGATCCTGTGGGAGTCGTCTCTTCAGGCGTGTGGGCTGGCGGGTTCGTACGCCGATGTCGTACATCACAGTTCCTGGAACATCTGGCAGGTTTGAGAAGGAGCGGGAGGCGATCTGACGTATGTACTGGTGAAGAGGAAGGAGACCAAGTTCTTTATGCAGTTGTTGATTTCTTACGTACCAAGGGGCATCCGTAGCGATGCGCATAAATCCATTTTGCAGGACCTGTAGCCTTCGGAGATGAGTGTTGCTAGCCGTACCCCATACTTGGGAAGCATATGTGATAAGTGGCCGGACAAGAGATTTGTAGAGAAGCAGAGAGCATTCAATCCCAAGAGGAGTGTGTCTGTGAAGTAGCGGACCGAGTTATGAAAGTCGTCCTCATGCCAACGAGATAAGTCGATCAATATAGGCTCGCCAAGTAAGTCTAGTGTCCAGCATTACTCCAAGGTATTTGACGGAGGTGGTAGGAGGTAGCCAGGGAATTGATTCATGCTTAATATGCAATTCGGGAGAGTTGGAGATGCGACGTAAGCTAAAAATCTTAGCTGCGGTCTTTTGAGTGTTAAGACGTATGCGCCAAGTATCGAACCATTCAACGAGACAGTCAAGAGAGGTTGGTAGCGTGAGAATAGTTGTAGGGAGATCTGTGCCGGAATGGTATAAAACAGTATCATCAGCGTATAAGGCTATGGAGATAGGGGCCAAGTCAGGAAGATCATAGGTATAGATACCCTCACCCTGGTGGTAGACTCGCGAAGCCGATAAAAAAATGATGGCCGATCGTTACCGGAAATGAGAGATAGTTGAGCGTAGTTGTTGGAAAAATAAACAGTTGAAGGTTAGCTAGCAAATTTGTAATGGTGAACAGTGTATTTCGAGGAGAATAAAGTGTAGTTTTTGTGTTTCGTAACCTCGTTTTATCATTTCACGAACCCACAAAGTCACAACTGGTGTCAGGAAGCGGGACAACAACGTCACCAAACATTATGGCCATGGAATCGGCATTGGAAATGCTTTGCAGAAGATGAACGAATTAACAGCGAAGTCGGAAGCGGCAAATAACAACCTGGCCGCACAGTTGAAAGAAATAAAGATCGAATTGACCACGAATGAAGGCAGTGAACGACAGTCTGGCCACGGAAATGAAGGAGCCGAACGAGCTCCTCGCCGCAAAATTTGAGGAACAGTTGGCCGGCGTGAGGGATGACGTGACGGAGCTGGGCAAGTGGATGGGCCAAGTGGACGAGCGCGTCGAGGACCTGGCGAACCGCTTCAATGACCTAGAGGAAAAGGGCGACAATAATGCCATGTCCCTGAACGCCATGGCTGAAGACGTCTGAGACCTCGCGAACCGCGTAAATAACCTGGAGGGAAACGCCGACAGCAGCGTCGAGTCCCTGAACTCCATGGTGGAGGACGTCGTCGGCAGGAAGCTGAAGGACTTGAAGGCTGACGCATCGGGACGCGACACAACATCGGCGCGCGTCAAACCTCCGAAATATGACGGCGCGTCAACATTCGAGGTCTTCCGCCGCCAGTTCGACACAGTGGCCAGGCACAACAGATGGTCACCGGAGGAGGAGGCCACACAGTTAATAGCCAGCCTCCAGGGACGGGCCGCGGAAATCCTAAACGCGGTGCAGACGACGGCGGCGCCCAAGGACATCTGGGAGGCCCTGGAGAATCGCTTCGGGAACCACCGCTTAGCCGCAGCATACCGCAGCCAGCTAAAGGCAAGGTCGCAGCAGCCGAGGGAGACGCTGCAGGAGTTCGCCATAGCGATCGAGCAGCTGGCTAGCAAGGCCTTGGTTGACCTGCCACTGGAGTTCGTATCCCGGGAAGCCGCCTACAACTTTGTCGATGGGGTACGGGACACGGAGATTCATCAGTGCCTAATGCTCGGCGATTATAAAACCATTCACGAGGCGCTGACAGCGGCATTAAGGATGGAGGTGGCCAAGGTAGCATCTATTCCGACATCGAGAACGAGGAGTGTCCACTACGCCGGAGACAGAAGACCAGCTATGGGACGCCGGCGAACACCTAGTGGCCTGTGTTGGGAGTGTGGACAGCCCGGACACTTGCGGAGAGACTGCCCACACCAGAAAGAGCAGCCGGAAAACGAGTAAGGCCCGGCGTGGAGAGGGTCACGTCGGCGCCATTACCACCATCCCCTCGAGTGACAATCCGCGCCGTCAGCCGGCGGATGGATGACAACCTCATCGCGGACGGTTGGGTAAGAGGGAAGCCGTGCCGCGAGCTGGTGGATATCGGGGCGGCCGTGACCATCATCAGACCTGACGTAGCGAAGGGTTTGCCGACAAGGAAGCCGAGCCGACCATTCCAGCTTGTCACAGCATCGGGCGACACCATGCCTGTGGAGAAGGAGGCCCTACTGGAGCTGAACTTGGGACGGAGTGCCGTGCGTCTGTGGGTGTTCGTCGCGAAGGTGGCTGAGGAGGTGATTCTGGGACTGGATGCCCTCAGGAGCCACGAGGCGACGGTCGACGTCGGCAGGAAAGTCCTGAGGCTCAACGGAGAAGAGGTTATACTTCGTCAACCCGAAGAGCACCTTGGAATTGGCAGGTTCGTCTTGAGCGAAGACGTGGGTGCCCCAAGGAAAGATGTTGGTGGTACACCTGGATAGCCTGGCCCGCTACGAAGGCGCTGTTCGGGACGACCAGCCTTGAGGAGGGTGCAGTGTCACCCTGGTGGTAGACTCGCGAAGCCGATAAAAAAATGATGGCCGATCGTTACCGGAAATGAGAGACAGTTGAGCGTAGTTGTTGGAAAAATAAACAGTTTAAGGTTAGCTAGCAAATTTGTAATGGTGAACAGTGTATTTCGAGGAGAACAAAGTGTAGCTTTTGTGTTTCGTAACCTCGTTTTATCATTTCACGAACCCACAAAGTCACAATACTAAATAAGATTAGGGCCAATATGGATCCCAGAGGAACTCCTGCTGTAATATGGCGCTGAGATGACTCCATGCCACCAATGCGAACAGTAAATGTGCGATCTGATAGAAAACTACAAATGGTAGTTAGCAGATACTGTGGAAGTCCAATGCTATACAGTTTGAAGATTAACCCCTCATGCCCTGTCGAGGAACAGGGCGGTTGTGTGCTTTCGTTGCTCAAAACCATGAATTACTGTTTGTGTTAAACGCAGTAGTTGGTGAGAGGTAGAATGTCTAGAACGAACTCCAAATTGGAAGGGTGGAATGAGGTAATATTCCTTGTTATCTGTCCCAGCTTTTGAGTAGTGACACCTACCTACAAAACATTACCAATGAGACAATTTCAGTAGTTGAAACTGAAGTAGAGAGAGGAATATCCATTTCTAAGGAGAGTTTACACATGAGTAGTGGGACACGAGTTCCATTCGTAGTTAATTTGTCTCCGTCTTCATCAGCCACACGTCCGAGCTCAATTTGGTACGGGATTTCTATGTTTGAGATGGGATGTACGTTGACTTTTCCAAGCCCCACGTCGAGAAGCCAGATATAACAGGGTTAATTCGTTGTATTTTGATTTGTTTCTTGATGATTGTGTTTAATTAAATAAGAGTCATGAGAATCTTGGTTTCAGGCGTGGTTCGGAATAAAGTTTCGGAGAAGTCAAATTTTGTAACTATTTAATTGTATTATTTAGATTACATTTTACTTGAACTTCCTTTCGCAGTCACTTCCAACATGTCGATAAATTCTTACTTTGTTATTTTTAAACAGTTCCAACTATTACATAAATGTTCTTGATCTTTCTCCACTATTCATCACACTCATCATTACAAAACATCTCTCTATACCAAGATTATTGATTTTTCGTAGCTATTGTTACTCCTATCTTAATTTTGTGATTGGCCGATTTGATTCCACGTCACAACATTACGTCATACAATTATTACTACGGCCAATCAGAACATTACATATATTTTTACTTATTTAAATTACGAAATAGATTTACATAATCATTTTTTATACATCTATAAACTTTTCATAACTTCTCTAAATATAACTCGAAACTACTGTTACTGTTAATAATTAAGACATATCCCTATAGAGATACTAATTAGCTTTGTGCGTCATCTATCGCCTGCCTGTGTACTTTGTGTTGTCAGAGACTTCCGCTACAAGCGGGTAGCGCTAGTGATCTCTGGCTCTGACGTTTTGCGACTGCAAGAGGTGGAGGGGGAAAGTTGGTAGTACCAACATACAGTAATGAGCAATTGAAGACATCCTCAAAATTATATTTAGAAAGAAAATATTCTAACTTTCTGGGTTCGTAGAATTAGAAGGCCGAGTTGCAGGAATTAAAAATCTTCTTTACTTTCGTAGAAATACATTGTCTAGTTCTCACGTAAAAACATTACATCACACAATCTTCCAAGGTCGATCACAGTAAAAAACCGTGACAGCAGATTACAGCTTTAGCTCTCGTTACAAAAACACAGCTGGCTATCTCTTATTTCACAACTACGCCTCTTTAAATACTTCACAGATCATTTCTAGATGATTCGCAAATAAACCAGAACGTGAACAATCTACCATTCCAGAAGTAACTAGAAAATTCCATTTATAACAGTTTGTTTCGGCAGACCCTTATCTGCCTGTTATTTGTGTCCGCGTGCTCTCGGTTTTCACACTCCCCTCCTATCGGTTTCTTTTGTGTGCGCAAGACGCCTTATATTAGCTTTAAAACACTGATATCCAACTTCCAATTTCATTATGATGCAAGATATTTATTACATCACTCTATTCGAATATTTCATTCACACCCTTCACACACACACACACACACACACACACACACACACACACACACACACACACACACACACACACACACACACACACACACACACACACACACACACACACACACTAACTGCATCTGTTGGAGCCTTCCTAATATTAAATTCCCTAATTGACTCATTATATTTCCCAGTATTAATTCCTCAATATAAATTTACATTAAAATTAATCAGCAATACAAATCCTGGTAATTAACTACTTACAATTGTAAGTCGCCACAAGTGGTTGTCTCAAATATGAGAACCCTAAGTGGTCTAAGGGGAAATATGAGTCAATTGGAGAGTTTAATGGCACGAAGGGACGTTGACCAAGGTAGCTCAAGGTGTAGAGCAATTGGACGGAAACCACTAGATCCCTGGTTCAAATCCCGGCCATGGCATTGAATTTTTCAGTTGACTCTAATTAATTCATTACGTGATCTTTATTTTTTAAAATAAATATTTTCAGATAATTTTTTGTCGTTTAACCATGAAATGAATCCCGAAGTTAAATTATTAAAACAATTAAATGGTCCCATAGAGTTAAGAGTGTTAAAATAAATATTTTCTGCCACACTCTTAACTCTATGGGACCATTTAATTGCTTTAATAATTTAACTTAGGGATTCATTTTCATTCTAAAAATATTTATTTTAGAAAATAAACATCACGTAATGAATTTTGACATACCGGCAATTGATTCTGTTTTTCGGTTTGTTTCGTAATCAGATGTTGGTTATGTTGGAAACGTAACATAATAAAAGAAAATACAGAAGTATTTTTGTATCTTGAAAAGTGCAGAGCGATGCGCAGTGGTATTTGGACGAGTCCACCTCGGGACGGTTACAAAAGGAGGGGAGGGCAGGTCAGTTGTGTACCAGCTGCGAGCAACTAAACACGTGCAGAGCTACTCGGTAACACTACAGCTTGTTTCAAAATGTGCTTGTCTCCTGGTTCTAAGAGAGCATTTATAAATGACGACTCCTAGCAGCACACTAGGAAATAAAGTGCTACATTTAAAAACACGAGAAGTAATAACCAATATCCATAGAGTTATAAAAAAAGGAACAATGGTCTGGGTCAGTTATAAAAATCTGGGGAAGGGCATCTGAGGCAACATTTGTGTCTGAAAGCAGTTTAGGAGAGTTATTAAGGAAAGAAAAGTCATTGGTGTTAGTGCAACAACGTCCTTCTCTATGTCCAGTAAACAAAGATTAAGAACATGCACAAAATCTAATTTGGATGTTTTAATTCAGAAGTAGTTAGGCCAAATATGAATAATTTTGAAAGCACAGATAAACAAAGACCAACTTTGAAGAAATTGCTTATGAAGCTTAAAAATTCTACTGACTTCCAAGGCAGTGTCTGAACATTAAGAAGAGTCCTTTTGAAGCTAGGATTATTTGAAAAAAAAAAAACACTAACCGTGACAGACAAATTTTAATCGAACATCGCACCATACGTGGCAAAAGGCTTAAGTATTTACGAAATATTCGTAGATATCGAAGTGAAGTTTATATAGTTTATATGGATGAAATTTATATAAATACAGCATATACTAGACCATATGCCTGGAGTGAAATACGTTACAGGGACCCTGCAGCGATATTGAAAGGCCGACAGTTGTTCATCATGCCTGCTGGAGGAGAACAGGGTTTTGTTCCAAATGTCTATGTACTACTTAAGATCCAACAAAAGCGTGGAGAGTACTACCATAGTAAGAATTACAACTTAGTTCATAAGAGCTGCAAAAACTGGCTTCTTTTAATCCTGAGAAAGCAAACAGCAAAACTCAGTGTGGAAATCTCCTTCATCATCAACCCCCAAAAAGCAAAATTGGTTGTTTCTGCTGGAAAAGTTATGGTCATCTCATTCTTTGATATTCATGGAATGGTTTATCAGCATGTTGTACCTGCACACACATCAGTAGCCGGACAATACTACAGCGATGTCCTGAAAATATTGCGAGTCCATATCAGGCGCAAAAGACCACATTTCCGTGAAGCAGGCTGGATGATACACCTCGATAATGCGTGGCCGAATATTGCCAATGTTTTTATGGAATATCTTGCAAAAATCAACGTGAAGTGCATTCCTCACACTTCCTACAGTTCGGGTTTAGCCCCATGTGACATTTTTGTATTCCCTAACTAGAAGAAACGCCTTGCTGGAAGGCATTATCCATCATCAAAAGCAGTGGTGAAGGCTGCGGAGGTGATTTTGAAGGATCTCTCAAAAACCTTTCCAGCATGTCTTTGAAGACTGACAGAAACGCTGTGACAAATGCATCACATTCAGGGGAGAGTATTTTGAGAAGGATCATCAAAATTATGAGGATTAGGTAAGGTACGTTGTCAAAAATTGTTATAATTCTTAATTGAAAAGCGCCTAAATAGGCATTATCGAAGTGTCGCTTAGGATAAGTTGAACAGGTGTTTAGGTCTTTAAAATTTGTCTTATACTTATATAACTAGCTAAAGACTTTTGCGGTAAAACTACATATTTTTTTTACACACTTATTCAAACCTTTGTGCACTACACCTCTAGTTAGGTGCCATTTGCAAAAAGAATACATTATAATCTGAAGAGTAATACAATGATTCTTTCTATTTTCTGAACAAATTCCTTAATAATTAAGACAAATCTCTATAGAGATAGCAATTATGCTTTGTGCGTCATCTATCGCCTGCCAGTCTAATTCGTGTTGCCAGAGAACTCCGCTACAAGGCAGTAGCGCTAGTTGTGCGGCTGCTTGTCAAAGAAGCGAGTCTTTTGAACGACTCGGTGTTTGTCACAAATTGGGTAACCTGTCTGATGAGAAAATGTACACGACCAACAGTGGAAGCCTGCGTGAGTACAAACAGATAAACGTATTATTTCACATCCGGTAATAAAGCAGTTGAGTCTCTTACAGTGGACGGGTTTGAACCAAGTCAAACTGTAAACACCGTAAACTGTCCTCCCCTCCAGTTGTAACCGTTCTGAGGTGCACTCGTTCAGATACCACCGCGCATCGCTCTGCATTTTTCAAGATAAAAATACATCTGTACACGGGAATATTAATGGCTTCCTTCGAACCCGTCCGGAGACGTACCTGATCATCTTCGGGTGTCGGGAACCATTGCCCCCTCGAGTCCAACCCAATCCGAACATCTCTCAAAGGGAGGGGCTCGAATGTTCGGCCCCTCTAGTAACGTCAGAGGTACCACGAGTCCTAAGGGTACGCAGCGCCCGCACCACGGCAGCTGAAGCAGAGGGATCCCCTTCCCTACGGGAACCCAATACAGAGACACACAAGAGTGGTGCAGCCGTTGGAGGATATCCGTAAATCCGGACAAAATTCACGCCATTCTTCTTACAAGGCGACACACACTCACTGATTGCCCGAACTTCCACTTTAGAGGCCTAGGGATAGAGTGAACCAATTCCATCAAGTACCTGGGCGTCCAAATTGATAGAGGCCTAACTCTCCGCGATGACATCAGAGCACTCTTCGGCACGGGCTCAGGGGGCTATTGCCTCTCTGTACTCAATGCTGGCTTCAGTCTCGATGCCAGTCCGCTTAAAGTTAAACCTCTATCGAGCGCTGATAATCCCAGTCGTGTGAGATCTGGGGCATGGCTGCAGATAGCCATATCTTCAGCGTGCAAAGAATAGAAGGCAACGGTCCACCTATTCTGTAGGTAGCTCCTTCCCCGTGAGGTTGCATCACGAAGATTCTCTTCTCCCATACGTGGAGGACGAAATAAGGCGTCGGGCTACAACATTTTACGCTCAATTCCTAACACACAGAAGCACCCTGCTTCGGTCTCTAGGTGACTACGACGCTACAAGACGCCGCTTCAGGCTTTTCCGGGTTTCCCGTATGGCATGCGGGCATCCGAGGTAACACTGCAGTTAATCCAAACAGCAGCAAATGCTGAACTACATAATCTTCAAAGAAGCTGTTTCTCTGCAAAATTTAGCCCATTGTTAATCCAGGGTTTAAAACAAAATGGATTGGCATCCTGTACAAAATCAGAGAAGCAAGAAAAGCTACCTTAAAAAGTTCCTCAAAAAAATAATCCCACAACATCCTGCATCACCAAAACCCCAAAACCTGGTGGGTGCGCAGAAAAACCTTCTGGCTGTTAACAGCCTGTCATTACCTGCGATGTGACAGTCAGTTAGTCGGTAATTGAACTGGCGTGCGTGAATAGCTGTGTTTGAGGTCAATGACCTTGTAAGTTGTATTGTGTATTGACGTGGTTAAGGACTGTAAAAGTTAATAACGGCGTATTTCTGCCAAAACATAAAACAATCTTGAGTGTTGCTAACGTGGAGCCTTAGTTTCACGAACCCACAAGGTCAACAAGAATTCTTCTTGTACTTATATAACTAGTTAAAGACTTTCAACCCAAAATTACATAATTTTTTTACGATATATTCATCCTTTATGCAGGACAACCCTAGTTTCGTGTTTTTTACATAAAGAAGACATTTGAATCTGAAGTACAGTAAAATTATTATTCCGAATAAATAATCAAATTGATTAATAATTGAGACATATCCCTATAGAGATAGTAATTAGCTTTGTGCGTCATCTATCGCCTGCCAGTGTACTTTGTGTTGTCAGAGACTTCCGCTACAAGCGGGTAGCGCTAGTTATGCGACTCTGACGTTTTGCGACTGCAAGAGGCGGAGGGGGAAGGTTAGTAGTACCAACATACAGTAATGAGCAATTGAAGACATCCTCAAATTATCTTTAGAAAGAAAATATTGTAACTTTGTGGGTTCGTAGAATTAGAAGGCCGAGTTGCAGATATTAAAAGTCTCCTTTATTTCTGTAGCAATACATTGTCTAGTTCTCACGTAAAAGCATTACGTCACACAATCTTCCAAGGACGATCACAATAACAAACAGTAACAGCAGATTACAGCTTTAGCTCTCGTTACAACAACACAGCTGGCTATCTCTCATTTCACAACTGTTTCACAACTACGCCTCTTTAAATACTTCACAGATCATTTCTAGATTATTCGTAAATAAACCAGAACGCCAACAATCTATCAGTCCAGAAGTAACTAGAAAGTTCCATTTATCTCAGTTTGTTTCGGCATACCCTTATCTACCTGTTATCTGTGTCCGCGGGCTCTCGGTTTTCACACTCCCCTCCTATCAGTTTCTTTTGTGTAAACAAGCCGCCTTATCGCGATCGGGTTGGCGACAATATAGTACTATATTATCTTTAAAACACTGATATCCAACTTCCAATTTCATTATGATGCAAGATATTTATTACATCAGTCTATTCGAATATTTCATTCACACACACACACACACACACACACACACACACACACACTAACTGCATCTGTTGGAGCCTTCCTAATATTAAATTCCCTAATTGACTCATTATATTTCCCAGTATTAATTCCTCAATATAAATTTACATTAAAATTAATCAGCAATACAAATCCTGGTAATTAATTACTTACAATTGTAAGTCGCCACAAGTGGTTGTCTCAAATATGAGAACCCTAAGTGGTCTAAGGGGAAATATGAGTCAATTGGAGTGTTTAATGGCACGAAGGGACGTTGACCAAGGTAGCTCAAGGTGTAGAGCAATTGGACGGAAACCACTAGATCCCTGGTTCAAATCCCGGCCATGGCATTGAATTTTTCAGTTGACTCTAATTAATTCATTACGTGATCTTTATTTTTTAAAATAAATATTTTCAGATAATTTTTTGTCGTTTAACCATGAAATGAATCCCGAAGTTAAATTATTAAAACAATTAAATGGTCCCATAGAGTTAAGAGTGTTAAAATAAATATTTTCTGCCACACTCTTAACTCTATGGGACCATTTAATTGCTTTTATAATTTAACTTAGGGATTCATTTTCATTCTAAAAATATTTATTTTAGAAAATAAACATCACGTAATGAATTTTGACATACCGGCAATTGATTCTGTTTTTCGGTTTGTTTCGTATTCAGATGTTGGTTATGTTGGAAACGTAACATAATAAAAGAAAATACAGAAGTATTTTTGTATCTTGAAAAGTGCAGAGCGATGCGCAGTGGTATTTGGACGAGTCCACCTCGGGACGGTTACAAAAGGAGGGGAGGGCAGGTCAGTTGTGTACCAGCTGCGAGCAACTAAACACGTGCAGAGCTACTCGGTAACACTACAGCTTGTTTCAAAATGTGCTTGTCTCCTGGTTCCAAGAGAGCATTTATAAATGACGACTCCTAGCAGCACACTAGGAAATAAAGTGCTACATTTAAAAACACGAGAAGTAATAACCAATATCCATAGAGTTATATAAAAAGGAACAATGGTCTGGGTCAGTTATAAAAATCTGGGGAAGGGTATCTGAGGCAACATTTGTGTCTGAAAGCAGTTTAGGAGAGTTATTAAGGAAAGAAAAGTCATTGGTGTTAGTGCAACAACGTCCTTCTCTATGTCCAGTAAACAAAGATTAAGAACATGCACAAAATCTAATTTGGATGTTTTAATTCAGAAGTAGTTAGGCCAAATATGAATAATTTTGAAAGCACAGATAAACAAAGACCAACTTTGAAGAAATTGCTTATGAAGCTTAAAAATTCTACTGACTTCCAAGGCAGTGTCTGAACATTAAGAAGAGTCCTTTTGAAGCTAGGATTATTTGAAAAAAAAAAACACTAACCGTGACAGACACATTTTAATCGAACATCGCACCATACGTGGCAAAAGGCTTAAGTATTTACGAAATATTCGTAGATATCGAAGTGAAGTTTATATAGTTTATATGGATGAAATTTATATAAATACAGCATATACTAGACCATATGCCTGGAGTGAAATACGTTACAGGGACCCTGCAGCGATATTGAAAGGCCGACAGTTGTTTATCATGCCTGCTGGAGGAGAACAGGGTTTTGTTCCAAATGTCTATGTACTACTTAAGATCCAACAAAAGCGTGGAGAGTACTACCATAGTAAGAATTACAACTTAGTTTATAAGAGCTGCAAAAACTGGCTTCTTTTAATCCTGAGAAAGCAAACAGCAAAACTCAGTGTGGAAATCTCCATCATCAACCCCCAAAAAGCAAAATTGGTTGTTTCTGCTGGAAAAGTTATGGTCATCTCATTCTTTGATATTCATGGAATGGTTTAAAAGCATGTTGTACCTGCACACACATCAGTAGCCGGACAATACTACAGCGATGTCCTGAAAATATTGCGAGTCCATATCAGGCGCAAAAGACCACATTTCCGTGAAGCAGGCTGGATGATACACCTCGATAATGCGTGGCCGAATATTGCCAATGTTTTTATGGAATATCTTGCAAAAATCAACGTGAAGTGCATTCCTCACACTTCCTACAGTTCGGGTTTAGCCCCATGTGACATTTTTGTATTCCCTAACTAGAAGAAACGCCTTGCTGGAAGGCATTATCCATCATCAAAAGCAGTGGTGAAGGCTGCGGAGGTGATTTTGAAGGATCTCTCAAAAGTAGTTTCCAGCATGTCTTTGAAGACTGACAGAAACGCTGTGACAAATGCATCACATTCAGGGGAGAGTATTTTGAGAAGGATCATCAAAATTATGAGGATGAGGTAAGGTACGTTGTCAAAAATTGTTATAATTCTTAATTGAAAAGCTCCTAAATAGGCATTATCGAAGTGTCGCTTAGTATAAGTTGAACAGGTGTTTAGGTCTTTAAAATTTGTCTTATACTTATATAACTAGCTAAAGACTTTTGCGGTAAAACTACATATATTTTTACACACTTATTCAAACCTTTGTGCACTACACCTCTAGTTAGGTGCCATTTGCAAAAAGAATACATTATAATCTGAAGAGTAATACAATGATTCTTTCTATTTTCTGAACAAATTCCTTAATAATTAAGACAAATCTCTATAGAGATAGCAATTATGCTTTGTGCGTCATCTATCGCCTGCCAGTCTAATTCGTGTTGCCAGAGAACTCCGCTACAAGGCAGTAGCGCTAGTTGTGCGGCTGCTTGTCAAAGAAGCGAGTCTTTTGAACGACTCGGTGTTTGTCACAAATTGGGTAACCTGTCTGATGAGAAAATGTACACGACCAACAGTGGAAGCCTGCGTGAGTACAAACAGATAAACGTATTATTTCACATCCGGTAATAAAGCAGTTGAGTCTCTTACAGTGGACGGGTTTGAACCAAGTCAAACTGTAAACACCGTAAACTGTCCTGCCCTCCAGTTGTAACCGTTCTGAGGTGCACTCGTTCAGATACCACCGCGCATCGCTCTGCATTTTTCAAGATAAAAATACATCTGTACACGGGAATATTAATGGCTTCCTTCGAACCCGTCCGGAGACGTACCTGATCATCTTCGGGTGTCGGGAACCATTGCCCCCTCGAGTCCAACCCAATCCGAACATCTCTCAAAGGGAGGGGCTCGAATGTTCGGCCCCTCTAGTAACGTCAGAGGTACCACGAGTCCTAAGGGTACGCAGCGCCCGCACCACGGCAGCTGAAGCAGAGGGATCCCCTTCCCTACGGGAACCCAATACAGAGACACACAAGAGTGGTGCAGCCGTTGGAGGATATCCGTAAATCCGGACAAAATTCACGCCATTCTTCTTACAAGGCGACACACACTCACTGATTGCCCGAACTTCCACTTTAGAGGCCTAGGGATAGAGTGAACCAATTCCATCAAGTACCTGGGCGTCCAAATTGATAGAGGCCTAACTCTCCGCGATGACATCAGAGCACTCTTCGGCACGGGCTCAGGGGGCTATTGCCTCTCTGTACTCAATGCTGGCTTCAGTCTCGATGCCAGTCCGCTTAAAGTTACACCTCAAGGGAGCGCTGATAATCCCAGTCGTGTGAGATCTGGGGCATGGCTGCAGATAGCCATATCTTCAGCGTGCAAAGAACAGAGGTCTCCGAACCATCTATTCTGTAGGTCGTTCCTTCCCCGTGAGGTTGCTTCACGAAGATTCTCTTCTCCCATACGTGGAGGACGAATTTAGGCGTCGGGCTACAACATTTTACTCTCATTCCCAACACACAAAAGCGCCCTGGTTCGGTCTCTAGGAGACTACGACGCTACTAGACGCCGCTTTAGGCTTTTCCGGGTGCCCCATGTGCCATGCGGCACCCGAGTTAACATTGTTAATCCGAACCTCAGCAAAAGCTGAACTCCATAATCTTCAAATGAGCTGTTTCGCTTCAAAATATATCCCATTGTTAGTTCAAGAGGTCCCGAGTTCGAATCTCGTTTAGGGTGAGTTACCTGGATAAGGTTTTTTTCCCGAGTTTTCACTTATCCTTCAAGACGAATGTCGGGTAACTTTAAGCTCCATGGACCCTGGACACATTTGAGCATTATTTCACCCAATTCATTCACCGTCCGATATAACTTTACGTTGGGGCAGACGTAAATCACACAAAAGACCATTGTTAATGCAGGGAGTAAAGAAATGGATTGGCATCCTGTAAAAAATCAGAGAAGCAAGAAAAACTACCTTGTAAAATTCCTCAACAAAATAATCGCACCCCATCCTGCGTCACCAAAATTTTCAACCTGCGGTTAACCCCAAAGCCTGGTGGATACGCAGAAAAACCTTCTGGCTGTTAACAGCCTGTCAGTACCTGCGATGTGACAGTCAGTCAGTCGGTAATTGAACTGGCGTGCGTGAATAGCTGTGTTTGAGGTCTATGACCTTGCAGGTTGTATTTTGTATTGACGTGGTTATGGACTGTGAAGGTTGATAACAGTGTAGTTCTACCGAAACAAAAAACAATCTTGAGTGTTCGTAACTGAGAGCTTTAATTTCACGAACCCACAAAGTCACAGGATGGAGAAGAGATCCTCTTTGAAAGGAGTGACTATGGTTAATTAAAATGTTCAAAATTCAGTGATACATGGCAAAATTTTCAAATTCATTAGCCAAAGCCAAGAATTCTTCTTGTACTTATATAACTAGTTAAAGACTTTCAATCTAAAATGACATACTTTCTTTACGATATATTCATCCTTTATGCAGGACAACTCTAGTCTTGTGTTACTTACATAAAAAAGACATTTGAATCTGAAGTACAGTAAAGTTATTATTCCTATTAAATAATAAAATTGATTAATTATTAAGACATATCCCTATAGAGATAGTAATTAGCTTTGGGCGTCATCTATCGCCTGTTTGTGTACTTTGTGTTGTCAGAGACTTCCGCTACAAGCGGGTAGCGCTAGTTAAGCGGCTCTGATGTTTTGCGACCGCAAGAGGCGGAGGGGGAAGGTTAGTAGTACCAACATACAGTAATTAGCGATTGAAGACATCCTCAAAATTATATTTAGAAAGAAAATATTGTAACTTTGTGGGTTCGTAGAATTAGTAGGCCGAATTGCAGAAATTAAAAAGCCCCTTTATTTCCGTAGCATACATTGTCTAGTCCTCACGTAAAAACATTACATCACACAATCTTCCAAGGCCGATCACAGTAACAAACCGTGACAGCAGATTACAGCTTTAGCTCTCGTTACAATAACACAGCTGGCTATCTCTCATTTCACAACTGTTTCACAACTACGCCTCTTTAAATACTTCACAGATCATTTCTAGATGATTCGCAAATAAACCAGAACGCCAACAATCTATCAGTCCAGAAGTAACTAGAAATTCTCGTACTATATTAGCTTTAAAACACTGATATCCAACATCCAATTTCATTATGATGCAAGATATTTATTACAACATCACTCTATTCGAATATTTCATTCTCACACACACACACACACACACACACATACACACACACACAAACACTCACACACACAAACACACGCACTAACTGCATCAGTTGGTAGCACTGGGAGTCTCTACATCCGGTGTTGTGGTCAGGAAGTTAAAACTGTCTGCTAGCGCCAATCAGCATTATCGCTGCTAGGCGTCGCTTCCGAACCCAACACCGTGTTGCAACATTACACAAATAAAAATATTTGCAACAGAATCTCCACTTAACTTAAGAAGTTGATAATTTCTTCTTGTTTATAAAAGATCGATTTCGAAGGGACATCGCCTTCATCTTCAGTTTATTAACCAAACTCCGTTGTTAAGGAAATCTCGGTTACCATTCTATTTTGTTTTATTATGTTACGTTTCCAACATTACCAACATCTGAATACCAAACAAATCTAAAAACAGAATCAATTGCCAGTATGTCAAAATTCATTACGCTATGTTTATTCTTTAAAATAAATATTTTCTCCCACAGTATTAACTCTATTGGACCATTTAACTGCTTTAATAATTTAACTTCGGGATTTATTTCATGGTTAAATGACCAAAAATTAACTGAAAATATTTATTTAAAAAATAAACATCACGTAATGAATTTGGACATACCAGCAATTGATTTTGCTTTTAGGTTTGTTTCGTATTGAGATGTTGGTAACGTAACATAAAAGAAAATAACATGGTAACCGAGATTTCCTTAACAACGGAATTTGGTTTGGTGATGCAACGGTGGATGTCAGCACTGTTAGACGATGGGTTCGTCGCTGTAACGAAGCTGAAGGGCAAACACCATAGACAGATGAAAAGCGAAGCGGCAGGCCGGTGACTGCAGTGACTCCATGCAACATTCAGAGAGTCGATGACATCATTCGTGGTGATCGCCGGGTAACAACAGGTCAATTGTGACGCATTACCTCCCTCAGTAAAGGCAGTGTGATGACGATTATTCAACAACTGGGTTACTCAAAAGTTTGTTCAAGTTGGATACCAAGAATGTTAACCACCCAAAACAAAGAAAGAACGAAAACAATGGCCTCCGAACACCTGCAGCGCTTCAATTTGGAGTGAGAGCAGCTTATGGAAAAAAAATTGTTACTGGAGACGAAACGTGGGTTCATAATTTTTTTTTTTTGAATCTGAATTAAAGAGGCAGTCAATGGAATGGAATCACACGTCACGAAGAAAAAAACAATTCAAAACTCAGCGGTCGGTAGAGAAAGTTATGGCGACAGAGTTTTGGGATGCAGAGGGTGTGCTTATGATTGATTTTTTGGAGCAGGGATGCACAATAAATTATGTCCAATATGTCCGAACTCTCAAAAAGCTGAAAGCACGTCTTCGCCGAGTTCGCCCAACAAAGACTATGGCGGATGTTCTTCTTTTGCATGACAATGCAAGACCACACACCAGCCGTTACACCACTGCAGAAGTTGAGAAATTGGGTTGGCAAGTCTTACATCCCTGACCTGGCACCATCAGACTTTCATCTGTTCGGGCCACTAAAGGAAGCTCATCGTGGGATTCATTTTGAAGATGAGGAGGCTGTGAAAACGTCCGTGCGTCAATGACTTAGGAAGCAAGACCGTGTGTTTTACCACACTGGAATACATGCCCTAGTTAAAAGATGGACCAAAACTGTGGAAAAGGACGGAGATTATATTGAATAGTGACAAATTAATCGTTTATGTTGTAGTTATCAAGCTATGTACATTGGATTCAATTTTCTTGGCAATTAAAAGAGAAAAAATATGACGCATTACTTTTTGACCCACAATCGTAATTGGTAAAGCTGTTCTCATGCCGCTTTCTGCGGTTCCTTGTCGCAATTGATTTCAATAGCCATTGTCGTTAAAGGATAGTGATGGACTCGACTTCCGTTGACAGCTGAACGTCGTGATTTGGAATCTCAGCAACAGCAGTCAAATGTTCCTTTGGTGAGGGACGGGGAGGACCCGAGTAAAATATTCTGATAGATGGCGCGGTTGGATGTTGACGCGGTATTATTTGACTGCAGGTGCTTGGATAGTACAATGGAACTGTAAAACTAATATAATATTTACAACTCAAAAGACTCAAAATTGTGTGTGTATAATTAACAATCACCAATGCAATATTATAATAACAAAATAACTGAACTAAAACATTTTTCGAGCTGAATACAGCCTAATGTTGCCCTAGGGCACCACCATACAGCAAAAGGTTATCACATATTTACACTTTGTTTAGTATATCTCCAGTTTGGCCTTACTTACTTAAAGAATACATATTAATCTGAACCACAATAAAGTCATTAATTGTGTAATCCTTAATTTATAAGTAAATAGTCTTTAACGTTCAGCTATAAACTTGTTATTCAATTGTTTCACATGTTCCCGCTATTAACCATAATTACCAGAGAAGGTATAAGTCACAACTGACCTTCGCTATACGTATATGAATGTTAAGACAAATAGGGCACACGCTATAAACCAATCACGCAGCGAGAAGTGTGAGACCTTATGCAGTCTGTGAGATTCTTGTATACTTATATTGTATCTTTTACCTTTACCATTTAAGTCATCCTCAATGAAGACGAATTCTGAGGATAGTGCCAGAAAATTTAAGATAGGCAATTCATAAATAATGAAATCACTTGGACATATCTTGAAAGATTGGAAATTTAATCATTTTTGTACAGTAGCCGTGTGTAAGTTAAGATTTGGATAGAACCAGATTAAAAAATTCAATGCCACGTCCAAGATTTGAATCACCGATCTCCCGGTCTCCGTCCTTAAATACACTCCTGGAAATGGAAATAAGAACACATTGACGCCGGTGTGTCAGACCCACCATACTTGCTCCGGACACTGCGAGAGGGCTGTACAAGCAATGATCACACGCACGGCACAGCGGACACACCAGGAACCGCGGTGTTGGCCGTCGAATGGCGCTAGCTGCGCAGCGTTTGTGCACCACCGCCGTCAGTGTCAGCCAGTTTGCCGTGCCATACGGAGCTCCATCGCAGTCTTTAACACTGGTAGCATGCCGCGACAGCGTGGACGCGAACCGTATGTGCAGTTGACGACTTTGAGCGAGGGCATATAGTGGGCATGCGGGAGGCCGGGTGGACGTACCGCCGAATTGCTCAACACGTAGGTCGTGAAGTCTCCGCAGTACATCGATGTTGTCGCCAGTGGTCGGCGGAAGGTGCACGTGCCCATCGACCTGGGACCGCACCACAGCAACGCACGGATGCACGCCAAGACCGTCGGATCCTACGCAGTGCCGTAGGGGACCACACCGCCACTTCCCAGCAAATTAGGGACACTGTTGCTCCTGGGGTATCGGCGAGGACCATTCGCAACCGTCTCCATGAAGCTGGGCTACGGTCCCGCGCACAGGTAGGCCGTCTTACGCTCACGCCCCAACAACGTGCAGCCCGCCTCCAGTGGTGTCGCGACAGGCGTGAATGGAGGGACGAATGGAGACGTGTCGTCTTCAGCGATGAGAGTCGCTTCTGCCTTGGGGCCAATGATGGTCGTATGCGTGTTTGGCGCCGTGCAGGTGAACGCCACAATCAGGACTACATACGACCGAGGCACACAGGGCCAACACCCGGCATCATGGTGTGGGGAGCGATCTCCTACACTGGCCGTACACCTCTGGTGATCGTCGAGGGGACACTGAATAGTGCACAGTACATCCAAACCGTCATCGAACACATCGTTCTACCATTCCTAGACCGGCAAGGGAACTTGCTGTTCTAACAGGACAACGCACGTCCGCATGTATCCCGTGCCACCCAACGTGCTCTAGAAGGTGTAAGTCAACTACCCTGACCAGCAAGATCTCCAGATCTGTCCCCCATTGAGCATGTTTGGGACTGGATGAAACGTCTTCTCACGCGGTCTGCACGTCCAGCACGAACGCTGGTCCAACTGAGGCGCCAGCTGCAAATAGCATGGCAAGCCGTTCCTCAGGACTACATCCAGCATCTTTACGATCGTCTCCATGGGAGAATAGCAGCCTGCATTGCTGCGAAAGGTGGATATAGACGGTACTAGTGCCGACATTGTGCATGCTCTGTAGCCTGTGTCTATGTGCCTATGGTTCTGTCAGTGTGATCATGTGATGTATCTGACCCCAGGAATGCGTCAATAAAGTTTCCCCTTCCTGGGACAATGAATTCACGGTGTACTTATTTCAATTTCCAGGAGTGTACTTGCAGAGTTAGTAAGCCACCACAAAATGGTTCGTATCTCATTGTTTATGAGAGCTCCTAATGATTTACTGGGAAGCATACGAGTCAGTTGGAAAATATGTCATGACTGCACGTTGGCCATGGTAGCTCATTTTTTGTTGTTGTTGTAATTTACGTCCTCCAGATTAAGTCATATCGACGATGAATGGAATGGGTGAAAAGATGCTCAAATGAGCCCAGGGTCCATGGAGCTTAGAATTACCCAACATTCGTCTTTCACAAAAAGGGAAAACCGCGGTAAAAACTTATCCAGGTAGCTCACCCTGACCGAGATTCGAAGTCGGGACCTCTTGAACGTGAGGCAGAAACGCTACTAACACGCTACTGAGAGGCGGGCCTCAATTGTTTAGAGCGATCCGCGGTTCAAATTTCGACCAAGGCATTGAATTTTTTCAGTCTATTTGTCCAAATTTTTGAAAGAGCCAAAATCTTCGGAAAATGTTAAACATAATGTAGCAGAGATGTTCCTTGAAAGTGTTTATGCCGTGGCCTGGGTAGAAGCTATACATAAATATAAAAATAATGTCATTTTTCGAGGAATGCCCTTCTTTGGTTTAAACTACTCATGCGACTTTTATGTCCGTTTCGTTCGAAACATATTTGGTTCATATTTACGGACAGACAATTGAATAATCAAGCTTTCAGAACCTCTCAAACTTCAAATATCACAGCAGTACGGTAAATGAGATTAAAAGGAATGACTATGGTTCATTAAAAAGTTTAATAATCACATGGATGTGTTGCGAGTATCCCAGTTCATTAGCCAAATCCAAGAATTCTTCTTTTATTTATATAACTAGTTAAAGGCTTTTGAACTAAAACTTACAAATCTTCTTTACAAATAAATTCAGTATAAATGCGAGACACCTCGGCCTTGGTGTTTCTTAGATAAAGAGCACATTTTAATTTGATCCACAATAAAATTGTTGCTACTTTCCATTCAAATTGCTTATAAATCAAGACAAATTCTTATATAGATAGTAATTAGGTTCATGCGCCATCTACCGCCTCCCGGTCTAACTTCTTCTGTCAGTAACTTCCGCTACAAGGAAGTAGCGCTAGTCATGTGGGCGCTTGTCAAAGAAGCGGATGTTTCCAACGACTCGTGTTTGTCGTAGACTGGATAACCAGTCTGAGGAGTGAATGTACACGGCCAGCAGTGGAAGCCTGCGTGAACACAGAGAGATACGTGGTAGTACTTCACTTTGAGTCTTCTACAATAGACGAGTTTGAATTAAGTAAAAATTTAAACACTGTCATACACTCACAAAGTAGAAAATTAATATGATATGTGTTGCAGTTTTGTAAAGTAGAGAAATTTAAAGTTAATTACTCCATTAAATAATACTAGAGCAACGGCAGTGAACGAACTCTACTTAATACAGCGAAAGGGGTTCAAAATCCAAACTGTACTGGAGAAAAACATTTAAAACGTCCTCCTCATACAAAAGTGTTCGGACTCGATGATTTGAAAAACTCGTTTGTGTGTAGAATTTCTCTCTGGTCTTACGAACAGAGAAAAGAAGTTAAAGTTATAAAATAGAAGTATTTGTAAACAGGGGAGCTTTATCAATAAAATATTTTTGTGGCGATTTCAGTGTGAATGGGACTGTAACAGCTGGCGGACAGCTCGCCCACACCAGCCAACCCTGCATCGACCACCCAAAGCAGCCGACTGCCCAACCTGCACCTGACACGCAGTCATCAGATCTTCCAGCTGTAGAAGCACAACAAGCAGCGCCTGCTAGCGTTACTGCACAACGGCTTTCCTACGCCGATGTTGCACAGCACACACAACAATGAGCGCCGCATTCTACACCAGCACCAGCAAAGTCTGCAGGATCCTGCACCCTGGTCATCTGTGGGGTACCGCGTGATCTACCTTACAGACTTGTACTGTCCCCCGCGAGGCGGATGTGGCCCTCTGCCTGGAGAGTCAACAGGATTTTTAGGAAAATGGTCAACACCACATTAGTTCGATTGCATCTGGCCAACCACTTGGAGCAGGATGGACGGGGCTGCCCTTGTTAGGGCGCTGCCTCAGAATCGAGGCAGGCAAATTAGAGCGTAACGTCCCGTGTCGGCGATGCTGCGACTACGGCCACTGCGCCTCCACGTGTACAGCTCCTCCGAGGTGTCATTACTGTGGGTCACGCTGCCTCACCACCGAGTGCGGGTGTCATGATCTACGGCAGCGACGCAGATACTGTGCAACCTGCAATGGAGTAGGCCATTTCACAGGTTAGCCACAGTGCCCAGGCTACCCCAGACTGAGGCATCCAACACAAGGCAACGCAGCGACGACCAGGGAAGATATACCTCCCTCACCACCTACATCAGCAGCAGCACCTACCACGCTTCCTCAAGAAGGCCAAAGGGAAGCCCTTCAGGAACTTCGAAGGGAGGTGGAGGACGGCGGAGTCCGGTTCACCTCTCTAGAAAACTCCATCACAGCTACGCAGTCCTCCAGAGAAGAAATCCATGACCTCCACTCGGAGGTGCTCAACATTGCACAACGCCTTGGACAACTTGAAGAGACAGACACCGCAAGCATCACAGGACGCCATTCAGAGCAGAGAGACCAACAGCAATCGCTCAACGCTCTGTAAACAACACATCCGAACTCCAAACCCGGCTAGATCTGACACAACAACATCTACAGCAACTCCACAACAGTGACAATTCATCATGTTATTCATATTCATTTATTGCATCCGTAAATCATACACTCATGATGTGGAATTGTCAAATTACTAACTACACAAAGAATAGTAACAAAAAACAAGAATTACAATAAGTTGTTAAGCATAATAACCAAATTAATAATTAAAATTTACATTCCTTTTATTCCTACCCTTTGTCATTTAAATACTCTTCTACTGAGTAGTAACACTTTTGTAACAAATACTTCTTTGATGTGTTTTTAAACTTTGTGAAGGACTCAATGTTTTTTATTTCAGTTGGCAGTTTATTGTAGATATGAATTCCGTTGAATTTAAACTGTGCTCATACATTTTCTTTTTATGATAGGTGACATGTAAGTTTGAACTATTTCTCATGTTATGGTCATGAATATCATTGCTTTTTTTAATTTATCTAAGTTCGTTTTAACCTGTACTATTACTTCTAAAAGTTAAATGCCTGGTAATGATAATATGCCTAATTTTTTAAACCATCGCTTACAACTATCTGTTCTCTTTAAATTCATCATAATTATCCTTTTTTGGAATCTAAATACTTTGATAATGCTACAACTATTTCCCCATACTGCTATACCATAAGAAATTAATGATTGAAAATTTGCTAAATAGGCTATTCTTAATGTATTCAAATTTACACTGTGCTTCAAAATTGATATTTGGAAACAAATGCTACTTAATTTCTTCAATAAACCTTCAATATGTATACTCCAATTTAGACTGTCGTCCATCCAAACTCCTAAAAATTTTGTCTTTCCAGTATATTTAATTTCATTTTCATCCATTATAATTTCAGGTAAATTAACTGCCTTATTGATTTTATTATGAAAACGCAATGTCTGACTCTCATCCTTATTTATAACTAATTTGTTATTCTGAAACCAAGTTGATACTTCTTTCAAATTATTTATTTCATTTTCTTTGAGTTCGTCATCATTTTGACCTGATATCAAGAGGCTCGTATCATCTGCAAATAAGGAGCATTTTAAAGAATTTTAAAATGCTCCTTTTGCTGTGAAGCGAAAGCTCTCACGGCTGGAGGACAGTCACACCAGCACCGGCGCCAAACTCGACCAGCTTCTACAGCGGCTCCACCACCTGGTTGAGCATCACCTGCAAGTCAACACAGAACTTCCTACTGTCTCCCTTCCTGAACGCGCAAGGAAACACTATGCTCCCAATCTCCAACAATAAAGTCCACTAATCATCCCCAAAATAAGGTACACATAATCCCCTTCGTGGCATGCTCAGGACCTCGGTCATAGTCATGACCAAGGAATTTAACTCATACGCGCTCCAGCACATTGTGCGGCAGCATTTAAACATGCGTTAATATCGGAGGTGCTAATGCGGGACTCCACAAATGGCAGGAGGTAACTGCCACCCCTTACCACTTTCCTACCTTACTATAAATATTGTTTTTGTTATTAAAAATGATTTAAATTCGCCATTTTGGGTACAGTTTGAGAAACTTTGTAGTTGTGATTTTGCTATGTTGTATCGTGGGTTTATGCACCAATATGCGGTGTCATCAGCATACTGGGCTAGCAGTATGCTGTCATATATGGGTCGGGGGTATCAGCTATGTATAGTATATACAGCAGTCCTGAGATGACGCTTCCTTAGGGGGTGCCAGGTTTAATTGTGAACGTCTCTGATAAGGTATTGTTGATTTTGATTTTTGTCGTTCGGTCGGAAAGAAAGCTGGCTATCCATCTTGTTACTCTATTTGGAAATTTGAAATGTGTAAGTTTATACAGTAGTCCATTTGTACAAATGTATTGTGACTTTGTGGGTTCGTGGAATAAAAAGTCCAATTACACCACTCAACAACGTTCTTTATCCCTACCGACTTACAGTTTAACACTTGCCAATTACCCAAAATTACTTGCTGCACACAATTACAATTTACCAGTTCGTCCGTTACAACTTCACTTGTACTCGCGATTACATAAACTCCGATGCACGCACAGTCTTCTCATTCACAATCCTTTCGTTCATTAACACGTCACTGACTAACTCTTCTTACACCAAGAACTGTCCTCATTCACTAACCAACTGATTGACCAACTCAAACCAACAACTGACTGACTACACCAAAACCAACTCAACAACTGACTCACACTGTCTGTCTGTAACCCTCTTTATAGGAATATCGCCGGTTTCTGGTGTTTACACGATTGTTCTGGTAACAGAAAGATCGAGAACCAGGTGGAAGGAAAACAGACGCACAATTATGTTTCTTTCCGACCGCTGGCTGTCACCACTATAAGACAAACGAGGGAAAGGCGTGGCTAACCGAGCCTCCCCTGTCTTCCGTTGCCAGCTGCTCACAGGGTGTTTCAGCGCTCCCCGTTACAGTATTATTTTATCTTGACAGGAATCCTGCGCGGTAGGGATGAGTAGCAACTGTGGTGGGGATAGTGCACCTATCGCCACAATGCGTCACACTCATAAGATTACGAGAGGGGAGGGCGGTGCATAAGGTGTCTAAAAACAAATTTCATTCTCGAAGCCAGTTTTGCAGCTTTTATAAACTAAGTTGTAATTCTTACTATGGTAGTAATCTCCATGCTTTTGTTGGATCTTAAATAGTACATAGACATTTGGAACAAAACCCTGTTCTCCTCCAGCAGGCATGATAAACAACTGTCGGCCTTTCAATATCGCTGCAGAGTCCCTGTAACGTATTTCACTCCAGTCATATGGTCCAGTATGTGCTGTATTTATATAAGTTTCATCCATATAAACCATACAAACTTCTCTTCGATATCTCCGAATATTTCGTAAACACTTAAGCCTTTTTGCCCGTATGGTCGGATGTTCGATTAAAATTTGTCTGTCACGCTTAGTGCTTTTTTTTCATATAATCATAGCTTCAAATGAACTCTTCTTAATGCTCAGACACTGCCTTGGAAGTCAGTAGCATTATTAGCTTCATAAGCACTTTCTTCAAAGTTGGTCTTCGTTTTTCTGTGCTTTAAAATTTATTCACATTTCGCATAACTACTTCTGAATTAAAACATCCAAATTAGATTTTGTGCATGTTCTTAACCTTTGATTACTGGGCATAGAGAAGGACGTTGTTGCACTAGCACCAATGGCTTTTCTTTCCTTAATAACTCTCCTAAACTGCTTTCAGACACAACTGTTTCCTCAGATACCCTTCACCAGATTTTTAAAGCTGACCCAGACCATTGTTCCTTTTTTTATAAATCCATGAATATTGGTTATTACTTTTCGTGTTTTTAAATGTAGCACTTTATTTCCTAATGTGCTGCTAGGAGGCGTCATTTATAAATACTCCCTTGGAACCAGGAGACAAGCACATTTTGAAACAAGCTATAGTGTTACCGAGTAGCTCTGCACGTGTTTACTTGCTCGTAGCTGGTACGCAACTGACCTAACCTCCCCTCCCGTTGCAACCGTTCTGAGGTGAACTCCTCCAGATACCACTGCGCATCGCTCTGCACTTTTCAAGATAAAAAAAAATACATCTGTACAGCATTAGTCAGAGGTATTTTCGACTTCCAGGAACGTTGCAATGGCTGTGTAACCTCTGTTGTAGGCGTCGGTTATTTCTGATGTTATCCTTACTAACTGGTCTTGGATAGTTATGTCGGATCTGTATGCGGCTTGTGTATTCGGCAGGATACGGTTGTCTGTGATGCGTCTTACGATGTATTTTTGATAATTTTGTTGTTAATGAGATGGGTCTATATTTCTGGTGATTCCTTTTATGATTATCTAGTATCTCAAAAATTAATATATGCGCAAACTTCCATTGGGTTAGGTGTTATTCATATCATGACCATATTCTATAATTCGGCTAGCAATCTTCTTTTATTAATATAACCAGTTAAAGACTTTCGACCTAAAATGACATATTTTCTTTACAGATATACTCTACCTTTATGCACAACAGCTCTAGTTTGGTGCTATTTAGATAAACAAGACATAGAGTCTCAGGTACAATAAATTTATTATTCCTATTTTATTATCAAATTGCTCAATAATTAGGACACAACCCTATATAGATAGTAATTAGGTTTGTGCGTCATCTATCGCCTGCCAGTGTACTTTGTGTTGTCAGAGAGTTCCGCTACAAGCGGATAGCGCTAGTTATGCGGCCGCTCGCAAGAAGCGGATCTTTTGAACGACTCATTGTTTGTCATAGACTGGTTAATCTGTCTGAAGAGTGAATCCACACAGTCAGGAGAGGAAGCCTATGTGAACACAAACAGATGCGCGGTAGTACTTCACGTTGAGTGTGCTACAATGGACGGGTTTAAACCAAATCAAAATGTAAACACCGTCATACACTCACAAAGTAGAAAATTAATGTTCTATGTGTTGCGGTTTTGTAAAGTAGAGAAATGCAAATACCTGATTATTCCATTACATAATACTACAGCAGAGGCAATGAACGAACTGTACTTAATATAGCGAAAGAGGTCGAAAACTTCTAAGTGTACGGGAGAAAGAAAACCTTGAAAACATTGTAAAATATTCAAAAACGTTTGGACTCGATAAGTTTGAAAACTTTTTAGTGTGTAGGACTTTTCTCCGTGTTATTTCTTCCAGAATTTTAGTAGTTCCACATTTTCAATTGGGAATTTATTATTTTTTATCTTCTAACCATACAAAGAGAATGTAATTTCAAAGACAATGCATAAAAGCCAGCTCTTAAAATATTGTTGCTACTTACATAAAGAATATATATTAATTTGAATCACAATAAAATCATTTCTATTTTATAAACATGTTGTGTAATAGTTAATTTATATGTAAATTGTAATTAAAGTAAAGCTAAGAATTTATCATTCTATTATTTCACACACTTCCGCTAAGTATTCTGTTACCAGAGAAGATATAAATTGAAAATGACGTTCGCTTTCAGAAAAACTATACGCAAATCGTTAAAACAAACAAAAGAAATACATTGCAAACCATTCTCTCAACAAGAAGTATGATATGAATGTAGAACTTACACAGTCTGTGCGATTCTTGTATACTTACATTTTATCTCTTACTTTTACCAGTTATATCATCCTCAATGAAGAACAATTCCGAGTATATTGCCAGAAAATTTAAAATAGCCAATTTATGAATAATTAAGATATCACTTCGACATCTTAGAAATTTTGGAAATTTGGGCATTTTTGGGCACTAGCCGTGTGTACGCTAAGATTTGTATAGAGTCAAATAGCCTGAAAAATTCAATACCAAGGCCGGGATTTGAACCACAATCTCCGAGTCTTCGTCCTTAGGTACTTACAGAGTTAGTAATTCGCCACAAAATGGTTCGTATCTCATTGTTTATGTGAGCCCCTAGTGGTTTATTTGGAAACATACGAGTCAGTTGGATAATTTAATGTCATTCCGCCAAGTTCTCCATTGTAGTTCAACTGTTTAGAGCGATCCGCGGTTCAAATTTCGGCCATGGCATTGAATTTTTCAGTCTGACTCTATTTGTTCAAATTTTTCAATAAACCAAAATCTTTGGAAAACGTTAAACATGTTAGTATGCAGAAGAGATGTTTCCTGAAAGTCTTTGGGTCGTTTTCTTGGAAGAAGCTATACGTAAATATAAAACAATGTACTTTTTCCTGGATTGAGCCTTTTTGGTTTCGTGATATTTCTAAACCAGTGATATTTCAAAAATGCACTTCTTCTTGTACTTGTATAACTATTTAAAGGCTTTTTGTCTAAAATTTACATATTTTCTTTACACACATACTCAGCCTTTATGCAGGACAGCTCTACTTTGGTGTTTTTTAGATAAAGAATACATTCCAATTTGAAGCACAGTAAAATTATTCCTATTTCCTGAGTAAATTCCTTAATAACCCAGACAGAAACCTACTGAGATAGTAATTAAGGTTCGTGCGTCATCTATCTCCTGCCAGTGTACTTTGTGTTGTCAGGGATTTCCGCTACAAGCGGGTAGCGCTACAGTCTGATGTTTAGAAGAACATTACCTTATCGCTAGTTGTATGCGGGAAACAGTTTACTTGAGTATTCAGTTGCGCTGTGTATTGTTAAACTACTTTGTTAAAACACAATTAAAATACGTTTTTACGGAAGCAAGACGTAGTGGCGGTAGGATTAGAGGTGGACCGAGGAATCATGACCCAAGGCTAAGATGAGCTTAAGGTCGATTTGTTACATTGCATAACCAAGCTAGAGAATTTGTTTGTTCTCTTAGAGAATTCTTCCAACAGGAAGACGAGAGTTTGCTCCTTATCAATGAACAGACTCTGTTTAATAATACCCCACAGATTCTCTATTGGATTTAAATCAGGGCTATTCCCCGGCCATGGTAGTACTTTTACATTGTTTTCATTGAGGAACTGGGTTACAGATTTTGCTCTGTTGCAGGGAGCACTGTCATGCATGAACACAAAATCACCATTTGGAAACCATTCTTTACTTTGCGGAAATAGTCTTGTTTCTAATACACTTTTATACTGTTTCTGCTCCATAGATCCCACAACTATGTATAATCTTCCAGGTCCATGGACAGACATACAACTCCAGACCATTTTTGATGTTAAGTGCTTTACTCTTTGATCGACACACTGAGGGGAGAATGCTTCTTTATCTGTCCTTCTCACATATTGGCTGCTCTCTTCACATACTTCAAACATGGATTCATCTGAGAACTTACCTGAAACAATAAAAACCTCTATTAATATTAAACAGTTTTAAAATTGCTCAAAGATGGTATAACAAAACCAGCAATGAGAGAAACAAAGTTTAGGCTGTTTATTTCATTTCCATAAAATTTACATGTACATATTTTAATTTTTATGCTAAATGCAATTTTCATACAAATTATCTTTCCCCAAAATTCCACTGGATGTTTCTGCATCTCTTTGGCCCATACTAAACGCTTTTTCGGCATTTCAGGTGTCAGTTTAGCCTTTTTACGAGGCCTGCGTGCTGGTACACCTGCTTCACATAATCTTCTGCGAACTACTGAGGCTGATATTTCTGTACCGTACTGCTTTAGTTGATTACTGAGCTCAATGCTGGTTGCTCTTCTATTTTGTTTTGCCACCTGCACAAGTTTTCTTTGCATCCTTGGTGATAGCTTTCTTTCCCTCCCGCATTTTCCTTCCCTTTGTGAGGTCAACGTCTCACAGAATGTTAAAAGCTTGATTAATGCGACTAACAGATTTTTGTGAAATACACAATTTCTTAGCTATTTCACGTTGTGAATAAAGAGTTTCCTTCAAAAGACTCTCAGTTACAGCTACTTTCCTTGGGGATAAGGCAGCAGTTTTACCCATTACCCCACTTTTGAATCAGTGTGAATGTTAAGGATAAGATACACGATGTTACCTGGCTTGAGATCAATTAATAATAAATACTGAGGATATATTAGCCATAAAACACAATAAAGGCAAATATTAACAATCTTCAGTTACTACATTCACCAAATGAAAGCAATATCACCAAACAGTTGGATAAAAAGACATGAAGAAAGTGGCTGCCCTTAATTCAGAGCTACCACCATATTACTATAAGTAAAAGAAAAATCCCCCAGCTATTATTAAGAGAGAAATTTCATTGAATATGCTTCATATTATAGCAAGGAAAAGAATTACGACAAATTGAAATAGGTTATGGCGGTAAATAACCA
Organism: Mantis religiosa; assembly: GCA_030765055.1. Lineage (NCBI taxonomy): Eukaryota > Metazoa > Arthropoda > Insecta > Mantodea > Mantidae > Mantis > Mantis religiosa. The sequence continues at coordinate 12,590,290 of CM060954.1, read as the reverse complement.
TTATTTTAAATGTTAAAGTGAAGCAAAGTAAAAATACATGAATAAGTATAATAACTTTATTAGTGACATATATTTGGGGGCCGCGTTTATAATATCAAATCAGTCGAAAAGTTTGTAAATATATTGATGTGAAATCCAATTAATTCGGAGTTACAACAGAAAGTGGAAAGTTAAAAAACTACTCGAAGTGCTTTGCTATTGCTCGCACCAATTTTTTTTTTTTTTTCGTAATCTACGTCCTCCAACTTTAAGTCATACTGGACAATGAAATGAAACTGGTGAAATGATGGTCAAATGAGACCGGGGTCCATGGAGCTTAGAGTTACCTGACATTTGTCTTTCAGGATAAGGGAAACCCACGGAAAATACCTTATCTCGGTAACTCACACTTAGGGAGATTCGAACTGGTGACCTCTTGAACGTAAGTCAGAAACGCTACCGAGGCGACCTCTAAGTGTCTTAATGTGGCGATGTGTGGTAAGTTTTGCTGCACTATGTTCTTCTGAAAGTCTACGGATAGTCTTTTCTGTATTTTCTCGCACAACTTGGCGTGTATACTCAGTATTCCATACCTTATATCTTCCAGAACTTGGTAAAACTTTAGTGTAAATTTATATTGAGGAATTAATCCTTTTAAATATATTACTCCGGTGTGTGGCTGATTTTAATTAATTAGAGCCAACTGAAAAATTCAATGCCACTGCCAGGATTTGAACCATAATTAATTAAAGTCATCCATATACTGTAGTAATGTATTTAAAAGGATTAAATCCTCAGTATAAATTTACATTACAAATATTCAGCGATAAAAATCCTGATATTTAAGCACTGACAATAGTAAGTCGCCACAAATGTTTATCTCGAATACGAGAACTTTAAGTGGTCTACCGGGAAAATATAAGTCAAATGGAGAATTTAATATCAGGACGGGATGTTGGCCATGGTAGCTCAAGGGGTTAGAGCGACTGGACGGAAACCAGGAGATCCGTGGTTCAAATCCAGCCGTGCCATTGAATTTTATCAGTTGGCTCTAATTAATTAAAATCTTTAAGTGCTTTCGTCTCCATTATTGAAATGTAAGAACCATCATTGTGACCATCATCTTCTCCTTCCACTTCACATATTCTTCGAGCTGTGACAGCGACAGTTGTGTTTTAGAAGTACTCTAAGTTCTGACTTTGTTATCTCCATTTTGTGATTGTTTAGTAACAACTGAGGACTGACACATTGTCACAATGTACACAACAGTAGACATGGTATCCTGTAAAAGCATTGCCAAACCAAAGAAATCGAACAAATTTTTCAAAACAGCAAAATAAAAACAATAAAACCTTTTTAATGTAAATTAATATTGAGGAATTAATTCTTTAAGGATTAATTCCTCAATATAAATTTACATTAAAAAATAATCTACGATAAAAATCCTGGTAATTAAGTACTTACAATAGTAAGTCGCCACAAGAAGTTGTCTCAAATATGAGAACCTTAAGTGGTCTAAGGGGAAATATGAGTCAATTGAAGAATTTAATGTCAGGAAGGCACGTTGACCATGGTAGCTCAAGGGTCAGAACGTCTGGACGGAAACCAGTAGATCCGTGGTTCAAATCCCGGCCATGGCATTGGATTTTTCAGTTGGCTCTATTTAATAAAACCTTTCTTCTTAAAATGAATCATGTCAGTGATATTCCTTTTTTTAATTTATTCAATGATCGATCAGCAGTACATGCTTTACAGATCCTTGTTAACTAATTGGAACTTTATGAACTATATAATAACGTGTAAGGAAAACCAAGTTGGCTCCTATTATCTATTTAACACTGTGAAACAAAAGAGAAAATAAGTTAATTAAAACAAACAAGTAATCAATGAGATAAGAACAACAGTCATTGTGAAACAATATTCATAGTTTTTTCAATCAGAGTCACTAAGCAGGAGATCCTGTGGGAGTCGTCTCTTCAGGCGTGGGCTGGCGGGTTCGTACGCCGATGTCGCACATCACAGCTCCTGGAACATCTGCAGGTTTGAGAAGAAGTGAGAGGCGATCTAACGTATATACTGGTGAAGAGGAAGGAGACCAAGTTCTTTATGCAGTTGTTGATTTCTTACGTACCAAGGGGCATCCGTGGCGATGCGCATAAATCGATTTTGCAGGACCTGTAGCCTTCGGCGATGAGTGTTGCTAGTCGAACCCCATACCTGGGAAGCATATGTGATAAGTGGCCGGACAAGAGATTTGTAGAGAAGCAGAGAGCATTCAATCCCAAGAGGAGTGTGTCTGTCAAGTAGGGGTCCAAGTTTTGAAAGACGTCTAGATGCCAACGAGATAAGTCGATCAATATGGGCTCGCCAAGTAAGTCTAGTGTCCAGCATTACTCCAAGGTATTTGACGGAGGTGGTAGGAGGTAGCCAGGGAATTGATTCATGCTTGATATGCAATTCGGGAGAGTTGGAGATGTGACGTAAGCTAAAAATCTTAGCTGCGGTCTTTTGAGTGTTAAGATGTATGCGCCAAGTATCGAACCATTCAACGAGACAGTCAAGAGAGGTTTGTAGCGTGTGAATAGTTGTAGGGAGATCTGTGCCGGAATGATATAAAACAGTATCATCAGCGTATAAGGCTATGGAGGTAGGGGTCAGGTCAGGAAGGTCATAGGTATAGATACTAAATAAGATTGGGGCCAATATGGATCCCTGAGGAACTCCTGCTGTAATATGGCGCTGAGATGACTCCATGCCACCAATGCGAACAGTAAATGTGCGATCTGATAGAAAACTTCAAATGGTAGTGAGTAGATACTGTGGAAGTCCAATGCTATACAGTTTGAAGATCAAACCCTCATGCCAAACTTTATCAAACGCCTGTGCTACGTCCAGGAAAAGGGCGGTTGTGCGCTTTCGTTGCTCAAAACCATGAATTACTGTTTGTGTTAGACGTAATAGTTGGTGAGATGTAGAATGTCTAGAACGAAATCCAAATTGGAAGGGTGGAATGAAGTGATATTCCTTGTTATCTGTCCCAGCTTTTGAGTAGTGACACCTACGTACAAAACATTACCAATGAGACAATTTCTGCAGTTGAAACTGAAGTATATAGAGGAATATCCATTTCTAAGAAGAGTTTACACATGAGTAGTGGGACACGAGTTCCATTCGTAGTTAATTTCTATCTGTCTTCATCAGCCACACGTCCGAGCTCAATTTGCTACGGGATTTCTATGTTTGAGATGCGATATACGTTGACTTTTCCAAGCCCCACGTCGAGAAGCCAGATATAACAGGGTTAATTCGTTATATTTTGATTTGTTTCTTGATGATTGTGCTAGATTAAATAAGAGTCATGAGAATTTTAGTTTCAGGCGAGGTTCGGAATAAAGTTTCGGAGATGTCAAATTTTGTAACTATTTAATTGTATTATTTAGATTACATTTTACTTGAACTTCCTTTCCCAGTCACTTCCAACATATCGATAAATTCTTACTTTGTTATTTTTAAACAGTTCCAAATATTACATAAATGTTCTTGATCCTGCTCCACTATTCATCACACTCATCATTACCAAACATCTCTCTTTACCAATATTGTTGATTTTTCGTAACTATTGTTACTCCTATCTTAATTTTGTGATTGGCCGATTTAATTCCACGTCACAAAATTACGTCATAGGATTATTACTACTGCCGATCACAAAATTACATATATTTTTATTTATTTAAATTAATACCTAGATTCACATAATTCTTTTTTTATACATTTATAAACTTTTCGTAACTTTTCTAAATATAACTCGAAACTACTGTTACAGTAGACAAAGTCACGTTACTTCAATACTTCTGAATTTGTTGCTATGGTAACGTTAAACTGGAGATATAGTACAAAAACTGTAAATATGTGATAACCTTTTAGTGCATTTGATTCAGATTAATACATAACTAACGGAAATATTTTAAAAGTTGGTTTCTGTGTGATACCAGAATGGAGAAGAAATCCTTCTTGAAAGGAGTGACTATGGTTAATTAAAATGCTAAAAATTCACAGGTACAGCACGAAACTGTCAAATTCATTAGCCACAGCCGAGAATTCTTCTTGTACTTATATAACTAGTTAAAGACTTTCAATCCAAAATGGCATAATTTCTTTACGATATATTCAGCCTTTATGCAGGACAACTCCAGTTTGGTGTTACTTACATCAAGAAAACACTTGAATCTGAAGTACAGTAAAATTATTATTCCTATTAAATAATAAAATTGATTAATAATTAAGACATAACCCTATATAGATAGTAATTAGCTTTGTGCGTCATCTATCGCCTGCCTGTGTACTTTGTGTTGTCAGAGACTTCCGCTACAAGCGGGTATCGTTAGTCATGTGGCTCTGACGTGTTGCGACTGCAAGATGCGGAGGGAGAAAGTTGGTAGTACCAACATACAGTAATGAGCAATTGAAGACATATCCTCAAAATTATATTTAGAAAGAAAATATTGTGACTTTGTAAGTTCGTAGAATTAGAAGGCCGAGTTGCAGATATTAAAAGTCTCCTTTATTTCTGTAGCAATACATTGTCTAGTCCTCATGTAAAAACATTACATCACACAATCTTCCAAGGTCGATCACAATAACAAACAGTAACAGCAGATTACAGCTTTAGCTCTCGTTAAAATAACACAGCTGGCTATCTCTTATTTCACAACTGTTTCACAACTACGCCTCTTTAAATACTTCACACATAATTTCTAAATGATTCCTAAATAAACCAGAACGCGAACAATCTATCAGTCCAGAAGTAACTGGAAATTTCCATTTATCGCAGTTTGTTTGTTTCGGCATACCCTTATCTACCTGTTATCTGTGTCCGCGGGCTCTCGGTTTTCACACTCCCCTCCTATCAGTTTCTTTTGTGTAAACAAGCCGCCTTATTGCGATCGGGTTGGTGACAATATAGTACTATATTAGCCTTAAAACACTGATATCCAACTTCCAATTTCATTATGATGCAAGATATTTATTACAACATCACTCTATTCGAATATTTCATTCACACACACACACACACACACACACACACACACACACACACACACACACACACACACTCACACACACACACACACACACACACACACACACACACTAACTGCATCTGTTCGTGCCTTCCTGATATTAAATTCCCTACTTGACTCATTATTTTTCCCAGTATTAATTCCTCAATATAAATTTACATTAAAATTAATCAGCAATACAAATCCTGGTAATTAATTACTTACAATAGTAAGTCGCCACAAGTGCTTGTCTCAAATATGAGAACCCTAAGTGGTCTAAGGGGAAATATGAGTCAATTGAAGAGTTTAATGTCACGAAGGCACGTTGACCATGGTAGCTGAAGGGGTAGAGCAATTGGACGGAAACCAGTAGATCCGTGGTTCAAATCCCGGCCATGGCATTGAATTTTTCAGTTGGCTCTAATTAATTCATTACGTGATGTTTACTTTTTAAAATAAATATCTTCAGATAATTTTTTGTCGTTTAACCATGAAATGAATCCCGAAGTTAAATTATTAGAACAATTAAATGGTCCCATAGATTTAAGAGTGTTAAAATAAATATTTTCTGCCACACTCTTAACTCTATGGAACCACTTAACTCTTTTAATAATTTAACTTCGGGATTAATTTTCATTCTGAAAATATTTATTATAAAAAACAAACATCACGTAATGAATTTTTACATACAGGCAATTGATTCTGTTTTTAGGTTTGTTTCGTATTCAGATGTTGGTAATGTTGGAAACGTAACATAATAAAAGAAAATACAGAAGTATTTTTTTGTCTTGAAAAGTGCAGAGTGATGCGCAGTGGTATCTGGACGAGTCCACCTCAGAACGGTTACAACTGGAGGGGAGGACAGGTCAGTTGCGTACCAGTTGCGAGCAAGTAAACACGTGCAGAGCTACTCGGTAACACTACAGCTTGTTTCAAAATGTGCTTGTGTCCTGGTTCCAAGAGAGCATTTATAAATGACGCCGCCTAGCAGCACATTAGGAAATAAAGTACTACATTTAAAAACACGAGAAGTAATAACCAATATCCATAGATTTATCAACAAGGAACAATGGTCTGGGTCAGCTATAAAATTCTGAGGAAGGGTATCTGAGGCAGCAGTTGTGTCTGAAAGCAGTTTAGGGGAGTTATTAAGGAAAGGAAAGCCATTGGTGTTAGTGCAACAACGTCCTTCTCTATGCCCAGTAAACAAATATTAAGAACATGCACAAAACCTAATTTGGATGTTTTAATTCAGAAGTAGTTAGGCGAACAATGAATAATTTTTTAAAACACAGGAAAACAAAGACCAAATTTAAAGAAAGTGCTTATGGAGCTTAAAAGTTCTACTGACTTCCAAGACAGTGTCTGACCATTAAGAAGAGTTCTTTTGAAGCTAGGATTATTTGAAAAAAAAAAAAAAAAAAAACACTAAGCCTGACAGACAAGTTTTAATCGAACATCGCACCATACGTGCAAAAAGACTTAAGTATTTACGAAATATTCGGATATATCGAAGTGAAGTTTATATGGATGAAACTTATATAAATACAGTACATACTGGACCATATGCCTGGAGTGAAATACGTTACAGGGACTCTGCAGCGATATTGAAAGGCCGTCAGTTGTTTATCATGCCTGCTGGAGGAGAACAGGGCTTTGTTCCAAATGCCTATGTACTATTTAAGATCCAACAAAAGCGTGGAGATTACTACCATAGTAAGAATTACAACTTAGTTTATAAGAGCTGCAAAAACTGGCTTCGAGAATGAAATTTGTTTTTAGACACCTTATGCAGCTCCCTCCCCTCTCGTAATCTTACGCGTGTGACGCATTGTGGCGATAGCTGCACTATCCCCACCGCAGTTGCTACTCATCCCTACCGCGCAGGATTCCTGTCAAGATAAAATAATACATCTGTAACATGGTAACCGAGATTTCCATAACAACGGGGTTTGGTTACTAAACTGAAGACGAAGGCGATGTGGCTTCTAAATCGATCTTTTATAATTAAGCAGGAATTATCAACTTCTTAAGTTAAGTGGAGATTTTGTTGCAATTATTTTTATTTGTGTAATATTTGTTGCTTCACTGTGACTAGCTTCACTTTCTGTGTGACCGTGTTGTAAGCTTACATTTGTTTGAGCCAAGTGGCTTCAGCTGCTTGCGCTGATGAACTTTCTTTTTGCGTGCGTGAATTCCGATTTTTAGTGTTCGTAAGTCCTGTTATTATCGCTATTATAATCATATGGCTGATGGTTCGTGAAATATGCAAATACGTGAAATATTTAAAATAATCCTTGTTCCTGTGCTTGAAATTCCCGCTAAAGAACAGCCAACTTCTTCAGAAGTATCAGAGTCGCAGAAAGAGCGGCCGCTTGTCAAAGAAGCGCGTCTTTTGAAGGACTCTGTGTTTTTTATAGACTGGGGAACCTGTCTGAAGAGTGAATATACACGGGCAATAGTAGAAACCCATGTGAACACAAAGAGATACGCGGTATTACTTCACCTTGAGTCTGCTACAATGAACGAGTTTCAAGCAATCAAAACGTAAACACCGTCATATACTCACAAAGTACAAAATTAATATTATCGCGGCGCTGGACATAAAAGTTTCGGCACAAATAGATAATAGAAGGCGGATAATGTTTCACGAGCTTGCATGAGCAGTTAACGATAACGTGGCGAGTGATCACAAAGGGGGGCAAATAATGTTATCTCAGATAAAGGAATCGCCGCCACAGGTAGGGTTTGATGTCTGGAAATTTCTAGAGATATCTCGATTGACGGAGAATGGTTGTTTTTCTTGTTTGTCCGTGGATGTTCTCGAGTTATGAATGAAGATATAAAAAGGATTGTGGCACGCCAGCAATTGTAGTTGTAAACAAGAGTGTTGTTGTAACGAGAGCTAAGGATGTAATCAGCTGTCACGGTTTGTTATTGTCATCGACCTTGGTTGACTGATGGCGTACGTAACGTAATGCTGCTGTAACCTATAAGAGTATTTCTACGAAAATAAAGGAGATTTTTAATTTCTGCAACTCGGCCTTTTAATTCTACGAGCCCACAAGGTCACAATGTCCTATGTATTACAGTTTTGTAAAGTAGAGAAATGCAAAGATTAATTTTTGCATTAGATAATACTACAGCAGCGGCAATGAACGGACTCTACTTAATATAGCTAAAGAGGTTCAAAATTCAAAGTGTACGTGAGAAAAACTTTCAAAAGCTAGTAAACTACACGCTCATACAGAAGTATTCGGACTGGAAAAGTCTAAAAAATGTTTTGTATGTAGAACTTTCTCCTGTTATTTGTTTGAGCTTTCCAGTAGTTATACTTTTTCAATTGGGAATTCAATACAAAGAGAGTGAACTTTCAAAGCCAACGCATAAGAACCAGCTCTAAAAATATTGTGACTTTGTAGGTTCCTAGAATTTAAAGTCCAATTTGCAAAAAACCAAATTGTTCTTTATTTGCGTAGAAATACACTTGCAGCAGCAGTATTACATCACATACACAATCGCCCCCTACTTCGGTAGGTACGGGTTTGGCACACCCGGGGTCCCGAGCCAACAGTCTCTCTCGTGTGGGCTCCTCTTCGTGGTTGAGGGAGACGGTCAACAGGCCCACCCACGTGTAGGCCGTGCGTGGAGATCCGAAGAGAAGGTTTTTAGATTCTTGTCTAGTTTAGAGTTTAGGATTTAGTGAACGAAATTTTTAGTAGGTTTTGATTGATGTTTTTTATGTACGTGTATTTTAATAGGTTTTGTTACACTTGTATAGTTTTTAAAAAGTTTTATATCTGGCTGTTGTCATGACTAGTTTTTTAAAGGGCGCTGATGACCGCCGTAGTTAAGCGCCCTTATATATATCATTATTATCATCATCATCAGATACACAATCTCCAAAGGTCGATGACCAAAACACAGCGTTCTGATTACATCTGTTTACAACATCAGCTCTCGTTATAACATCTGTGGACGGATGTTTAGATTGGAAAGCTCACATAAATTATATCTTACTTAAACTCAGCTCTGACTGTTATGTTATCCGAGAGCTGGTTAATGTGAGTTCTATTGACACACTTAAATTAGTATATTGTGCATTCTTTAACTCTGTTATGGAATAATATTTTGAGACAACTCACTAGAAAGTAACAAAAGAGGGTTATAAGAATCATTACTAACACCCACAACAGATGCTCCTGTAAAGATCTTTTTACAAGATTGAAGATATTAACGCTTCCTTGCATGTATATATTCTCGATACTAAAATTCTTTGTATGCAATCGTGCCTTATTTGCAACAAATAATGTAATTCTCAGAATAAACACTTGACAAAAGTATAATATCCATTATCCCAGTGCTAAACTTTCTTGCTTCCAGAAACTATCAAAATATTTGGCGCACTTCCTAATGTTCTTAAAGAAAAAATTGATAATTTCGGTGCTTTTAAAAATAATGTTAGACAGTACCTTTGCTCAAAATCTTTTTATTCTGTACAAGATTATCTGAATGACAAATTATCCTGATAATGTTTCTGTAGCTCTATAAGTAGTATCTAACTGTTCCAATGACAAATCATTACTAATAAATCTTTGATGCAAGTTGAAAGTTTATTTTTAATGTATATGTATTTAAGAAATAACAATGAATGGTATTCATTACAAAAAGGTTGAGACGTACTGGCATAAGACAAGTGAAAGCTGATACAGATACCACTGCGCATGGCTCTGCACTTTTCAAGATAAAAAAATAAATCTGTACCCGGGAATATTATTGGCTTCCCTCAACCCCGTCCGGAGACGTACCCGATCATATACGGGTATCGGGAACCATTGCCCCCTCGAGTCCAACCCACCCCGAACAACTCCCAAAGAGAGGGTCTCGAATGTTCGGCCCCTCTAGTAACGTCAGAGGTACCACGAATGCTTAGGGTCCGCAGTGCCCGCACCACGGCAGCTGAAGCAGAGGGATCCCTTCCCCTACGGGAACCCAATACAGAGACACCTCCGTCTCACACAAGAGTAATGCAGCCGTTGGGGGATATCCGTAAATCAGGACAAAATTCACGCCATTCTTCTTACTAGGCGACACACACTCACTGATTGCCCGAACTTCCACTTTAGAGGCCGAGGGATAGAGTGGAACAATTCCATCAAGTACCTGGGCGTCCAAATTGATAGAGGCCTAACTCTCCGCGATGACATCAGAGAACTCTCGGCACGGGTTCAGGGGGCTATTGCCTCTCTGTACCCAATGCTGTGTTCAGTCTCGATACCAGTCCGCTTAAAGTTACACCTCTATCGAGCGCTGATAATCCCAGTCGTGTGAGATCTGGGGCATGGCTGCAGATAGCCATATCTTCAGCGTGCAAAGAATAGAAGACACCGGTCCAACTATTCTGTAGGTCGTTCCTTCCCCGTAAGGTTGCTTCACGAAGATTCTCTTCTCCCATACGTGGAAGACGAAATTAGGCGTCGGGCTACAACATTTTACTCTCATTCCCAACACACAAAAGCGCCCTGGTTCGGTCTCTAGGAGACTACGACGCTACAAGACGCCGCTTCAGGCTTTTCCGGGTTTCCCGTATGGCATGCAGGCATCCGAGGTAACACTGCAGTTAATCGGAAAAGCAGCAAAAGCTGAACTCCATAATCTTCAAATGAGCTGTTTCGCTACAAAATATACCCCATTTTTAGTTCAAGAGGTCCCGAGTTCGAATCTCGGTCAGGGTGAGTTACCTGGATAAGGTTTTTTCCGGAGTTTTCCCTTATCCTTCAAGACGAATGTCGGGTAAATTTAAGCTCCATGGACCCTGGACTCATTTGAGCATCATTTCACCTAATTCATTCACCGTCCGATATAACTTAACGTTGGGGCGTACGTAAATTACAAAAAATTATCCCATTGTTAATGCAGGGAGTAAAAAAATGGATTGGCATCCTGTACAAAATCAGAAAAGCAAGAAAAGATAAGATACCTTGTAAAATTCCTCAAAAATCTTCAACCTGCGGTTAACCCCAAAACCTGGTGGATACGCAGCAAAAACCTTCTGGCTGTTAGCAGCCTGTCAGTACCTGCGATGTGACAGTCAGTCAGTCGGTAATTGAACTGGCGTGCGTGAATAGCTGTGTTTGAGGTCTATGACCTTGCAAGTTGTATTTTGTATTGACGTGGTTATGGACTGTGAAGGTTGATAACAGTGTAATTCTACCGAAACAAAAAACAATCTTGAGTGTTCGTAACTCAGAGCTTTAATTTCACGAACCCACAAAGTCACAGGATGGAGAAGAGATCCTCTTTGAAAAGAGTGACTACGGTTCATTAAAATGTTCAAAATTCAGTGGCAGATGACAACACTTTCAAATTCATTAGCCAAAGCCAAGAATTCTTCTTGTACTTATATAACTAGTTAAAGACTTTCAATCTAAAATAACATACTTTCTTTACGATATATTCATTCTTTATGCAGGACAACTCTAGTTTTGTGCTACTTACATAAAGAAGACCTTTGAATCTGAAGTGCAGTAAAGTTATTATTCCTATTAAATAATAAAATTGATTAATTATTAAGACATAACCTTATATAGATAGTAATTAGGTTTCTGCGTCATCTATCGTCTGCTAGTGGACTTTGTGTTGTCAGAGACTTCCGCTACAAGCGGGTAGCGCTAGTTATGCGACTCTGACGTTTTGCGACTGCAAGAGGCGGAGGGGGAAAGTTAGTAGTACCAACATACAGTAATGAGCAATTGAAGTCATCCTCAAAATTATATTTAGAAAGAAAATATTGTAACTTTGTGGGTTCGTAGAATTAGAAGGCCGAGTTGCAAATATTAAAAGTCTCCTTTATTTCTGTAGCAATACATTGTCTACTTCTCACGTAAAAGCATTACATCACACAATCTTCCAAGGTCGATCACAATAACAAACAGTAGCAGCAGATTACAGCTTTAGCTCTCGTTACAACAACACAGCTGGCTATCTCTCATTTCACAACTGTTTCACAACTACGCCTCTTTAAATACTTCACAGATCATTTCTAGATTATTCGTAAATAAACCAAAACGCGAACAATCTCTGTCAGTCCAGAAGTAAGTAGAAATTTCCATTTATCTCAGTTTGTTTGTTTCGGCAGACCCTTATCTGCCTGTTATCTATGTCCGCGGGCTCTCGGTTTTTACACTCCCCTCCTATCAGTTTCTTTTGTGTAAACAAGCCGCCTTATCGCGATCGGGTTGGCGACAATATAGTACTAAATTAGCTTTAAAACACTGATATCCAACTTCCAATTTCATTATGATGCAAGATATTTATTACATCACTCTATTCGAATATTTCATTTACATCTTTCACACAAACACACACACACACACACACACATACACACATACACAAACACACACACACACACATACACACACACACATACACACACACAAACACACACACACACACACACACACACACACACACACTAACTGCATCTGTTGGTGCCTTCCTGATATTAAATTCCCTAACTGACTCATTGTATTTCCCGGTATTAATACCTCAATATAAATTTACATTAAAAATAATCAGCAATACTAATCCTGGTAATTAATTACTTACAATTGTAAGTCGCCACAAGTGCTTGTCTCAAATATGAGAACCCTAAGTGGTCTAAGGGGAAATATGAGATAATTGGAGAGTTTAATGTCACGAAGGCACGTTGACCATGGTAGCTAAAGGGTTATAGCAATTGGACGGAAACCAGTAGATCCGTGGTTCAATTCCCGGCCATGGCATTGAATTTTTCAGTTGGCTCTAATTAATTCATTACGTGATGTTTATTTTTTAAAATAAATACTTTCAGATAATTTTTTGTCGTTTAACCATGAAATGAATCCCGAAGTTAAATTATTAAAACAATTAAATGGTCCCATAGAGTTAAGAGTGTTAAATATTTTCTGCCACACTCTTAACTCTATGGGACCATTTAACTGTTTTAATAATTTAACTTCGGGATTCATTTTCATTCTCAAAATATTTATTTTAAAAAATAAACATCACGCAATGAATTTTTACATACCGGCAATTAATTCTGTTTTTAGGTTTGTTTCGTATTCAGATGTTAATAATGTTGGTAACGTAACGCAATAAAAGAAAATACAGATGTATTTTTTTATCTTGAAAAGTGCAGAGCGATGCGCAGTGGTATATGGGCGAGTCCACCTCAGAACGGTTACAACAGGAGGGGAGGGCAGGTCAGTTGCGTACCAGTTGCGAACAAGTAAACACGTGCAGAGCTACTCGGTAACACTACAGCTTGTTTCAAAATGTGCTTGTCTCCTGGTTCCAAGAGAGCATTTATAAATGACGCCTCCTAGCAGCATATTAGGAAATAAAGTGCTACATTTAAAAACACGAGAAGTAATAACCAATATCCATAGATTTATAAAAAAGAAACAATGGTCTGGGTCAGCTATAAAAGTCTGGTTAAGGGTATCTGAAGCAACAGTTGTGTCTGAAAGCATTTTAGATGAATTATTAAGTAAAGAAAAGCCATTGGTGCTAGTGCAACAACGTCATTCTCTGTGCCCAGTAAACAAAGATTAAGAACATGCACAAAATCTAATTTGGATGTTTTAATTCAGAAGTATTTAGGCGAACTATGAATAATTTTTAAAGCACAGAAAAACAAACACCAACTTTGAAGAAAGTGCTTATGAAGCTTAAAAGTTCTACTGACTTCCAAGGCAGTGTCCGAACATTAAGAAGAGTTCTTTTGAAGCTAGGATTATTTGAAAAATAAAAAACACTAAGCGTGACAGACAAATTTTAATCGAACATCGCACCATACGTGCAAAAAGGTTTAAGTATTTACGAAATATTCGGAGGTAACGAAGTGAAGTTTATATAGTTTATATGGATGAAACTTATATAAATACACCACATACTGGACCATATGTCTGGAGTGAAATACGTTACAGGGACTCTGCAGCGATATTGAAAGTCCGACAGTTGTTTATCATGCCTAGTGGAGGAGAACAGGGTTTTGTTCCAAATGCCTATGTACTATTTAGGATCCAACAAAAGCATGGAGATTACCACCATAGTAAGAATTACAACTCAGTTTATAAGAGCTGCAAAAACTGGTTTCTTTTAATCCTGAGAGCAAACAGCAAAACTCAGTGTGGAATTCTCCTTCATCATCAACCCCCAAAAAGCAAAATTGGTTGTTTCTGCTGGGAAAGATATGGTCATCTCATTCTTTGATATTCATGGAATGGTTTATCAGCATGTTGTACCTGCACACACATCAGTAGCCGGACAATACTACAGCGATGTCCTGAAAACATTGCAAGTCCATATCAGGCGCTAAAGACCACATTTCCGTAAAGCAGGCTGGATGATACACCTGGATAATGCGTGGCCGAATATTGCCAAAGTTTTTAAGGAATATCTTGCAAAAATCAACGTGAAGTGAATCCCTCACACTTCCTACAGTTCGGGTTTAGCCCCATGCGACATTTTTCTATTCCCTAACTAGAAGAAACGCCTTCGTGGGAGGCATTATGCATCATCAAAAGCAGTGGTGAAGGCTGAGGAGGTGATTTTGAAGGATCCCTCAAAAAATGGTTTCCAGCATGTCTTTGAAGACTGGCAGAAACGCTGTGACAAGTGCATCACATTCAGGGGAGAGTATTTTGAGAAGGACCATCAAAATTATGTGGATGAGTTAAGGTACGTTGTCAAAAATTGTTATAATTATTAATTGAACAGCTCCTAAATAGGCATTATCGAAGTGTCGCTTAGTATAAGTTGAACAGGTGTTTAGGTCTTTAAAATTTGTCTTCTACTTATATAACTAGCTAAAGACTTTTGAGGTAAAACTACATATTTTTTTTACACACTTATCCAAACTTTGTGCACTATATTTCTAGATTGCTGCCATTGCATAAAGAAAACATAATTATCTGAAGTGTAATATAATTATTCTTTATATTTTATGAACAAATTTCTTAATAATTAAAACATATCTCTATAGAGATTGTAATTAAGCCCTATGCGTCATCTATCGCCTGCCAGTCTAATTTGTGTTGCCAGAGACCTCCGCTACAAGCAAGTAGCGCTAGTTATGCGGCTGCTTGCCAAAGAAGCGGGTCTTTTAAACGACTCAATGTTTGTCACAGATTGGGTAACCTGTCTGAAGAGTGAATGTACAGTGGAAGCCTGCGTGAGTACAAACAGATAAACGTATTATTTCACATCCGGTAATAAAGTAGTTAGAGTCTCTTACAGTGGACGGGTTTGAACCAAGTCAAACTGTAAACACCGTAACCTGCCCTCCCCTCCAGTTGTAACCGTTCTGAGGTGGACTCGTCCAGATACCACCGCGCATCGCTCTGCACTTTTCAAGATAAAAAAGTACATCTGTACTCGGGAATATTAATGGCTTCCCTCAACCCCGTCCGGAGACGTACCTGATCACTCACGGGTATCGGGAACCACTGCCCCCCTCGGGTCCAACCCAATCCGAACAACTCTCAAAGGGAGGGGCTCGAATGTTCGGCCCCTATAGTAACGTCAGAGGTACCACGAGTGCTAAGGGTCCGCAGCGCCCGCACCACGGCAGCTGAAGCAGAGGGATACCCTCCCCTACGGGAACCCAATACAGAGACACCTCCGTCTCACACAAGAGTAGTACAGCCGTTGGAATATATCCGTAAATCCGGACAAAATTCACGCCATTCTTCTTACAAGGCGACACACACTCACTGATTGCCCCAACTTCCACTTTAGAGGCCGAGGGATAGAGTGGACCAATTCCATCAAGTACCTGGGCGTAAAATTGATAGAGGCCTAACTCTCCGCGATGACATCAGAGAACTCTCGGCACGGGTTCATGGAGCTATTGCCTCTCTGTACCCAATGCTGGGCTCAGTTAAAGTTACGCCTCTATCGAGCGCTGATAATCCCAGTCGTGTGAGATCTGGGGCATGGCTGCAGATAGCCATATCTTCAGCGTACAAAGAATAGAAGGCAACGGTCCACCTATTCTGTAGGTAGCTCCTTCCCCGTGAGGTTGCATCACGAAGATTCTCTTCTCCCATACGTGGAGGACGAAATAAGGCGTCGGGCTACAACATTTTACGCTCAATTCCTAACACACAGAAGCACCCTGCTTCGGTCTCTAGGTGACTACGACGCTACAAGACGCCGCTTCAGGCTTTTCCGGGTTTCCCGTATGGCATGCGGGCATCCGAGGTAACACTGCAGTTAATCGGAACAGCAGCAAAAGCTGAACTCCATAATCTTCAAATGAGCTGTTTCGCTACAAAATATACCCCATTGTTAGTTCAAGAGGTCCCGAGTTCGAAATTCGGTCAGGGTGAGTTACCTGGATAAGGTTTTTTCCAGGGTTTTCCTTATCCTTCAAGACGAATGTCGGGTAACTTTAAGCTCCATGGACCCTGGACACATTTGAGCATTATTTCACCCAATTCATTCACCGTCCGATATAACTTTACGTTGGGGCTGACGTAAATCACAAAAAAACCCATTGTTAATGCAGGGAGTAAAAAAATGGATTGGCATCCTTTACTAAATCAGAGAAGAATGAAAAGCTACCTTGTAAAATTCCTCAACATAATAATCCCACCCCATCGTGCATCACCAAAATTTTCAACCTGCAGTTAACCCCAAAACCTGGTGGATACGCAAAAAAAAAAAAAAAAAAAAAAAAAAAAAAAAAAAAAAAAAAAAAAAAAAAACCTTCTGGCTGTGACAGTCAGTTGTGTTTGTGGTCTATGACCTTGCAAGTTGTATTGTGTATTGACGTGGTTAAGGACTGTAAAGCTTGATAACAGTGTATTTCTGCCGAAACAAAAAGCAATCTTGAGTGTTGCTAACCTGGAATTTAATTTCGCGACCCCACAAATTCAAAGTATGGAGAAGAGATCCTTCTTGAAATGAGTGACTATGGTTCATCAAAATGTTCCAAATTTTAAAATGAAAACCCAAAAGTGCCAAATTCATTAGCCAACGACAAGAATTCTACTTGTAGTTATATAACTAGTTAAAGACTTTCAATCTAAAATGGCATATTTTCTTTACGATATATTCATTCTTTATGCAGGACAACTCCAGCTTTGTGTTACTTTCATAAAGAAGACATTTGAATCTGAAGTACAGTAAAATTATTATTCCTATTAAATAATAAAATTGATTAATAATTAAGACATATCCCTATAGAGATAGTAATTAGCTTTGTGCGTCATCTATCGCCTGCCAGTGTACTTTGTGTTGTAAGAGACTTCCGCTACAAGCGGGTAGCGCTAGTTATGCGGCTCTGCCGTTTTACGACTGCAAGATGCGGAGGGGGAAAGTTAGTTAGTAGTACCAACATACAGTAATGAGCAATTGAAGACATCCTCAAATTATCTTTAGAAAGAAAATATTGTAACTTTGTGGGTTCGTAGAATTAGAAGGCCGAGTTGCAGGAATACATTGTAGCAATACATTGTCTAGTTCTCACGTAAAAACATTACATCACACAATTTTACAAGGTCGATCACAGTAACAAACAGTGACAGCTGATTACTGTTTTAGCTCTCGTTACAACAACACAGCTGGCTGTCTCTCATTTCACAACTGTTTCACAACTACGCCTCTTTAAATACTTCACAGATCATTTCTAGATTATTCGTAAATAAACCAGAACGCCAACAATCTATCAGTCCAGAAGTAACTAGAAAGTTCCATTTATCTCAGTTTGTTTCGGCATACCCTTATCTACCTGTTATCTGTGTCCGCGAGCTCTCGGTTTTCACACTCCCCTCCTATCAGTTTCTTTTGTGTAAACAAGCCGCCTTATCGCGATCGGGTTGGCGACAATATATTACTATATTAGCTTTAAAACGCAGATATCCAACTTCCAATTTCATTATGATGCAAGATATTTATTACATCAGTCTATTCGAATATTTCATTCACACACACACACACACACACACACACACACACACACACACACACACACACACACACACACACACACACAAACTGCATCTGTAGGTGCCTTCCTGATATTAAATTCCCTAATTGACTCATTATATTTCCCGGTATTAATTCCTCAATATAAATTTACATTAAAAATAACCAGCAATAGAAATCCTGGTAATTAATTACTTACAATAGTAAGTCGCCACAAGTGGTTGTCTCAAATATGAGAACCCTAAGTGATCTAAGGGGAAATATGAGTTAATTTGAGAGTTTAATGTCACGAAGGCACGTTGACCATGGTAGCTCAAGGGGTAGAGCAATTTGACGGAAACCAGTAGATCCGTGGTTCAAATCCCGGCCATGGCATTGAATTTTTCAGTTGACTCTAATTAATTCATTACGTGATGTTTATTTTTTAAAATAATAATTTTCAGATAATTTTTTGTCGTTTAACCATGAAATGAATCCCGAAGTTAAATTATTAAAACAATTAAATGGTCCCATAGAGTTAACAGTGTTAAATATTTTCTGCCACACTCTTAACTCTATGGGACCATTTAATTGTTTTAACAATTTAACCTCGGGATTCATTTTCATTCTGAAAATATTTATTTTAAAAAATAAACGTCACGTAATAAATTTTGCCATACTAACAATTGATTCTGTTTTTAGGTTTGCTTCGTATTCAGATGTTAATAATGTTGGTAACGTAACGTAATAAAAGAAAATACAGAAGTATTTTTGTATCTTGAAAAGTGCAGAGCGATGCGCAGTGGTATCTGGACGAGTCCACCTCAGAACGGTTACAACTGGAGGGGAGGGCAGGTCAGTTGCGTACCAGCTGCGAGCAAGTGAACACGTGCAGAGCTACTCGGTAACAGTACAGCTTGTTTCAAAATGTGCTTGTCTCCTGGTTCCAAGAGAGCATTTATAAATGACGCCTCCTAACAGCACATTAGGAAATAAAGTGCTACATTTAAAAACACGAGAAGTAATAACCAATATCCATATATTTATAAAAAGGGAACAATGGTCTGGGTCAGCTATAAAAATCAGGGGAAGGGTATCTGAGGCAACAGTTGTGTCTGAAAGCAGTTTAGGAACTGTAAAAATAATATAATATTTACAACTCAAAAGACTCAAAATTTTGTGTGTATAATTGACAATCGCCAATGCAATATTATAATAACAAAGCAACTGCACTACAACATTTTTGGAGCTGAATGCAGCCTAATGTTGCCCTAGGGCACCACCATACAGCAAAAGGTTATCACACATTTACACTTTGTTTAGTATATCTCCAGTTTGACCTTACTTACTTAAAGAATACATATTAACTTGAACCACAATAAAGCCATTTCCATTTTATGAATTAATTGTGTAATCCTTAATTTATAAGTAAATAGTCTTTAACGTTTAGCTATAAATTTGTTATTCAATTATTTCACATGTTTCCGCTATTAACCATAATTACCAGAGAAGGTATAAGTCATAAATGACCTTATGCAGTCTTTGCGATTCTTGTATACTTATATTGTATCTTTTACCTTTACCATTTAAGTGATCCTGAATGAACACGAATTCTGAGGATAATGCCAGAAAATTTAAGATAGCCAATTCATAATTAATGAAATCACTTGGACATTTTTTGAAAGATTGGAAATTTAATCATTTTTGTACAGTAGCCGTGTGTAGGCTAAGATTTGGATCGAGCCGGATTGAAAAATTCAATGCCACGTCCGCGATTTGAACCACCGATCTCCCGGTCTCCGTCCTTACATACTTGCAGAGTTAGTAAGTCGCCACAAAATGGCTCGTATCTCATTGTTTATGAGAACTCCTACTAGGAAACATATGAGTCAGTTGGAAAATTTAATGTCATGACTGCACGTTGGCCATGGTAGCTCATTTGTTTGTTGTAATTTACGTCCTCCTGCGTTAAGTTATATCGACGATGAATGGAATGGACGAAATGATGCTCAAATGAGCCCAGGGTCCATGGAGCTTAGAATTACCAGACATTCGTCTTTCAGAATAAGGGAAAACCGCGGTAAAAGCCTTATCCATGTAACTTACCCTGACAGAGATTCGAAGTCGGCACGTCTTGAACGTGAGGCAGAAAGGCTACCACCACGCTATCGAGAGGAGGGCCTCAATAGAGTGATCCGCGGTTCAAATTTCGACCAAGGTATTGAATTTTTCAGTCTGACTCTATTTGTTCAAATGTTTGAAGGAACCAAAATCTTCGGAAAATGTTGAACATAATGGAGCAGAGATGTTCCTTGAAAGTGTTTATGCCGTGGCCTGGATAGAAGCTATACATAAATATAAAATAACGTGCTTTTTCGAGGAATTCCCTTCTTTGGTATCAACACCTCATGTGACTTTTTTGTCCGTTCTTTCGAAACATATTTGGTTCGTATTTACGTACAGACAATTCAATAATCAATCTTTCAGAACCTCTCAAACTTTGATCACGTAAAATGAGATTAAAAAGGAATGACTATGGTTCATTAAAATGATTAATTTGTTCATTTGCAGTTATTGACCCAGTTCATTATTCAACACCATGCCATGCCATGTGGTGCTGACTGACTGTATAAAGCCAGAAGGTTTTTGCTGCGTGCCCACCCGTTTTTAAGGGTTTTACCGCAGGTAAGGTAATATCGGGATGTTGTAGGGTGAAGTATTGATTTTTAGGATGATGAATTTTTCTGAGGTTACTAGTAGTACCTGGGGGTTGAAGGACAGGATGCAACACCTTGCACCCTGGTGTTTTATTTATTTAAATTTTGGGTTTATAATTTTGATGACAAGTAACTTGGAAGAATTATGCGGAGCTCAGCTTTAGCTGCAGTTCGGATTAGCTCCTTGGTTATCTCGGATGCCCGCAAGCCATGCGGGGTAACCGGTGCTGACTAGAGCGACGTCTAGTGGGGTCATAATCTCCCAGGGATCTGACAAGGGCGCTTCTGTGGTTGGGTAAACTTGCTTACAATTTTGATGCCCGAGGCCTCGTGTAGCAACCTGGTAGGAAAATAACGTCCCACAGAATATATAGACCTGAGTCCTCTATTCTGTGCACGTTGGAGCCATGCTAGCCAGCTGACCGCGGCCATGCCCCAGATCTCACAGGCATACAGCATAACCGGGATTACCAGCGCTCGGAAGAGGTATAACTTCATGCCAACTGGCATCGAGGTTGACCCCAGCATTGGGTACAGGGAAGCAATTGCTCCCTGTACCTTAGCCGCTCGGTCCCTGATGTGTTAGCGAAAAGTTAGACCTTTGTCCAAGTTAACACCTAGGTACTGGACAGAGTTAGTCCACTCTATCCTTCGACCTCGGTAGCTGAAATTGGGGCAGTCTGCGGGGGTGTGGCACTTTGTAAAAAGTATGGCGTGGCTTTTGTCCGGATTAACGGACATCCGCCAACGCCTACACCACTGCTATGTGAGACGGAGATGTCTTTGTAGGGGGTTGAAGGCTCTGAGGATGTGTTTGTCTTTGCAGAACAGAAGCACGACGTCAGCGTATTGTGCCATTTCGACTCGTGGCTCTGTTGGGAAGTCTGCCATAAAGACGTTGAATAGGGTGGGGGATAGTACAGAGCCTTCGGGGACTCCGCCTCTCACTGGTCTGAGTGTAGATGTTTTCCCCGCGACTGTGACTTTGAATGTGCGGTGTCGCAAGAAGCTGTGTATAATGTTGAGTAATTGTGTTGGTAGGCCCAGGTGGATCAATTTGTAGAGGAGCCCGGCGTGCCATGTCATGGAGAAGGCCTTCTCGACATCCAAAGAAACTGAAGCAGTGAAGGCGCCTTCCTAGAAACCCAGGGCAGCAGTCCCCACCACCCGCAGCAACTGTTGGATTGTCGAGTGCCCAGGACGAAAACCAAACTGATGTGCGGGAATGGCTTGAAGGTCTCCCAGTATTGGGGACAAGCAGATGAGAATCAACCTCTCGAGAACTTTCGAGAGGGTGGAAAGGAGGCTGATGGATCGGTAGCTGGAGGGGTGAACCGGATCTTTCCCAGGTTTCAATATGCAAATCACCCGGGCCTCTCTACACTCTCGTGGAAAGTACCCAAAGGCGAGGCACATGTTGAAATTCCTAGTGAGGAATAGAACCGCGTTGAAGGGGAGATGGCGGAGCATTAGGGGGGTTAGCCCGTCCGGCCCCGCTGCCTTCTTTGCTTAATGGCTAACTACAAGAATTCTTCTAATACTTATATAACTAGTGAAAGGCTTTTGAACTAAAAATTCAATATCTTCTTTACACAGAAATTCAGTCTAAATGTGAGACACCTCGGCCTTGGTGATTCTTACATAAAGAGTACATTTTTCTTTGATCTCCAATAAAATTGTTCCTCCTTTCTGTTCAAATTGATTAAAAATCAAGACATATTCTTATATAGAGAGTAATTAGGTTCGTGCGCCATCTATCGCCTCCCGGTCTATTTTGTGTTGTCAGACACTTCCACTACAAGCAAGTAGCGCTAGTTATGCGGCCGCTTGTCAAAGAGGCGGGTGTTTTCAACGCCTCAGTGTTTGTCAGACTAGGTAACCTGTCTGAAGAGTAAATGTACACGGCCAGCAGTGGAAGCCTGCGTGAGCACAGAGAGATACGTGGTAGTACTTTACGTTGAGTCTCCTACAATAGACGAGTTTGAATTAAGTAAAAATGTAAACAATGTCATACACTCACAAAGTAGAAAATTAATATCTTATGTGTTGCGGTTTTGTAAAGTAGAGAAATTTAAGGTTAATTACTCCATTAAATAATACTAGAACAACGGCAGTGAACGAGCTGTACTTAATATAGCCAAAGAGGTTCAAAATCCAAAGTGTACGGGAGAAAAACGTTCAAAACATCCTCCTCATACAAAAGTGTTCGGACTCGATGATTTGAAAAAACGTTTTGTGTGTAGAACTTTTCTCTGGTTTTACGAACAGAGAAAAGAAGTTAAAATTATAAAATAGAAGTATTTATAAACAGTGGAGTTTTATCAATAAAATATTTTAAACCACTTGTCAAACTATAAAACACTTTAGCCCCACTTACATTTAAAATTAAAGTACATATTAATAATAACGAAATTTTAGTTTCCTTTGATATCAGTTCATTATTTACAGAAAAGCTACCAACTTTGATTAAGCTGTGGCTTTCAGATCAAGGTTTTGCTGAAACCATAATTGAAGAATATAACAAACTCTTTACTTTATGCATCAACCAAAACAGCTTCATGTTCAATCAAAAGTATTACAAACAAACCTCAAGGTTTAGCTATGGGTAACCCCATATCACCGTTATTGGCTGATTTTTATATAAGTTATTTGTAAACACGGGTGACAAAAGCTTTTCCACATATTGTTAAAGTGTTGTTTCGTTATGCTGATAAACAGTTAGATAAACAGACATTAAATGTTCGCGCCAGTATCGTCATTTGATCCGGTGGGCGCATGAATATTTCACTTGGCGCCGGTTATGCGGCCAGCCAATCATGTGATTTGAGAGCGCGCAAAAAAGAGGCTTCTTCTTCCTTTATAGTTATAGACATGTTGAAACATGTGATGTGCTTCGTTGTGTGGCTGCGTGCAGCTTGTTGTTGCAATGAAAGAACCGTTTAGTTTACCACATATATTAAATGTATTGTTGTCTTCTTCATGATTATTCACATAAGAAATGTAGCGTGTGCAATAAATTTATCTGATGATATGAATACAGCTCTATCGAGTACAGTCCACAAAATCAGTTTCCTTGGTTACTGCTAAAATCGAGGTGGACCTCCGCATTAAATAAAGCCCGACACGAATAGCTCTCAGGATCAAAATGATGTAGCCAAGTTTCATCAGCAGTGATTACGTTTGAAAGAAACTCCGGATCTTCTTCTAACATCAACTTTAACTACATGTTACCTCCATTACAGCTGTAGGCGTACTTAACATGTCTGAACTTACCTGGCTCTCACAGTCCGGAACCAGGAGTACCAACAATGAAACTACTACGGCGTGTTTGTTTCACATTAAGCTAACAGAATATAATAAGATTTAATTATAGTGCGAAAAATTAATGCCGAAAAATATTATGATCATTCTTTATTGAACTGCCCTCGTACATTACTCCGGTATATGGATGATTTTAATTAATCAGAGCAAATTGAAAAATTCAATTCCACGGCCGGCATTTGAACCATAATTAATTAAAGTCATCCATATACCGGAGTAATGTATTTAAAAGAATTAATTCTTTAAGGATTATTTCCTTATTATAAATTTACATTAAAAAATTTCAGCGACAAAAATCCTGGTATTTAAGCACTTACAATAGTAAGTCGCCACAAATGTTTATCTCGAATAAGAGAACTTTAAGTGGTCTACCGGGAAAATATCATGAGTCAATTGGAGAACTTAATATTAGGACGGGACGTTGGCCATGGTAGCTCAAGGGGTTAGAGCGACAGGGCGGAAACCAGGAGATCCGTGGTTCAAATCCCGTCCGTGGCATTGAATTTTATCAGTTGTCTCTAATTAAATAAAATCTTTAGTACTTTCGTCTCTATTGTTGAAATGTAAGAACCATCGTTGTGACTAACGACATCTCTTTCCACTTCACATATTCTTCGAGATGCGACAGCGACAGTAGCGTTTTAGAAATACTCTAAGTTCTGACTTTGTTATCTCCATTTTGTGATAATTTATTAACAATTGAAGACTGATACATTGTCACAATGTACACAACAGTAGACATGTATTCTGTTAAAGCATTGCCAAACCAAAGAAATCGATCAAATTTTCTAAAACAGCAAAATAAAAACAATAAAACCTTTCTTCTTAAAATGAATAATGTCACTGACATTCCTTTTATTTTTTAATTTATTCAATGATCGATCAGCAGTACATGCTTTACAGATCCTTGTTAACTAATTGAATCTTTATGAACTATATAATAACATGTAAGGAAAACCAAGTTGGCTCCTACTATCCTACTATCTATTTAACACTGTGAAATAAAAGAGAAAAGTAACAGTTAATTAAAACAAACAAGTGATCAAAGAGATAAGAACAACAATCATTGTGAAACAACATTCACAGTTTTTTCATTCAGAGTCACTAAGGAGGAGATCCTGTGGGAGTCGTCTCTTCAGGCGTGTGGGCTGGCGGGTTCGTACGCCGATGTCGTACATCACAGCTCCTGGAACATCTGGCAGGTTTGAGAAGGAGCGGGAGGCGATCTGACGTATGTACTGGTGAAGAGGAAGGAGACCAAGTTCTTTATGCAGTTGTTGATTTCTTACGTACCAAGGGGCATCCGTAGCGATGCGCATAAATCCATTTTGCAGGACCTGTAGCCTTCGGAGATGAGTGTTGCTAGCCGTACCCCATACTTGGGAAGCATATGTGATAAGTGGCCGGACAAGAGATTTGTAGAGAAGCAGAGAGCATTCAATCCCAAGAGGAGTGTGTCTGTGAAGTAGCGGACCGAGTTTTGAAAGTCGTCCTCATGCCAACGAGATAAGTCGATCAATATAGGCTCGCCAAGTAAGTCTAGTGTCCAGCATTCCTCCAAGGTATTTGACGGAGGTGGTAGGAGGTAGCCAGGGAATTGATTCATGCTTAATATGCAATTCGGGAGAGTTGGAGATGTGACGTAAGTTAAAAATCTTAGCTGCGGTCTTTTGAGTGTTAAGACGTATGCGCCAAGTATCGAACCATTCAACGAGGCAGGCAAGAGAGGTTGGTAGCGTGAGAATAGTTGTAGGGAGATCTGTGCCGGAATGGTATAAAACAGTATCATCAGCGTATAAGGCTATGGAGATAGGGGCCAAGTCAGGAAGATCATAGGTATAGATACCGTCACCCTGGTGGTAGACTCGCGAAGCCGATAAAAAAATGATGGCCGATCGTTACCGGAAATGAGAGATAGTTGAGCGTAGTTGTTGGAAAAATAAACAGTTGAAGGTTAGCTAGCAAATTTGTAATGGTGAACAGGGTATTTCGAGGAGAATAAAGTGTAGTTTTTGTGTTTCGTAACCTCGTTTTATCATTTCACGAACCCACAAAGTCACAACTGGTGTCAGGAAGCGGGACAACAACGTCACCAAACATTATGACCATGGAATCGGCATTGGAAATGCTTTGCAGAAGATGAACGAATTAACAGCGAAGTCGGAAGCGGCAAATAACAACCTGGCCGCACAGTTGAAAGAAATAAAGACCGAATTGACCACGAATGAAGGCAGTGAACGACAGTCTGGCCACGGAAATGAAGGAGCCGAACGAGCTCCTCGCCGCCAAATTTGAGGAACAGTTGGCCGGCGTGAGGGATGACGTGACGGAGCTGGGCAAGCGGATGGGCCAAGTGGACGAGCGCGTCGAGGACCTGGCGAACCGCTTCAATGACCTAGAGGAAAAGGGCGACAATAATGCCATGTCCCTGAACGCCATGGCTGAAGACGTCTGAGACCTCGCGAACCGCGTAAATAACCTGGAGGGAAACGCCGACAGCAGCGTCGAGTCCCTGAACTCCATGGTGGAGGACGTCGTCGGCAGGAAGCTGAAGGACTTGAAGGCTGGCCCAGCGGGACGCGACACAATATCGGCGCGCGTCAAACCTCCGAAATATGACGGCGCGTCAACATTCGAGGTCTTCCGCCGCCAGTTCGACACAGTGGCCAGGCACAACAGATGGTCACCGGAGGAGGAGGCCACACAGTTAATAGCCAGCCTCCAGGGACGGGCCGCGGAAATCCTAAACGCGGTGCAGACGACGGCGGCGCCCAAGGACATCTGGGAGGCCCTGGAGAATCGTTTCGGGAACCACCGCTTAGCCGCAGCATACCGCAGCCAGCTAAAGGCAAGGTCGCAGCAGCCGAGGGAGACGCTGCAGGAGTTCGCCATAGTGATCGAGCAGCTGGCTAGCAAGGCCTTGGTTGACCTGCCACTGGAGTTCGTATCCCGGGAAGCCGCCTACAACTTTGTCGACGGGGTACGGGACACGGAGATTCATCAGCGCCTAATGTTCGGCGATTATAAAACCATTCACGAGGCACTGACAGCGGCATTAAGGATGGAGGTGGCCAAGGTAGCATCTATTCCGACGTCGAGAACGAGGAGTGTCCACTACGCCTGAGACAGAAGACCAGCTATGGGACGCCGGCGAACACCTAGTGGCCTGTGTTGGGAGTGTGGACAGCCCGGACACTTGCGGAGAGACTGCCCACACCAGAAAGAGCAGCCGGAAAACGAGTAAGGCCCGGCGTGGAGAGGGTCACTTCGGCGCCATTACCACCATCCCCTCGAGTGACAATCCGCGCCGTCAGCCGGCGGATGGATGACAACCTCATCGCGGACGGTTGGGTAAGAGGGAAGCCGTGCCGCGAGCTGGTGGATATCGGGGCGGCCGTGACCATCATCAGACCTGACGTAGCGAAGGGTTTGCCGACAAGGAAGCCGAGCCGACCATTCCAGCTTGTCACAGCATCGGGCGACACCATGCCTGTGGAGAAGGAGGCCCTACTGGAGCTGAACTTGGGACGGAGTGCCGTGCGTCTGTGGGTGTTCGTCGCGAAGGTGGCTGAGGAGGTGATTCTGGGACTGGATGCCCTCAGGAGCCACGAGGCGACGGTCGACGTCGGCAGGAAAGTCCTGAGGCTCAACGGAGAAGAGGTTATACTTCGTCAACCCGAAGAGCACCTTGGAATTGGCAGGTTCGTCTTGAGCGAAGACGTGGGTGCCCCAAGGAAAGATGTTGGTGGTACACCTGGATAGCCTGGCCCGCTAAGAAGGCGCTGTTCGGGACGACCAGCCTTGAGGAGGGTGCAGTGTCACCCTGGTGGTAGACTCGCGAAGCCGATAAAAAAATGATGGCCGATCGTTACCGGAAATGAGAGACAGTTGAGCGTAGTTGTTGGAAAAATAAACAGTTTAAGGTTAGCTAGCAAATTTGTAATGGTGAACAGTGTATTTCGAGGAGAACAAAGTGTAGCTTTTGTGTTTCGTAACCTCGTTTTATCATTTCACGAACCCACAAAGTCACAATACTAAATAAGATTAGGGCCAATATGGATCCCAGAGGAACTCCTGCTGTAATATGGCGCTGAGATGACTCCATGCCACCAATGCGAACAGTAAATGTGCGATCTGATAGAAAACTACAAATGGTAGTGAGCAGATACTGTGGAAGTCCAATGCTATACAGTTTGAAGATTAACCCCTCATGCCCTGTCGAGGAACAGGGCGGTTGTGTGCTTTCGTTGCTCAAAACCATGAATTACTGTTTGTGTTAAACGCAGTAGTTGTTGAGAGGTAGAATGTCTAGAACGAACTCCAAATTGGAAGGGTGGAATGAGGTAATATTCCTTGTTATCTGTCCCAGCTTTTGAGTAGTGACACCTACCTACAAAACATTACCAATGAGACAATTTCAGTAGTTGAAACTGAAGTAGAGAGAGGAATATCCATTTCTAAGGAGAGTTTACACATGAGTAGTGGGACACGAGTTCCATTCGTAGTTAATTTGTCTCCGTCTTCATCAGCCACACGTCCGAGCTCAATTTGGTACGGGATTTCTATGTTTGAGATGGGATGTACGTTGACTTTTCCAAGCCCCACGTCGAGAAGCCAGATATAACAGGGTTAATTCGTTGTATTTTGATTTGTTTCTTGATGATTGTGTTTAATTAAATAAGAGTCATGAGAATCTTGGTTTCAGGCGTGGTTCGGAATAAAGTTTCGGAGAAGTCAAATTTTGTAACTATTTAATTGTATTATTTAGATTACATTTTACTTGAACTTCCTTTCGCAGTCACTTCCAACATGTCGATAAATTCTTACTTTGTTATTTTTAAACAGTTCCAACTATTACATAAATGTTCTTGATCCTGCTCCACTATTCATCACACTCATCATTACCAAACATCTCTCTATACCAAGATTATTGATTTTTCGTAGCTATTGTTACTCCTATCTTAATTTTGTGATTGGCCGATTTGATTCCACGTCACAACATTACGTCATACAATTATTACTACGGCCAATCAGGACATTACATATATTTTTACTTATTTAAATTACGAAATAGATTTACATAATCATTTTTTATACATCTATAAACTTTTCATAACTTCTCTAAATATAACTCGAAACTACTGTTACTGTTAATTATTAAGACATAACCCTATATAGATAGTAATTAGCTTTGTGCGTCATCTATCGCCTGCCTATGTACTTTGTGTTGTCAGAGACTTCCGCTACAAGCGGGTAGCGCTAGTGATCTCTGGCTCTGACGTTTTGCGACTGCAAGAGGTGGAGGGGGAAAGTTGGTAGTACCAACATACAGTAATGAGCAATTGAAGACATCCTCAAAATTATATTTAGAAAGAAAATATTCTAACTTTCTGGGTTCGTAGAATTAGAAGGCCGAGTTGCAGGAATTAAAAATCTTCTTTACTTTCGTAGAAATACATTGTCTAGTTCTCACGTAAAAACATTACATCACACAATCTTCCAAGGTCGATCACAGTAAAAAACCGTGACAGCAGATTACAGCTTTAGCTCTCGTTACAAAAACACAGCTGGCTATCTCTTATTTCACAACTACGCCTCTTTAAATACTTCACAGATCATTTCTAGATTATTCGCAAATAAACTAGAACGTGAACAATCTATCATTCCAGAAGTAACTAGAAAATTCCATTTATAACAGTTTGTTTCGGCAGACCCTTACTGCCTGTTATTTGTGTCCGCGTGCTCTCGGTTTTCACACTCCCCTCCTATCGGTTTCTTTTGTGTGCGCAAGACGCCTTATATTAGCTTTAAAACACTGATATCCAACTTCCAATTTCATTATGATGCAAGATATTTATTACATCACTCTATTCGAATATTTCATTCACACCCTTCACACACACACACACACACACACACACACACACACACACACACACACACACACACACACACACACACACACACACACTAACTGCATCTGTTGGAGCCTTCCTAATATTAAATTCCCTAATTGACTCATTATATTTCCCAGTATTAATTCCTCAATATAAATTTACATTAAAATTAATCAGCAATACAAATCCTGGTAATTAATTACTTACAATTGTAAGTCGCCACAAGTGGTTGTCTCAAATATGAGAACCCTAAGTGGTCTAAGGGGAAATATGAGTCACTTGGAGAGTTTTATGGCACGAAGGGACGTTGACCAAGGTAGCTCAAGGTGTAGAGCAATTGGACGGAAACCACTAGATCCCTGGTTCAAATCCCGGCCATGGCATTGAATTTTTCAGTTGACTCTAATTAATTCATTACGTGATCTTTATTTTTTAAAATAAATATTTTCAGATAATTTTTTGTCGTTTAACCATGAAATGAATCCCGAAGTTAAATTATTAAAACAATTAAATGGTCCCATAGAGTTAAGAGTGTTAAAATAAATATTTTCTGCCACACTCTTAACTCTATGGGACCATTTAATTCCTTTAATAATTTAACTTAGGGATTCATTTTCATTCTAAAAATATTTATTTTAGAAAATAAACATCACGTAATGAATTTTGACATACCGGCAATTGATTCTGTTTTTCGGTTTGTTTCGTATTCAGATGTTGGTTATGTTGGAAACGTAACATAATAAAAGAAAATACAGAAGTATTTTTGTATCTTGAAAAGTGCAGAGCGATGCGCAGTGGTATTTGGACGAGTCCACCTCGGGACGGTTACAAAAGGAGGGGAGGGCAGGTCAGTTGTGTACCAGCTGCGAGCAACAAAACACGTGCAGAGCTACTCGGTAACACTACAGCTTGTTTCAAAATGTGCTTGTCTCCTGGTTCCAAGAGAGCATTTATAAATGACGACTCCTAGCAGCACACTAGGAAATAAAGTGCTACATTTAAAAACACGAGAAGTAATAACCAATATCCATAGAGTTATAAAAAAAGGAACAATGGTCTGGGTCAGTTATAAAAATCTGGGGAAGGGTATCTGAGGCAACATTTGTGTCTGAAAGCAGTTTAGGAGAGTTATTAAGGAAAGAAAAGTCATTGGTGTTAGTGCAACAACGTCCTTCTCTATGTCCAGTAAACAAAGATTAAGAACATGCACAAAATCTAATTTGGATGTTTTAATTCAGAAGTAGTTAGGCCAAATATGAATAATTTTGAAAGCACAGATAAACAAAGACCAACTTTGAAGAAATTGCTTATGAAGCTTAAAAATTCTACTGACTTCCAAGGCAGTGTCTGAACATTAAGAAGAGTCCTTTTGAAGCTAGGATTATTTGAAAAAAAAAACACTAACCGTGACAGACAAATTTTAATCGAACATCGCACCATACGTGGCAAAAGGCTTAAGTATTTACGAAATATTCGTAGATATCGAAGTGAAGTTTATATAGTTTATATGGATGAAATTTATATAAATACAGCATATACTAGACCATATGCCTGGAGTGAAATACGTTACAGGGACCCTGCAGCGATATTGAAAGGCCGACAGTTGTTTATCATGCCTGCTGGAGGAGAACAGGGTTTTGTTCCAAATGTCTATGTACTACTTAAGATCCAACAAAAGCGTGGAGAGTACTACCATAGTAAGAATTACAACTTAGTTTATAAGAGCTGCAAAAACTGGCTTCTTTTAATCCTGAGAAAGCAAACAGCAAAACTCAGTGTGGAAATCTCCTTCATCATCAACCCCCAAAAAGCAAAATTGGTTGTTTCTGCTGGAAAAGTTATGGTCATCTCATTCTTTGATATTCATGGAATGGTTTATCAGCATGTTGTACCTGCACACACATCAGTAGCCGGACAATACTACAGCGATGTCCTGAAAATATTGCGAGTCCATATCAGGCGCAAAAGACCACATTTCCGTGAAGCAGGCTGGATGATACACCTCGATAATGCGTGGCCGAATATTGCCAATGTTTTTATGGAATATCTTGCAAAAATCAACGTGAAGTGCATTCCTCACACTTCCTACAGTTCGGGTTTAGCCCCATGTGACATTTTTGTATTCCCTAACTAGAAGAAACGCCTTGCTGGAAGGCATTATCCATCATCAAAAGCAGTGGTGAAGGCTGCGGAGGTGATTTTGAAGGATCTCTCAAAAATAGTTTCCAGCATGTCTTTGAAGTCTGACAGAAACGCTGTGACAAATGCATCACATTCAGGGGAGAGTATTTTGAGAAGGATCATCAAAATTATGAGGATGAGGTAAGGTACGTTGTCAAAAATTGTTATAATCCTTAATTGAAAAGCTCCTAAATAGGCATTATCGAAGTGTCGCTTAGTATAAGTTGAACAGGTGTTTAGGTCTTTAAAATTTGTCTTATACTTATATAACTAGCTAAAGACTTTTGCGGTAAAACTACATATTTTTTTACACACTTATTCAAACCTTTGTGCACTACACCTCTAGTTAGGTGCCATTTGCAAAAAGAATACATTATAATCTGAAGAGTAATACAATGATTCTTTCTATTTTCTGAACAAATTCCTTAATAATTAAGACAAATCTCTATAGAGATAGCAATTATGCTTTGTGCGTCATCTATCGCCTGCCAGTCTAATTCGTGTTGCCAGAGAACTCCGCTACAAGGCAGTAGCGCTAGTTGTGCGGCTGCTTGTCAAAGAAGCGAGTCTTTTGAACGACTCGGTGTTTGTCACAAATTGGGTAACCTGTCTGATGAGAAAATGTACACGACCAACAGTGGAAGCCTGCGTGAGCACAAACAGATAAACGGTATAAAGCAGTTGAGTCTCTTACAGTGGACGGGTTTGAACCAAGTCAAACTGTAAACACCGTAACCTGCCCTCCCCTCCAGTTGTAACCGTTCTGAGGTGGACTCGTCCAGATACCACCGCGCATCGCTCTGCACTTTTCAAGATAAAAAAGTACATCTGTACTCGGGAATATTAATCGCTTCCCTCAACCCCCTCCGGAGACGTAGCTGATCACCCACGGCCATCGGGAACCACTGCCCCCTCGAGTCAAACCCAATCCGAAAAATTTCCAAGGGAGGGTCTCGAATGTTCGGGCCCTCTAGTAACGTCAGATGTACCACGAGTGCTAAGGGTACGCAGCGCCCGCAGCACGGCAGCTGAAGCAGAGGGATACCCTCCCCTACGGGAACCCAATACAGAGACACCTCCGTCTCACACAAGAGTAGTACAGCCATTGGAGGATATCCGTAAATCCGGACAAAATTCACGACATTCTTCTTACAAGGCGACACACACTCACTGATTGCCCGAACTTCTACTTTAGAGGCCGAGGGATAGAGTGGAACAATTCCATCAAGTACCTGGGTGTCCAAATTGATAGAGGCCTAACTCTCCGCGATGGCATCAGAGAACTCTCGGCACAAGTTCAGGAGGCTATTGCCTCTCTGTATCCAATGTTGTGTTCAGGCTCGATGCCAGTCCGCTTAAAGTTACACCTCTATCGAGCGCTGATAATCCCAGTCGTGTGAGATCTGGGGCATGGCTGCAGATAGCCATATCTTCAGCGTGCAAAGAACAGAGGTCTCCGATCCATCTATTCTGTAGGTCGTTCCTTCCTCGTGAGATTGCTTCACGAAGATTCTCTTCTCCCATACGTGGAGGACGAAATTAGGCGTCGGGCTACAACATTTTACGCTCATTTCCCAACACACAGAAGCGCCCTGGTTCGGTCTCTAGGAGACTACGACGCTACAAGACACCGCTTTAGGTTTTTCCGGGTGCCCCTTGTGGCATGCGGGCACCCGAGATAACACTGCAGTTAATCGGAACAACAGCAAAGGCTGAACTCCATAATCTTCAAATGAGCTGTTTCGCTACAAAATATACCCCATTTTTAGTTCAAGAGGTCCCGAGTTCGAATCTCGTTTAGGGTGAGTTACCTGGATAAGGTTTTTTCCCGAGTTTTCACTTATCCTTCAAGACGAATGTCGGGTAACTTTAAGCTCCATGGACCCTGGACACATTTGAGCATTATTTCACCCAATTCATTCACCGTCCGATATAACTTTACGTTGGGGCAGACGTAAATCACAAAAAAGACCATTGTTAATGCAGGGAGTAAAGAAATGGATTGGCATCCTGTAAAAAATCAGAGAAGCAAGAAAAACTACCTTGTAAAATTCCTCAACAAAATAATCGCACCCCATCCTGCGTCACCAAAATTTTCAACCTGCGGTTAACCCCAAAGCCTGGTGGATACGCAGAAAAACCTTCTGGCTGTTAACAGCCTGTCAGTACCTGCGATGTGACAGTCAGTCAGTCGGTAATTGAACTGGCGTGCGTGTATAGCGGTGTTTGAGGTCTATGACCTTGCAAGTTGTATTTTGTATTGACGTGGTTATGGACTGTGAAGGTTGATAACAGTGTAGTTCTACCGAAACAAAAAACAATCTTGAGTGTTAGTAACTGAGAGCTTTAATTTCACGAACCCACAAAGTCACAGGATGGAGAAGAGATCCTCTTTGAAAGGAGTGACTACGGTTCATTAAAATGTTCAAAATTCAGTGGCAGATGACAACACTTTCAAATTCATTAGCCAAAGCCAAGAATTCTTCTTGTAGTTATATAACTAGTTAAAGACTTTCAATCTAAAATAACATACTTTCTTTACGATATATTCATTATTTATGCAGGACAACTCTAGTTTTGTGCTACTTACATAAAGAAGACATTTGAATCTGAAGTACAGTAAAGTTATTATTCCTATTAAATAATAAAATTGATTAATTATTAAGACATATCCCTATAGAGATAGTAATTAGGTTTCTGCGTCATCTATCGTCTGCTAGTGTACTTTGTGTTGTCAGAGACTTCCGCTACAAGCGGGTAGCGCTAGTTATGCGGCTCTGACGTTTTGCGACTGCAAGAGGTGGAGGGGGAAGGTTAGTAGTACGAACATACAGTAATGAGCAATTGAAGTCATATCCTTAAAATTATCTTTAGAAAGAAAATATTGTAACTTTGTGGGTTCGTAGAATTAGAAGGCCGAGTTGCAGGAATTAAAAATCTTCTTTATTTGCGTAGCAATACATTGTCTAGTTCTCACGTAAAAACATTACATCACACAATCTTCCAAGGTCGATCACAGTAAAAAACCGTGACAGCAGATTACAGCTTTAGCTCTCGTTACAAAAACACAGCTGGCTATCTCTTATTTCACAGCTGTTTCACAACTACGCCTCTTTAAATACTTCACAGATCATTTCTAGATTATTCGTAAATAAACCAGAACGCGAACAATCTCTACCAGTCCAGAAGTAACTAGAATATTCCATTTATCTCAGTTTGTTTGTTTCGGCAGACCCTTATCTGCCTGTTATTTGTGTCCGCGAGCTCTCGGTTTTCACACTACCCTCCTATCAGTTTCTTTTGTGTGCGCAAGCCGCCTTATCGCGATCGGGCTGGCGACAATATAGTACTATATTAGCTTTAAAACACTGATATCCTACTTCCAATTTCATTACGATGCAAGATATTTATTACAACATCACTCTATTCGAATATTTCATTCACACACATACACACACACACACACACACACACACACACACACACACACACACACACACACACACACACACACATACACACACACACACTAACTGCATCTGTTGGTACAACTGCGAGTCTCTACATCCGGTGTTGTGGTCAGGAAGTTAAAACTGTCTGCTAGCGCCAATCAGCATTGTCGCAGCTAGGCGTGACTTCCGAACCCAAAACCGTGTTGCAATATTGCACAAATAAAAATATTTGCAACAGAATCTCCACTTAAATTAAGAAGTTGATAATTCCTACTTCTTTATAAAAGATCGATTTCGAAGGCACATTGCCTTCGTCTTCAGTTTATTAACCAAACTCTGTTGTTAAGGAAATCTCGGTTACCATGTTATTTTCATTTATTACGTTACGTTTCCAACATTACCACCATCTGAATACGAAAAAAAAAAAAAACTAAAAACAGAATCAATTGCCAGTATGTTAAAATTCATTACCTGATAAGTTTATACGGTGGAATTAATCCTTAAAGAATTAATCCTTTTAAATACATTACTCCAGTATATGGGTGATTTTAATTAATTAGATCCAACTGAAAAATTCAATGCCATGGTCGGGATTTGAACCACGGATCTACTGGTATCCGTCCAGTTGCTCTACCCCTTGAGCTACCATGGTCAATGTGCCTTCCTGATATTAAATTCTCCAATTGACTCATTATATTTCCCAGTATTAATTCCTCAAAATAAATTTACATTAAAAAATAAACAGCAATACAAATCCTGGTAATTAATTACTTACAATAGTAAGTCGCCACAAGTGCTTGTCTCAAATATGAGAACCCTAAGTGGTCTAAGGGGAAATATGAGTCAATTGGAGAGTTTAATGTCACGAAGGCACGTTGACCATGGTAGCTCAAGGGGTAGAGCAATTGGACGGAAACCAGTATATCCGTGGTTCAAATCCCGGCCATGGCATTGAATTTTTCAGTTGGCTCTAATTAGTTCATTACGTAATGTTTATTTTTTAAAATAAATATTTTCAGATAAATTTTTGTCGTTTAACCATGAAATGAATCCCGAAGTTAAATTATTAAAACAATTAAATGGTCCCATAGAGTTAAGAGTGTTAAAATAAATATTTTCTGCCACACTCTTAACTCTATGGGACCATTTAATTGTTTTAATAATTTAACTTGGAGATTCATTTTCATTCTGAAAATATTTATTAAAAAAATAAACATCACGTAATAAATTTTTACATACTAACAATTGATTCTGTTTTTAGGTTTGTTTCATATTCAGATGTTGGTAATGTTGGAAACGTAACATAATAAAAGAAAATACAGAAGTATTTTTTTATCTTGAAAAGTGCAGAGCGATGCGCAGTGGTATCTGGACGAGTCCACCTCGGAGCGGTTACAACTGGAGGGGAGGGTAGGTCAGTTGCGTAACAGCTGCGAACAAGTAAACACGTGCAGAGCTACTCGGTAACACTACAGCTTGTTTCAAAATGTGCTTTTCTCCTGGTTCCAATAGAGCATTTATAAGTGACGCCTCCTAGCAGCACATTAGGAAACAAAGAGCTACATTTAAAAACACGAGAAGTAATAACCAATAATCATAGATCTATAAAAAAGGAACAATGGTCTGGGTCAGTTATAAAATTCTGGGGAAGGGTATCTGAGGCAACAGTTGTGTCTGAAAGCAGTTTAGGTGAGTTATTAAGGAAAGAAAAGTCATTGGTGCTAGTGCAACAACGTCTTTCTCCAAGCCCAGTAAACAAAGATTAAGAACATGCACAAAATCTAATTTGGATGTTTTAATTCAGAAGTAGTTAGGCGAACTTTGAATAATTTTTAAAGCACAGGTAAACAAAGACCCTTTTTGAAGAAAGTGAATATGAAGCTAAAAATTCTACTGACTTCCAAGGCAGTGTCTGAACATTAAGAAGAGTTCTTTTGAAGTCAGGATTATTTGAAGAAAAAAAAAAGCACTAAGCGTGACAGACAAATTTTAATCGAACATCGCACCATACGTGCAAAAAGGCTTAATTATTTACGAAATATTCGGACATATCGAAGTGAAGTTTATATAGTGTATATGGATGAAACTTATATAAATACAGCACATACTGGACCATATGCCTGGAGTGAAATTCGTTACAGGGACTCTGCAGCGATATTGAAATGCCGGTAGTTGTTTATCATGCCTGCTGGAGTTATGCGGCCGGACTATAGTTATGCGGCCGCTCGTCAAAAATGCGCGTCCTCTGACGGACTCAGTGATTGTTATCGACTGGGTAACCTGTCTGAAGAGTGGATGTACACGATCAAATAGTAGAAGCCTACGTGAACACAAACAGATAAGCGGTATTACTTAACTTTGAGTCTGCTACCAAAATTACTTCCCCGACACTTGGAAACCAGCCAAGGTCATAATGCTCCAGAAGCATGGGAAAAGCACCAGGCAGCTTCAAAACTACCGCCCCACTAGTCTCCTGTCTACTATTGGTAAATTGCTCGAAAAAGTGATGCTGTTTCGATTCCAAAATCAACTTTCGTCACTGGATGACATTTCCAACTCCCAATTCGGATTTAAAAAACAACATTCAACAGATCTACAACACTTAAGATTAACTGATGACGTGACAGAGCAATTTAACAATGGGGCTTCAACGTTGGCGCTACTTCTGGACGTAGAAGCTGCATTTGATCGGTGCTGGCACAACGGCCTGATTTACAAACGTAACCGAAAGTTTCCCGGACTCCAAAATTCCTCAGCATTGCTGCACAACGTTTTAGAAAACAGACGCTTCTACGTCCAAGTGGGCGGCTCCTCCTCTAAGGAGAGAGTCATGCATGCTGGCGTCCCGCAAGGGGCCTTCATGTCCCCGCTATTGTACATACTGTTTAACAACGACTTCCCCGTGGACGCCAGATGCAAAGTGGCCGTGTACGCTGACGACACTGCAATAAACAACCACCATAAAAATCCTCGTTTCGGCCTATTAGAGATACAGCGGTATATTGCCAGCTTCCTTTCATGGCTCCATGACTGGAAAATTAAAACTAATGCAAATAAATGCCAGCTTATCCATTTTTCAAAGCGGCGCCCTTTGGTTATGGACCTAAAGGTCGGTGGTCAAGTATTGCACTGTCGTCAGCAAGTCGAGTACCTCGGCGTGAGTTTGACACACACAATGAACTGGTCCACTCACATAAAAGATATTGCCAACAAAGGGCGGCAACGATTAAAGATGTGCGCCCCCATATTTAGGAGTAAACAACTGAAACTCCGCTCGAAGGTTATTTTGTACAAGTCGTTCATTCTGTCAGTGGTTCTATACGCATGTGTGGTCTGGGCAAACTCATCCAAAACGACCTTCAAATACCTTCAAACACTGCAAAACCTCTCCCTCAGGAAAATCCTATCCCCTCTCATCCGCACCACAAACGACTCCCTCCATCAAGAAGTCCGCATCCCGACCATTCCCGAGGCATTGGAAAACAGAGCCTCCTCCATTTGCGCGCGCATTCGTCGGCATACAAACCGTTTAATCCGTAACTTCGGAAAAGGCGAGCCAAAACACCGCAAACATAAACGGGTGAAAATAATGTAAATAAGGACGGCTCGCCACCCATTGCGCGCCCAAAATTGCCGGCCCAAGGCCTCACAAACCGCCGGCACGGGCCGCCACTCCCGGGCTGCCCAAGAAACTGAGCGATCACAGAATCTGAGGAAGGCACTAATTACATATTCAGAATCTACACAGATGGGAGTAAAATAGCGGACAGGGTTGGAGCTGCAGCAGTGGTCTTCAAACATGAAGCACTTGGTCTTCACCTAAAATGTACATTGGATGGCAAGTGTTCAAACAACCAAGCAGAACAAATAGCTATATTGAAAGTGCTACAAGAGCTTCGAAACCATATAGACTTAGCACGAAGAAAAGACAACAGCAATTTACTCAGATAGCAAGGTAACGCTGGACACACTGGTAAACAACATAAAGCACAACTCAGTCGTGGAGGACATTGCAGCCACTCTTAACATCCCTGCAACAAGCTAATTGGAGAATCCACTTCAAATGGGTGAAAGGCCATGTAGGAATACCTGGCAACGAGATGGCTGATAAATTGGCCAAGGCAGCTGCTCAAGATGAAGGACTGCCAATCATTTACAATAAGGTTCCCAGGTCAACGATCAAAGCAGACATAAAAGAAAGAGGACGCGAACAATGGCAACATAGGTGGAACAGCACAAACAAAGGGGCTCTCTGTAAAACTTTCCTCCCAACAATCAAAGATAGGTTAAAGAGAAAACTTCCCATTACACCAGAACTTACTGCTACAATCTCAGGTCATGGAAAAAACTAAAGATTACCTACACAGGTTCCATATTATTAATGATCCAAAATGTACATGCAGTAACCTCCGACAAACAGTTAACCATTTAATTTTTGAATGTAAAGACAGACAACAGCAGAGATCTATATTGGTGGCAGAAGTGCAGAAACAAGGAGGAAAATTGCCCACAACCAACCAGGAATTAATCACAAAATACTTGAAACCATTTTGCAAATATATTCATTCAATTAACTTATAAAAAGTAGTCAACTTTAAATTCAATATATTTATAAATATACTAATAGAATTAGAGATAAGACTACAAACATACTACGAAACAATACAATGCAAGAATAGGCTAGTAAACTAGAGAATGAAACCACCAAAATATAGGCTAGAAAAAGCTCAAAGATGTATATATCAAAAATAAATTAAGCTTATACATTTAAAATTGAATCTGTAAATTATAATGTATAATTATGTATTGTAATGCATGTAATATTACCATGTAATGGGACATGCAGTTGATAGCAATAAAGAGAAAAAAAGGAACTGAGCGACATGCTGCCGCACAGCAGGACAGCTGAGTGTAAATAGTGTACAAAGTGAAGTGAAGTGTGTGATTGCGAGGGACGTACTACGTATGCCCATGAGTGCGTGAGTGTGAGTGTGTGTGTGTGTGTGTGTGTGTGTGTGTGTATGTTATATATGTCGTGTTACATATGTATTTGTGTGTGTTATTTTATGTTTATAAACTTTCAAAGCCAACGCATAAGAACCAACTCTAAAAATATTGTGACTTTGTAGGTTGCTAGAATTAAAAGTCCAATTTGCAGAAATTCAAATCATTCTTTATTTGCATAGAAATACACTTGCAGTAGCAGTACTACATCACATACACAATGGCAGTCTCCGAAGGTTGATGACCAAAACAAAAGCGTTCTGATTACACCTGTTTACAACATCAGATCTCGTTATAACATCTGTGGACATATGTTTAGATGTTTAGATTACCTAAACTCAGCTCTGCCTGTTCTGCAATCCGAGAGCTGGTTAATGTGAGTTCTATTGACACAGTTAAATTAGTATATTATGCATACTTTAACTCTATTATGGAATACGGAATATTATTTTGGGGCAACTCAGTAGAAAGTAAAAGAAAAAAAAAAATATTTCTTATGCAAAAGAGGGTTATAAGAATCATTACTAACACCCACAACAGATGCTCCTGTAAAGATCTTTTTACAAGATTGAAGATATTAACGCTTCCTTGCATGTATATATTCTCGATCCTAAAATTCTTTGTATGCAATCGTGCCTTATTTATAACAAATAATGTAATTCACAGAATAAACACTAGACAAAAGTATAATATCCATTATCCCAGTGATAAACTTTCTTGCTTCCAGAAACTATCAAAATATTTGGCGCACTTCATAATGTTCTTAAAGAAAAAATTGATAATTTCGATGTTTTTAAAAATGCTGTTAGAGAGTACCTTTGTTCAAAATCTTTTTATTCTGCACCAAATTATCTGAATGACAAATTATCCTGATAACGCTTCTGTAGCTCTGTAAGTAGTATCTAACTATTCCAATGACAAATCATTACTAATAAACCTTTGATGCAAGTTGAAAGTTTATTTTTAATGTATATGTATTTAAGAAATAACAATGAATGGTATCCATTACAAAAAGGTTGAGACGTACTGGCATAAGACAAGTGAAAGCTGATTTTGTATCATATATAATTATCCCTGTTTTGTTTTCCATATTGTTGTTCATATTGCCTGTATACTATAATATGTGTCTTATGTTAACTTTTGTACATATATATACTATTAAACTTTATACCTCTGGACATGTACAATGTTCACAGCCTTTTCTGGCTACAAGTGAACCTACTGAACGCAAATCAATCTAATCTAATCTGTTAGCCACTGACACGTTCAATGCATCACTTATATACACAAATTGCAGTATCTAGAAGTTTCCCAAATATTAACGAAGCATCTCAGTCTTTCGAAGCGGCAGGAGAACGGGTCCAGTAATTTCTGGTTACTTCTCTCCCCTCCCCGTCTCTCCACAGCAGGGCATTAGCGCTGCGCGTTGGCGTAGGCGTGGTTTTAACGTTATCCGTCTCCCTCACTATCCCGCTACTCTCTCCCACTCTTGCCACGTGGTAGGCACCTCGAAACAATGTCGTCCTTACTTGCATTAAGAATACATATTAATCTGGTTCACAATATATCCATTTCTATTTTATAAACAAATGTTATGAACTGAGCTATCCCTTTACTTCATTAATTACTTTGCTACTTATGCCGCTCTTGCTGCATGAGGGTGGGTCAAAAGCCAATACCTCCTATTTTTCCCCTTAAATAAGTAAGTTATGTGAAAACTTTGAATTTGGCGCAATTCCTCAAACCTTCTTCTCTAATCCCCTGCAGTAGTAACTTCCTAAGTCAACAGGTGGCAGCACTGCATCCTCTTGCAAAATGGCTAACATCCACATTCGTATTAGACAGCGTTATCTGATTGAATTTTTGACTGCGGAAGGTGAAACGGCAATTCGCATTCACGAAAGGCTAAAAAGTGTGTATGGTGATGCAACGGTGGATGTCATCACTGTTAGACGATGGGTTCGTTGCTGTAACGAAGCTGAAGGGCAAACACCATTGGCAGATGAAAAGCGAAGCGGCAGGTCGTTGACTGCAGTGACTCAATGCAACATTCAGCGAGTCGATGACATCATTCGTGGTGATCGCCGGGTAACAACAGGTGAATTGTGTCGCATTTCCTCTCTCAGGAAAGGCAATGACGATTATTCAACAACTGGGTTACTCAAAAGTTTGTTCACGTTGGGTACCAAGAATGTTAACCGCCTTAAACAAAGAAACAAGGAAAACAATAGCCTCCGAACACTTGCAGTGCTTCAATTTGGAGGGAGAGGTGTTTATGGAAAAAATTGTTATTGGAGACGAACCGTGGGTTCATTTTTTGAATCTAAATTAAAGAGGCAGTCAATGGAATGGCATCATACAACGTCACGAAGAAAAAACAATTCAAAACTCAGCGGTCGGCAGGAAAAGTTATGGCGACAGTGTTTTGGGATGCAGAGGGTGTGCTTATGATTGATTTTTTGAAGCAGGGATGCACAATAAATTCTGTCCAGTACGTCAGAACTCTAAAAAAGCTGAAAGCACGTCTTCGCCGAGTTCGCCCAACAGAAACTATGGCGGATGTTCTTCATTTGCATGACAATACAAGACCACACAGCAGCCGTTACACCACTGTAGAAATTGAGAAATTGGGATGGCAAGTCTTACAGCCCTGACCTGGTACCATCAGACTTTCATCTGTTCGGGCCACTAAAGTAAGATCATCGTGGTATTCATTTTGAAGATGAGGAGGCTGTGAAAACGTCCGTGCGTCAATGGCTTAGGAAGCAAGACAGTGTGTTTTACCACACTGGAATACATGCCCTAGTTAAACGGTGGACCAAAACTTACCCGACATTCGTCTTTCAGAATAAGGCAAAACCCCGAAAAAACCGTATCCAGGTAACTTACCCTGACCGAGATTCGAAGTCTGGACCTCTTAAACGTGAGGCAGAAACGCCACCACCACGCTTTCGAGAGGCGGGCCTCAATTGTTTACAGTGATCCGCGGTTCAAATTTCGACCAAGGCATTGAATTTTTCAGTCTGACTCTATTTGTACAAATGTTTGGGAAGATGTTAAACATAATGTAGCAGAGATGTTCCTTGAAAGTGTTTATGCCGTGTCCTGGGTAGAAGCTATACATAAATATAGAATAATGTCATTTTTCGAGGAATTCCCTTCTTTGGTATCAACACATCATGTGACTTTTATGTCCGTTCAGTCGAAACATACTTGGTTCGTATTGACGGACATACAATTGAATAATGTATCTTTCAGAACCTCTCAAACTTCAAATATTACATCAGTACGGTAAATGAGATTAAAAGGAATGACTATGGTTCATTAAAATGTTTAATAATCATATTTCCCCTTGGAAGATATTATCCCAATTCAATAGCCAACTCCAAGAATTCTTCTTTTACTTATGTAACTAGTGAAAGGCTTTTGATCTAAAAATTCAATATCTTCTTTACAAATAAATTCAGTCTTCACGCGAGACACCTCGGCCTTGGTGTTTCTTACATAAAGAGTATAATTTTTCTTTGATCTCCAATAAAATTGTTCCTACTTTCTGTTCAAATTGCTTAAAAATCAAGACGTATTCTTATATAAATAGTAATTAGGTTCGTGCGCCATCTATCGCCTCCCGGTCTAATTTGTGTTGTCAGAGACTTCCGCTACATGGAAGTAGCGCTAGTCATGCGGCCGCTGGTAGAGAAATGTAAAGGTTAATTACTCAAATAATACTAGAGCAACGGCAGTGAACGAACTCTACTTAATAGAGCGAAAGAGGTTCAAAATCCAAAGTGTACGGGAGAAAAACGTTCAAAACATCCTCCTCATACAAAAGTGCTCGGACTCGATGATTTGAAAAACTCGTTTGTGTGTAGAATTTCTCTCTGGTTTTACGAAAAGAGGAAGGAAGTCAAAATTATAAGATAGAGATATTTATAAAC
The DNA here is from genome assembly GCA_030765055.1 of Mantis religiosa. Classification (NCBI taxonomy): domain Eukaryota; kingdom Metazoa; phylum Arthropoda; class Insecta; order Mantodea; family Mantidae; genus Mantis; species Mantis religiosa. The sequence continues at coordinate 12,545,784 of CM060954.1, read as the reverse complement.
AGTGGAGTTTTATCAATAAAATCTTTTTGCTGCGATTTCAGTGCGAATGGGAAGGTCACAGCTGGCGGACAGCTCGCCCACACCAGCCAACTCTGCATCGACCACCTCAAAGCAGCCGACTGCCCAACCAGCACCTGACAGGCAGTCATCAGATTTTCCAGCTGCAGAAGCACAACAAGCAGCGCCTGCCAGCGTTATTGCACAAAGGCTTTCCTACGCCGCTGTTGCACAGCACACACAACAATGAGCGCCGCATTCTACACCAGCACCAGCAACGTCTGTAGGATCCTGCACCCTGGTCAATTGTGGGGTACCGCGTGATCTACCTTGCAGATTCGTCCTGTCCGCCGCGAAGTGGATGTGGCCCTCTGCCTGGAGAGCCAACTGGATTTTTACGAGAACGGGCACCGCTACATATTAGTTCGATTGCATCTGGCCAACCACTTGGAGCAGGATGGACGGGGCTGCCCTTGTTACGGCACTGCCTCAGATTCGAGGTAAACAACTTAGATCGTCACGTCCCGTGTCGGCGATGCTGCGACTACGGCCACTGCGCCTCCACGTGTACAGCTCCTCCGAGGTGTCATTACTGTGGGTCACGCTGCCTCACCACCGAGTGCGCGTGTCATGATCTACGGCAGCGACGCAGATACTGTGCAACCTGCAATGGAGTAGGCCATTTCACAGGTTAGCCACAGTGCCCAGGCTACCCCAGTCTGAGGCATCCAACACAAGGCAACGCAGCGACGACGAGGGAAGATATACCTCCCTCACCACCTACATCAGCAGCAGCACCTACCACGCTTCCTCAAGAAGGCCAAAGGGAAGCCCTTCAGGAACTTCGAAGGGAGGTGGAGGACGGCGGAGTCCGGTTCACCTCTCTAGAAAACTCCATCACAGCTACGCAGTCCTCCAGAGAAGAAATCCATGACCTCCACTCGGAGGTGCTCAACATTGCACAACGCCTTGGACAACTTGAAGAGACAGACACCGCAAGCATCACAGGACGCCATTCAGAGCAGAGAGACCAACAGCAATCGCTCAACGCTCTGTAAACAACACATCCGAACTCCAAACCCGGCTAGATCTGACACAACAACATCTACAGCAACTCCACAACAGTGACAGTTTATCATGTTATTCATATTCATTTATTGCATCCGTAAATCATACACTCATGATGTGGAATTGTCAAATTACTAACTACACAAACAATAGTAACAAAAAACAAGAATTACAATAAGTTGTTAAGCATAATAACCAAATTAATAATTAAAATTTACATTCCTTTTATTCCTACCCTTTGTCATTTAAATACTCTTCTACTGAGTAGTAACACTTTTGTAACAAATACTTCTTTGATGTGTTTTTAAACTTTGTGAAGGACTCAATGTTTTTTATTTCAGTTGGCAGTTTATTGTAGATATGAATTCCGTTGAATTTAAACTGTGCTCATATATTTTCTTTTTATGATAGGTGACTAGTAAGTTTGAACTATTTCTCGTGTTATGGTCATGAATATCACTGCTTTTTTAAATTTATCTAAGTTCGTTTTAACCTGTACTATTATTTCTAAAAGGTAAATGCTTGGTAATGATAATATGCCTAATTTTTTAAACCATCGCTTACAACTATCTGTTCTCTTTAAATTCATCATAATTATCCTTTTTTGGAATCTAAATACTTTGATAATGCTACAACTATTTCCCCATACTGCTATACCATAAGAAATTAATGATTGAAAATTTGCTAAATAGGCTATTCTTAATGTATTCAAATTTACACTGTGCTTCAAAATTGATATTTGGAAACAAATGCTACTCATTTCTTCAATAAACCTTCAATATGTATACTCCAATTTAGACTGTCGTCCATCCAAACTCATAAAAAATTTGTCTTTCCAGTATATTTAATTTCATTTTCATCCATTATAATTTCAGGTAAATTAACTGCCTTATTGATTTTATTATGAAAACCCAATGCCTGACTCTTATCCTTATTTATAACTAATTTGTTATTCTGAAACCAAGTTGATACTTCTTTCAAATTATTTATTTCATTTTCTTTGAGTTCGTCATCATTTTGACCTGATATCAAGAGGCTCGTATCATCTGCAAATAAGGAGCATTTTAAAGAATTTTAAAATGCTCCTTTTGCTGTGAAGCGAAAGCTCTCACGGCTGGAGGACAGTCACACCAGCACCGGCGCCAAACTCGACCAGCTTCTACAACGGCTCAATCACCTGGTTGAGCATCACCTGCAAGTCAACATACAACTTCCTACTGTCTCCCTTCCTGAACGCGCAAGGAAACACTATGCTCCCAATCCCCAACAATAAAGTCCACTAATCATCCCCAAAATAAGGTACGCATAATCCCCTTCGTGCCATGCTCAGGACCTCGGTGATGGTCATGGCCAAGGAATTTAACTCCTACGCGCCCCAGCACATTGTGCGGCAGCATTTAAATATACGTTAACATCGGAGGTGCTAATGAGCGACTCCACAACTAACAGAAGATAACTGCCATCCCTTACCACTTTCCCACCTTACTATAAATATTGTTTTTGTTATTAAAATAATTGATTTAATTTCGCCATTTTTAGTACAGTTAGTGAATATTTGTAGTTGTGATCTTGCTATGTTGTATTGTGGGTTTATGCACCAGTATGCGGTGTCATCAGCATACTAGGCTGGCAGTATGCTGTCATATATGTGTCGGGGGTATCAGCTATGTATAGTATATACAGCAGTCCTGAATTGACGCTTCCTTGGGGGTTGCCAGGTTTAATTGTGAACGTCTCTGATAAGGTATTGTTGATTTTGATGTTTGCCGTTCGGTCCGAAAGGAAGCTGGCTATCCATCTTGTTACTCTATTTGGAGATTTGAAATGTGTAAGTTTATACAGTATTCCATTTGTACAGATTTATTATTTTATCTTGACAGGAATCGTGCGCGGTAGGTTTGAGTAAAAACTGTGGTGGGGATAGTGCAGCTACCGTCACAATGCGTCACGCGCGTAAGATTACGAGAGGGGAGGGCAGTGCATAAGGTGTCTAAAAACAAATTTCACTCTCGAAGCCAGTTTTGCAGCTCTTATAAACTAAGTTGTAATTCTTACTATGGTAGTACTCTCCACGCTTTTGCTGGATCTTAAATAGTACATAGACATTTGGAACAAAACCCTGTTCTCCTCCAGCAGGCATGATAAACAACTGTCGGCCTTTCAATATCGCTGCAGAGTCCCTGTAACGTATTTAACTCCAGGCATATGGTCTAGTATGTGCTGTATTTATATAAGTTTCATCTATATAAACTATATAAACTTCACTTTGATATCTCCGAAAATTTCGTAAATACTTAACCTTTTTGCACGTATGGTGCGATGTTCGACTAAAATTTGTCTGTCACGCATAGTGTTTTTTTTTTTCAAATAATCCTAGCTTCAAAAGAACTCTTCTTAATGTTCAGACACTGCCTTGGAAGTCAGTAGAATTTTTAAGCCTCATAAGCACTTTCTTCAAAGTTGGTCTTTGTTTTACTGTGCTTTAAAAGTTATTCATAGTTCGCCTCACTACTTCTGAATTAAAATATCCAAATTAGATTTTGTGCATGTTCTTAGTATTTGTTTACTGGGCATAGAGAAGGACGTTGTTGCACTAAAACCAATGGCTTTTCTTTCCATAATAACTCTCCTAAATTGCTTTCAGACACAACTGTTGCCTCAGATACCCTTCACCAGATTTTTATACCTGACCCAGACCATTGTTTCTTTTTATAACTCTATGGATATTGATTATTACTTCTCGTGTTTTTAAATGCAGCAATTTATTTCCTAATGTGCTGCTAGGAGGCGTCATTTATAAATGCTCTCTTGGAACCAGGAGACAAGCACATTTTGAAACAAGCTGTAGTGTTACCGAGCAGCTCTGCACGTGTTTACTTGCTCGCAGCTGGTATACAACTGACCTGCCCTCCCCTCCAGTTGCAACCGTTCTGTGGTAGATACCACTTCGCATCGCTCTCCACTTTCCAAGATAAAAAAATACATCTGTACAGTATTGTTCAAAGGTATTTTGGACATTCAGGAACGTTGCAATGGCTGTGTAACCTCTGTTGTAGGCGTCGGTTATTTCTGATGTTATCCTTACTAACTGGTCTTGGATAGTTATGTCACATCTGTATGCGGCTTGTGTATCGGGCTGGATGCGGTTGTCTGTGCAGAAATTTCCGATGCGTCTTACGATGTATTTTTGATAATGTTGATGTTCATGGGATGGGTCTATAATTCTGGTTATTCCTTTTATCATTGCCTAGTTTCTCAAAAATTAGTATATACGCAAACTTCCATTTGGTTGGCTGATGTTTTGATCTGATATTCATATTGTATAATTCGACTAGAAATCTTCTTTTATTTGTATAACTAATTAAAGACTTTCGACCTAAAATGACTTATTTTCTTTACAGATATACTCAACCTTTATGCACAACAGCTCTAGTTTGGTGTTACTTGGATAAAGAAGACATTTGTATCTCAAGTCCAATAAATTTATTATTCTTATTTTATTATCAAGTTGCTTAATAATTAAGACACAACACTATATAGATGGTAATTAGATTTGTGCGTCATCTATCGCCTGCCAGTGTACTTTGTGTTGTCAGAGAGTTCCGCTACAAACGGGTAGCGCTAGTTAGGTGGCCGCTCGTCAAGAAGCGGGTCTTTTCAACGACTCATTGTTTGTCATAGACTGGGTAACCTGCCTGAAGTGATAATCCACACGGTCAGGAGTTGAAGCCTATGTGAACACAAACAGATGCGCGGTAGTAGTTCACGTTGAGTCTGCTACAATGGACGAGTTTGAACCAAGTCAAAATGTAAACAACGTCAGACACTCACAAAGTAGAAAATTAATGTTCTATGTGTTGCGGTTTTGTAAAGTAGAGAAATGCAAATACCTAATTATTCCATTACATAATACTAGAGCAACGGCAGTGGACGAACTGTACTTTATATAGCGAAAGAGGTCGAAGAATTCTAAGTGTACGGGAGAAAGAAAACTTTGAAAATATTGTAAAATATTCAAAAACGTTTGGACTCGATAAGTTTGAAAACTTTTTAGTGTGTAGGACTCTTCTCCTTGTCTTTTCTTCCAATATTTTAGTAGTTACACTTTTTCCATTGGGAATTTATTATTTTTTATCTTCTAACCATACAAAGATAATGTAATTTCAACGCCAATGCATAAAAGCCAGCTCTTAAAATATTGTCGCTACTTACATAAAGAATATATCTTAATCTGAATCACAATAAAATCATTTCTATTTTATAAACAAGTTGTGTAATAGTTAATTTATATGTAAAGTGTAATTAAAGTAAAGCTAAGAATTTATCATTCTATTATTTCACATACTTTCGCTAAGTATTCTGTTACCAGAGAAGATATAAATTGAAAATGACCTTTCCTTTCAGAAAACTATACGCAAATCAAAGTTAACACAAACAAGGGACACACTGCAAACGATTTTCTCAACAAGAAGTATGATGTGAATGTAGAACTTACACAGTCTGTGTGATTCTTGTATACTTACATTTTATCTCTTACCTTTACCAGTTAAATCATCTTCAATGAGGAACAATTCCGAGTATATTGCCAGAAAATTTAAGATAGCCAATTCATGAATAATTAAGACATCACTTCGACATCTTTGGAATTTTGGAAATCTAGTCATTTTTGGGCACTAACCGTGTGTACGCTAAGATTTGGATAGAGACAAATAGCCTTAAAAATGCAATGCCATGGCCGGGACTTGAACCACAATCTCCGACTCTTCGTCGTGAAGTACTTACAGAGTAAGTCGCCACAAAATGGTTCGTATCTCATTGTTTATGAGAGCCCCTAGTGGTTTATTGGGAAACATACGAGTCAGTTGGATAATTTAATGTAGTTCAACTGTTTAGAGCGATCCGCGGTTCAAATTTCGGTCATGGCATTGAATTTTTCAGTCTGACTCTATTTGTTCAAATTTTTCAAACAGCCAAAATCTTTGGAAAACGTTAAACATAATGTTAGTATGTAGAAGAGATGTTTCGTGAAAGTCTTTGTGTCGTTTTCTTGGAAGAAGCTATACGAAAATATAAGACAATGTCCTTTATCCTGGATTTAGCTTTTTGGTTTCGTGATATTTGTAAACCCCTGATATTTCAAAAATTCAACACTTTCAGTATATCATATGTGCGTATAACAAGATCATCAAAAGTGTATCAGTTCAATAGTCAACTCCAAAAATTCTTCTTGCACTTGTGTAACTATTTAAAGGCTTTTTGTCTAAAATTCACATATTTTCTTTACACACATACTCAGCCTTTATGCAGGACAGCTCTACTTTGGTGTTTCTTAGATAAAGAATACATTCCAATTTGAAGCACAGTAAAATTATTCCTATTTCCTGAATAAATTCCTTAATTATCTAGACAGAAACCTACTGAGATAGTAATTAAAGTTCGTGCGTCATCTATCGCCTGCCCGTGTACTTTGTGTTGTCAGAGACTTCCGCTACAAGCGGGTAGCGCTACAGTCTGATGTTTAGCAGAACTTAGTGAAGGTCATTTACCTTATCGCTAGTTGTATGCGGGAAACAGTTTACTTGAGTATTCAGTTGCGCTGTGTATTGTTAAACTACTTTGTTAAAACACAATTAAAATTCCTTTTTTACAGAAGCAAGACGTAGTGGCGGTAGGATTAGAGGTGGACCGAGGAATCATGACCCAAGGCTAAGATCAGCTTAAGGTCGAATTGTTACATTGCATAGCCAAGCTAGAGAATTTGTTTGTTCTCTTAGAGAATTCTTCCAACAGGAAGACGAGAGTTTGCTCCTTGTCAATGAACAGTCTCTGTTTAACAATACCCCACAGATTCTCTATTGGATTTAAATCAGGGCTAGTCCCCGGCCATGGTAGTAATTTTACATTGTTTTCATTGAGGAACTGGGTTACAGATTTTGCTCTGTTGCAGGGAGCACTGTCATGCATGAACACAAAATCACCATTTGTAAACCATTCTTTACTTTGCGGAAATAGTCTTGTTTCTAATACACTTTTATACTGTTTCTGCTCCATAGATCCCACAACTATGTATAATCCTCCAGGTCCATGGACAGACATACAGCTCCAGCCCATTTTTGATGTTGAGTGCTTTACTCTTTGATCGACACACTGAGGGGAGAATGCTTCTTCATCTGTCCTTCTCACATATTGGCTGATCTCTTCACATACGTCAAACACGGATTCATCTCAGATAATTACCTGAAACAATAAAAACCTCTATTAATACTAATCAGTTTTAAAATTGCTCAAAGGTAGTATAACAAAACCAGCAATGAGAGAAACAAAGTTTAGGCTGTTTATTTCATTTCCATAAAATTTACATGTACATATTTTAATTTTATGCTATATACAATTTTCATACAAATTACCTTTCTCCGAAATTCCACTGGATGTTTCTGCATCTCTTTGACCCATTCTAAACGTTTTTTGCCATTGCAGGTGTTAGTTTAACCTTTTTACGAGGCCTGCGTGCTGGTAAACCTGCTTCACATAATCTTCTACAAACTACTGAGGCTGATATTTCTGTACCGTACTCCTTTAGTTGATTACTGAGGTCAATGCTGGTTGCTCTTCTATTGTTTTGCCACCTGCACCAGTTTTCTTTGCATCCTTGGTGATAGCTTTCTGTTCCTCCCGCATTTTCCATCCCTTTGTGAGATCAACGTCTCACCGAATGTTAAAGCTTGATTAATGCGGCTAACAGATTTTTGTTAAATACACAATTTCTTAGCTATTTCACGCTGTGAATAAAGAGTTTCCTTCAAAAGAGTCTCAGTTACAAGTTCTTTCCTTGGTGATAAGTCAGCAGTTTTACCGATAACCTTACTTTTGAATCAATGTGAATGCTAAGGATAAGATACACGATGTTACCTGGCTTGAGATCAATTAATAATAAATACTGAGGATATATTAGCCATAAAACACAATAAAGGCAAATATTAACAATCTTCACTTACTACACTCACCAAATGAAAGCAATATCACCAAACAGTTGCATAAACAGACATGAAGAAAATGGCTGCTCTTAATTCAGAGCTACCACCATATTACTATAAGTAAAAGCAAAATCCCCCAGCTACTATTAAGAGAGAAACATCATTGAATAAGCTTCATATTATAGCAAGGAAAAGGATTACGACAAATTGTAATGGGTTATGGCGGTAAATAACTATTATTTTGAAAGCTAAAGTGAAGCAAAGTAAAGAAACATAAAGGAGTCTAATAATTTGCACACTTTATTAGTGACATATATTTGGGGGACGCGTTTATAATATCAAATCAGTAGAAAAGTTTGTAAATATATTTATCAGAAAACCAATTATTTCGGAGATACAACACAAAGTGGAAAGTTACAAAATTACTCGAAGTGCATTGCTATTGCTTGCTACTTTTTTTTTCGTTATCTACGTCCTCCAACCTTAACTCACATCGGAGGATGAAATGAAACGGGTGAAACGATGTTCAAATGAGACCGGGGTACATGGAGCTTAGTCATCTGACATTTGTCTTTCAGGATAAGGAAAAAAACCTTATCCCGGTAACTCAACCTGACCGAGATCCGAACTGGTGATATCTTGAACCTGAGGCAGACACGCTACCGAGGCGGGCTCTAAGTGGGGATGTATGGTAAGTTTTGCTGCACTATGTTCTTCTGAAAGTCTACGGATACATAATTAAAGTCATCCATATACCGGAGTCATGTATTTAAAAGGATTAATTCTTTAAGGATTAATTCCTCAATATAAATTTACATTAAAATTATTCAGCGATAAAAATCCTGGTATTTAAGCACTGACAATAGTAAGTCGCCACAAATGTTTATCTCGAATACGAGAACTTTAAGTGGTCTTCCGGGAAAATATAACGAGTCAATTGGAGAATTTAATATCAGGACGGGACGTTCGCCATGGTAGCTCAAGGGGTTAGAGCGACTGGACGGAAACCAGGAGATCCGTGGTTCAAATCCCAGCCGTGCCATTGAATTTTATCAGTTGGCTCTAATTAATTAAAATCTTTAGTGTTTTCGTCACCATTATTGAAATGTAAGAACCATCATTGTGACTAACGACATCTTCTCCTTCCACTTCACATATTCTTCGAGCTGTGACCGCGACAGTTGTGTTTTAGAAGTACTCTAAGTTCTGACTTTATTATCTCCATTTTGTGATTGTTTATTAACAACTGAACACTGATACATTGTCACAATGTACACAACAGTAGACATGGTATCCTATAAAAGTATTGTCAAACCAGAGAAATCAAACAAATTTTCCAAAACAGCAAAATAAAAAAATAGAACCTTTCATCTTAAAATGAATCCTATCAGTGATATTCTTTTTTTATTTTATTCAATGATCGATCAGCAGTACATCCTTTACAGATCCTTGTCAACTAATTGAATCTTTATGAACTATATAATAACGTGTAAGGAAAACCAAGTTGGCTCCTATTATCTATTTAACACTGTGAAACAAAAGAGAAAAAAATCGTTAATAAAAAACAAGGAATCAAAGAGATAAAAACAACAGTCATTGTGAAACAATATTCATAGTTCAGAGTCACTAAGGAGAAGATCCTGTGGGAGTCGTCTCTTCAGGCGCGTGGGCTGGCGGGTTCGTACGCCGATGTCGTACATCACAGCTCCTGGAACATCTAGGAGGTTTGAGAAGAAGTGAGAAGCAATCTGACGTATGTACTGGTGAAGAGGAAGGAGACCAAGTTCTTTATGCAGTTGTTGATTTCTTACGTACCAAGGGGCATCCGTGGCGATGCGCATAAATCGATTTTGCAGGACCTGTAGCCTTCGGCGATGAGTGTTGCTAGCCGTACCCCATACCTGGGAAGTATATGTGATAAGTGGCCGGACAAGAGATTTGTAGAGAAGCAGAGAGCATTCAATCCCAAGAGGAGTGTGTCTATGAAGTAGCGGACCAAGTTTTGAAAGTCGTCCTCATGCCAACGAGATAAGTCGATCAATATGGGCTCGCCAAGTAAGTTTAGTGCCCAGCATTACTCCAAGGTATTTGACGGAGGTGGTAGGAGGTAGCCAGGGAATTGATTCATGCTTAATATGCAATTCGGGAGAGTTGGAGATGCGACGTCAGTTAAACATCTTAGCTGCGGTCTTTTAAGTGTTAAGACGTATGCGCCAAGTATCGAACCATTCAACGAGGCAGTCAAGAGAGGTTTGTAGCGTGTGAATAGTTGTAGGGAGATCTGTGCCGGAATGGTATAAAACAGTATCATCAGCGTATGGAGGTAGGGGCCAAATCAGGAAGATGATAGATATAGATACTAAATAAGATTGGGGCCAATATGGATAGCTGAGGAACTCCTGCTGTAATATGGCGCTGAGATGACTCCATGCCACCAATGCGAACAGTGAATATGCTATCTGATAGAAAACTACAAATGGTATTGAGCAGATACTGTGGAAGTCCAATGCTATACAGTTTGAAGATTAATCCCTCATGCCAAACTTTATCAAAGGCCTGTGCTACGTCGAGGAACAGGGCGGTTGTGTGCTTTCGTTGCTCAAAACCATGAATTACTGTTTGTGTTAAACGTAATAGTTGGTGAGGGGTAGAATGTCTAGAACGAAATCCAAATTGGAAGGGTGGAATGAAGTGATATTCCTTGTTATCTGTCCCGGCTTTTGAGTAGTTACACCTACCTACAAAACATTACCAATGAGACAATTTCTGCAGTTGAAACTGAAGTAGATAGAGGAATATCCATTTCTAAGAAGAGTTTACACATGAGTAGTGGGACAGGAGTTCTATTCGTAGTTAATTTGTCTCCATCTTCATCAGCCACACGTCCGAGCTCAATTTGGTACGGGATTTCTATGTTTGAGACGGGATACACGTTGACTTTTCCAAGACCCACGTCGAGAAGCCAGATATAACAGGGTTAATTGGTTGTATTTTGATTTGTTTCTTGATGATTGTGCTTGATTAAATAAGAGTCATGAAAATCTTGATTTCAGGCGTAGTTCGGAATAAAGTTTCGGAGAAGTAAAATATTGTAACTATTTAATTGTATTATTTAGATTGCATTTTACTTGAAATTCCTTTCCCAGTCACTTCCAACATATCGATAAATTCTTACTTTGTTATTTTTAAACAGCTCCAACTATTACATAAAAGTTCTTGATTATGCTCCAGTATTCATCACACTCACCATTACAAAACATCTCTCTATACCAAGATTTTTCGTCAGTATCATTACTCCTATCTTAATTTTGTGATTGGCCGATTTGATTCCACGTCACAACATTACGTCATACAATATTACTACAGCCAATAACAAAATTACATATATTTTTATTTATTTAAATTAATACATAGATTCACATAATTCTTTTTTTATAAATTTATAAACTTTTCATAACTTTTCTAAATATAACTCGAAACTGTTACAGTAGACAGAGTCACGTTACTTCAAAACATCTGAATTTGTTGCTAATGTAACATTAAACTGGAGATATACTACAAAAACTGTAAATATGTGATAACCTTTTAGTGCATTTTTATTCATATTAATATGTAAGTAACGGAAATATTTTAAAAGTTGGTTTCTGTGTGTTACTAGAAAATTCAAGATAGCAAATTCATTTATAAGTTTAAACAAAATTATTTCGAGGAACCAAAACATTCGGAAAATGTGATTGTGGATCGAGGCGGCGCGGGCAATCACATCAAAGAGACGGGCAGTGCAGTGCCGAGATAGAAGATAGCGGTAAGAGCGACAGGGGGAAGTAGGGAAGGAGACAAATTTCTGGAAGGTTCGTCTTACTTCACCGCCTCCTAGCAGCACACTAGGAAATAAAGTGCTACATTTAAAAACACGAGAAGTAATAACCAATATCCATAGATTTATAAAAAAGAAACAATGGTCTGGGTCAGCTATAAAAATCTGGGGAAGGGTATCTGAGGCAACAGTTGTGTCTGAAAGCAGTTTAGGAGAGTTATTAAGGAAAGAAAAGTCATTGGTGCTAGTGCAAAAACGTCCTTCTCTATGCCCAGTAAACAGCGATTAAGAACATGCACAAAATCTAATTTGGATGTTTTAATTCAGAAATAGTTCGGCGAACTGTGAATAATTTTTAAAGCTCAGAAAAACAAAGACCAACTTTGAAGAAAGTGCTTATGAAGCTAAAAATTCTACTGACTTCCAAGGCAGTGTCTGAACATTTAGAATAGTTCTTTTGAAGCTAGGATTTTTTGAAAAAAAAATCACTAAGCGTGGCAGACAATTTTAATCAAACAGCGCACCATACATGCAAAAAGGCTTAAGTATTTACGAAATATTCGGAGATATCGAAGTGAAGTTTACATAGTTTATATCGACGAATCTTATATAAATACAGCACATACTGGACCATATGTCTGGAGTGTAATACGTTACAGTTACTCTGCAGCGATATTGAAAGGCCGACAGTTGTTTATCATGCCTGCCGGAGGAGAACAGGGCTTTGCTCCAAATGTCTATGTACTATTTAAGATCCAACAAAAGCGTGGAGATTACTACCATAGTGAGAATTACAACTTAGTTTATAAGAGATGTAAAACTGGCTTCTTTTAATCTTGAGAGCAATCAGCTAAGCTCAGTGTGGAAATCTCCTTCATCACCAACCCCCAAAAAGCAAAATTGGTTGCTTCTGCTGGGAAAGTTATGGTTATCTCATTCTTTGATATTCATGGAAAGGTTTATCAGCATGTTGTACCTGCACACACATCAGTAACTTGACAATACTGCAGGGATGTCCTGAAAACATTGCAAGTCCATATCAGGCGCAAAAGACCACATTTCCGTGAAGCAGGCCGGATGATACACCTCGATAATGCGCGGCCGAATATTGCCGATGTTGCTGCTGAATATCTTGCAAAAATCAACGTGAAGTGCATTCCTCACACTTCCTACAGTTCGGGTTTAGCCCCATATGACATTTTTCTATTCCCTAACTAGAAGAAGCCCCTTCCTGGGAGCCATTATCCATCATCAAAAGCAGTGGTGAAGGCTGCGGAGGTGATTTTGAAGGATCCCTCAAAAAATGGTTTCCAGCATGTCTTTGAAGACTGGCAGAAACGCTGTGACAAGTGCATCACATTCAGGGGAGAGTATTTTGAGAAGGCCCATCAAAATTATGTGGATGAGGTAAGGTACGTTGTCAAAAATTGTTATAATTCTTAATTGAAAGGCTCCTAAATAGGCATTATCGAAGTGTCGCTTAGTATAAATTGAACAGGTGTTTAGGTCTTTAAAATTTGTCTTCTACTTATATAACTAGCTAAAGACTTTTGAGTTAAAACTACATATTTTTTTTACACACTTATCCAAACTTTGTGCACTATATTTCTAGTTTGGTGCCATTTGCATAAAGAAAACATAATTATCTTAAGTGTAATATAATTATTCTTTATATTTTATGAACAAATTTCTTAATAATTAAAACATATCTCTATAGAGATAGTAATTAAGCCCTATGCGTCATCTATCGCCTGCCAGTCTAATTTGTGTTGCCAGAGACCTCCGCTACTAGCAAGTAGCGCTAGTTATGCGGCTGCTTGCCAAAGAAGCGGGTCTTTTAAACGACTCAATGTTTGTCACAGATTGGGTAACCTGTCTGAAGAGTGAATGTACAGTGGAAGCCTGCGTGAGTACAAACAGATAAACGTATTATTTCACATCCGGTAATAAAGCAGTTGAGTCTCTTACAGTGGACGGGTTTGAACCAAGTAAAACTGTAAACACCGTAACCTGCCCTCCCCTCCAGTTGTAACCGTTCTGAGGTGGACTTGTCCAGATACCACCGCGTATCGCTCTGCACTTTTCAAGATAAAAAAGTACATCTGTACTCGGGAATATTAATGGCTTCCCTCAACCCCGTCCGGAGACGTACCTGATCACCCACGGGTATCGGGAACCACTGCCCCCCTCGGGTCCAACCCAATCCGAACAACTCTCAAAGGGAGGGGCTCGAATGTTCGGCCCCTATAGTAACGTCAGAGGTACCAGGAGTGCTAAGGGTACGCAGCGCCCACACCACGGCAGCTGAAGCAGAGGGATACCCTCCCCTAAGGGAACCCAATACAGAGACACCTCCGTCTCACACAAGAGTAGTACAGCCGTTGGAGGATATCCGTAAATCCGGACAAAATTCACGCCATTCTTCTTACAAGGCGACACACACTCACTGATTGCCCCAACTTCCACTTTAGAGCCCGAAGGATAGAGTGGACCAATTCCATCAAATTGATAAATCCATAAAATTGATAGAGGCCTAACTCTCCGCGATGACATCAGAGAACTCTCGGCACGGGTTCATGGGGCTATTACCTCTCTGTACCCAATGCTGTGTTCAGTCTCGATGCCAGTCCGCTTAAAGTTAAACCTCTATCGAGCGCTGATAATCCCAGTCGTGTGAGATCTGGGGCATGGCTGCAGATAGCCATATCTTCAGCGTGCAAAGAATAGAAGGCAACGGTCCACCTATTCTGTAGGTAGCTCCTTCCCCGTGAGGTTGCTTCACGAAGATTCTCTTCTCGCATACGTGGAAGACGAAATTAGGCGTCGGGCTACAACATTTTACGCTCAACTCCCAACACACAGAAGCGCCCTGGTTCGGTCTCTAGGAGACTACGACGCTACAAAACTCGCTTTAGGCTTTTCCGGGTGCCCCGTATGGCATGCGGGCTTCCGAGGTAACACTGCAGTTAATCCAAACAGCAGCAAATGCTGAACTCCATTAACTTCAAATGAGCTACAAAATATATCCCATTGTTGGTTCAAGAGGTCCCGAGTTCGAATCTCGGTCAGGGTGAGTTACCTGGATAAGGTTTTTAAGGGAGTTTTCCCTTATCCTTCAAGACGAATGTCGGGTAACTTTAAGCTACATGGACCCTGGACTCATTTGAGCATCGTTTCACCCAATTCATTCACCGTCATATGTAACATTACGTTGGGGCAGACCTAAATCACAAAAAAACTACCCCATTGTTAATGCAGGGAGTAAAAAAATGAATAGGCATCCTGTACAAAATCAGAGAAGCAAGAAAAGATAAGATACCTTGTAAAATTCCTCTACAAAATAATCCCACCCCATCCTGCGTCACCAAAATTTTCAACCTGCGGTTAACCCCAAAACCTGGTGGATACGCAGCAAAAACCTTCTGGCTGTTAACAGCCTGTCAGTACCTGCGATGTGACAGTCAGTCAGTCGGTAATTGAACTCGCGTGCGTGAATAGCTGTGTTTGAGGTCTATGACCTTGCAAGTTGTATTTTGTTTTGACGTGGTTATGGACTGTGAAGGTTGATAACAGTGTAGTTCTACCGAATCAAAAAACAATCTTGAGTGATCGTAACTCAGAGTTTTAATTTCACGAACCCACAAAGTCACAGGATGAAGAAGAGATCCTCTTTAAAATGAATGACTTTGGTTAATTAAAATGTTCAAAATTCAGTGGTAGATGACAAATCTTACAAATTCATTAGCCAAAGCCAAGAATTCTTCTTGTACTTATATACCTACTTAAAGACTTTCAATCTAAAATGGCATACTTTCTTTACGATATATTCAGCCTTTATGCAGGACAACTCTAGTTTTGTGTTACTTACATAAATAAGACATTTGAATCTGAAGTACAGTACAATTATTATTCCTATTAAATAATCAAATTGATTAATAATTAATGCACCTCCCTATAGAGATAGTAATTAGCTTTGTGCGTCATCTATCGCCTGCCTGTGTACTTTGTGTGGTCAGAGACTTCCGCTACAAGCGGGTAGCGCTAATTGTGTGGCTCTGACGTTTTGCGACTGCAAGAGGTGGAGGGGGAAAGTTAGTATTACCAACATACAGTAATGAGCAATTGAAGATATCCTCAAAAGTATATTTAGAAAGAAAATATTGAATTAGAAGGCGGAGTTGCAGGAATTAAAAATCTTCTTTATTTGCGTAGCAACACACTGTCTACTTCTCACGTAAAAGCATTACATCACACAATCTTCCAAGGTCGATCACAATAACAAACAGTAACAGCAGATTACAGCTTTAGCTCTCGTTACAATAACACAGCTGGCTATCTCTCATTTCACAACTGTTTCACAACTACGCCTCTTTAAATACTTCACAGATTATTTCTAGATGATTCCCAAATAAACCAGAACGCGAACAATCTCTACCAGTCCAGAAGTAACTAGAATATTCCATTTATCTCAGTTTGTTTGTTTCGGCAGACCCTTATCTGCCTGTTATTTGTGTCCGCGGGCTCTCGGTTTTCACACTACCCTCCTATCAGTTTCTTTTGTGTGCGCAAGCCGCCTTATCGCGATCGGGCTGGCGACAATATAGTACTATATTAGCTTTAAACCACTGATATCCAACTTCTAATTTCATTATGATGCAAGATATTTATTACAACATCACTCTATTCGAATATTTCATTCACACACACACACACACACACACACACACACACACTCACACACACACTCACACACACACACACAAACACACACACACTAACTGCATCTGTTGGTACAACTGCGAGTCTCTACATCCGGTGTTGTGGTCAGGAAGTTAAAACTGTCTGCTAGCGCCAATCAGCATTGTCGCAGCTAGGCGTGACTTCCGAACTCAAAACCGTGTTGCATTATTACACAAATAAAAATATTTGCAACAGAATCTCCACTTAAATTAAGAAGTTGATAATTCCTACTTCTTTATAAAAGATCGATTTCGAAGGCACATTGCCTTCGTCTTCAGTTTATTAACCAAACTCTGTTGTTAAGGAAATCTCGGTTACCATGTTATTTTCATTTATTACGTTACGTTTCCAACATTACCACCATCTGAATACGAAAAAAAAAAAACTAAAAACAGAATCAATTACCAGTATGTTAAAATTCATTACCTGATAAATTTATACGGTGGAATTAATCCTTAAAGAATTAATCCTTTTAAATACATTACTCCAGTATATGGGTGATTTTAATTAATTAGATCCAACTGAAAAATTCAATGCCATGGTCGGGATTTCAACCACGGATCTACTGGTATCCGTCCAGTTGCTCTATCCCTTGAGCTACCATGGTCAATGTGCCTTCCTGATATTAAATTCTCAAATTCACTCATTATATTTCCCAGTATTAATTCCTCAATATAAATTTACATTAAAATTAATCAGCAATACAAATCCTGGTAATTAATTACTTACAATAGCAAGTCGCCACAAGTGGTTGTCTCAAATATGAGAACCCTAAGTGGTCTAAGGGGAAATATGAGTCAATTGGAGAGTTTAATGTCACGAAGGCACGTTGACCATGGTAGCTCAAGGGGTAGAGCAATTGGACGGAAACCAGCATATCCGTGGTTCAAATCCCGGCCATGGCATTGAATTTTTCAGTTGGCTCTAATTAATTCATTACGTGATGTTTATTTTTTAAAATAAATGTTTTCAGATTCTTTTTTGTCATTTAACCATGAAATGAATCCCGAAGTTAAATTATTAAAACAATTAAATGGTCCCATAGAGTTAAGAGTGTTAAAATAAATATTTTCTGCCACACTCTTAACTCTATGGGACCATTTAATTGTTTTAATAATTTAACTTAAAGATTCATTTTCATTCTGAAAATATTTATTTTAAAAAATAAACATCACGTAATAAATTTTGCCATACTAACAATTGATTCTGTTTTTAGGTTTGTTTCGTATTCAGATGTTGGTAATGTTGGAAACGTAACATAATAAAAGAAAATACAGATGTATTTTCTTATCTTGAAAAGTGGAGAGCGATGCGCAGTGGTATCTGGGCGAGTCCACCTCAGAACGGTTGCAACTGGAGGGGAGGGCAGGTCAGTTGCGTACCAGTTGCGAACAAGTGAACACGTGCAGAGCTGCTCGGTAATACTACAGCTTGTTTCAAAATGTGCTTGTGTCCTGGTTCCAAGAGAGTATTTATAAATGACGCCTCCTAGCAGCACATTAGGAAACAAAGAGCTACATTTAAAAACACGAGAAGTAATAACCAATAATCATAGATCTATAAAAAAGGAACAATGGTCTGGGTCAGCTATAAAATTCTGGGGAAGGGTATCTGAGGCAACAGTTGTGTCTGAAAGCAGTTTAGGAGAGTTATTAAGGAAAGAAAAGCCATTGGTGCTAGTGCAACAACGTCCTTCTTTATGCCCAGTAAACCAAGATTAAGAACGTGCACAAAATCTAATTTGGATGTTTTAATTCAGAAGTAGGTAGGCGAACTTTGAATAATTTTTAAAGCACAGAAAAACAAGTGCTTATGAAGCTAAAAATTCTACTGACTTCCAAGGCAGTGTCTGAACATTAAGAAGAGTTCTTTTGAAGCTAGGATTATTTGAAAAAAAAAAAAAAAACATTAAGCGTGACAGACAAATTTTAACCGAACATCGTACCATACGTGCAAAAAGCTTAAATATTTACGAAATATTCGGAGATATCGAAGTGAAGTTTATATGGATGAAACTTATATAAATACAGCACATACTGGAGAAGGCAAGGTACTACTTCTCGAAACAACCAACCAGGGCGACTCACGAGATCCAGTTCCTCGTTTAGGTGAAAACTCGTGGTCTGACTCCGAGGTCGAGTGTGCCAGTGTTCGCACCTCCTTTCTTGCCGTACTGGTAGGACCCCTACGTACTCCAGCTACTGCTCGACATACGAGGGTGCCTCAGAGCACAGCTCGTCGGACATATCCACGGATGGCGAGCAGGAGGGGGAGTTTCGTGAGGTTAAGTCACGGAAGGCCAAGCGCGCTGAGAGACTGACTGCAGAGGGCGTGCCCTCTGGCCGGTCCAGCCGTCGAACCCCTGCCAATGCTGGCAGAGGTCATAATGGTGGGGGTCAACGGAAACATGTTCCTCCGATAATTGTGGATGACTCCTCCGGGGCTGTTGGCTTCCTAAAAGAAGTCATGCCGACCCTGGCGCAGACGTGCACAGTGCGGAGGAACAAAAGCCGCTATATCTTCCAGGCTAAAGCGGTGGAAGATTACAGCCTATTACTGCAGCACCTCAAGAAAAGAGGGATTTCCCACTTTACCTTTGGGATAGAGAAAGCCCGCGATGTACGCCGGGTGATCCGCGGGTTGCCGGTGGATAACTCAGTGGAAGACATCAGGACAGATCTCGTCCGCCAGGGTATCACGCCAGAGTGATCAAGCAGCTGACAAGGCCAACTCCAGCTGCTTGAATGAAAATGAAGTGTGTGAGTGCGAGGGATGTACTACGTATGCCTATGAGTGCTTGCGTGAGTGTGTGTATGTTATATACAGGATGTTACAAAAAGGTACGGCCAAACTTTCAGGAAACATTCCTCACACACAAAGAAAGAAAACATGTTATGCGAACATGTGTCCGGAAACGCTTAATTTCCATGTTAGAGCTCATTTTATTACTTCTCTTCAAATCACATTAATCATTGAATGGAAACACACGACAACAGAACGTACCAGCGTGACTTCAAACACTTTGTTACAGGAAATGTCCAAAATGTCCTAGGTTAGCGAGGTTACATGCATCCATCCTCCGTCGCATGGAATCCCTGATGCGCTGATGCAGCCCTGGAGAACAGCCGTCCACAATACGAGCACGAAGAGTCTCTATATTTGGTACCTGGGCTTTCAAATGCCCCCATAAATGAAACTCAAGAGGTTTGAGGTCAGGAGAGCGCGGAGGCCATGGAATTGGTCCGCCTCTACAAATCTATTGGTCACCGAATCTGTTGTTGAGAAGCGTACGAACACTTCGACTGAAATGTGCAGGAGCTCCATCGTGCATGAACCACAATGGGGTATTTTGACAATTGTCTTCACGAATGATTTCAATTTACAACTAAAATGAGCTCTAACATGGAAATTTAGCGTTTCCGGTCACATGTCCACATAAGATATTTTCTTTCTCTGTGTGTGAGGAATGTTTCCTGAAAGTTTGGCCGTACCTTTTTGTAACACCCTTGTATGTCGTGTTACATATGTATATGTGTGTGTTATTTTATGTTTATAAACTTTCAAAGCCAACGCATAAGAACCAGCTCTAAAAATATTGTGACATTGTGGGTTCGTATAATTAAAAGTCCAATTTGCAGAAATTAAAATCGTTCTTTATTTGCGTAGAAATACACTAGCAGTAGCAATATTGCATCACATAGACAATCACAGTCTCCAAATGTCGATGATCAAAACAAAAGCGTTCTGATTACACCTGTTCACAACATCAGCTCTCGTTATAACCTCTGTGGACAGATGTTTAGATTGGAAAGCTCACATAAATTATATCTTACTTAAACTCAGCTCTCCCTGTTATGCTATCCGAGTGCTGGTTAATGCGAGTTCTATTGACACACTTAAATTAGTATATTATGCATACTTTAACTCTATTATGGAATACGGAATATTATTTTGGGACAACTCAGTAGAAAGTAAAAAAATATTTCTTATACAATAGAAGGTTATAAGAATCATTACTAACACCCACAACAGATGCTCCTGTCAAGATCTTTTTAGAAGATTGAAGATATTAACGCTTCCTTGCATGTATATATTCTCGATCCTAAAATTCTTTGTATGCAATCGTGCCTTATTTGCAACAAATAATGTAATTCACAGAATAAACACTAGACAAAAGTATAATATCCATTATCCCAGTGATAAACTTTCTTGCTTCCAGAAACTATCAAAATATTTGGCGAAATTCCTAATGTTCTTAAAGAAAAACATTGATAATTTCGGTGCTTTTAAAAAAGCTGTTAGAGAGTACCTTTCTTCAAAATCTTTTTATTCTCTACAAGATTATCTGAATGACAAATTATCCTGATAATGCTTCTGCAGCTCTGTAAGTAGTATCTAACTATTCCAATGACAAATCATTACCAATAAATATTTGATGCATGTTGAAAGTTTATTTTCAATGTATATGTATTTAAGAAATAACAAGAATGGTATCCATTACAAAAAGGTTGAAACGTACTGGCATAAGACAAGTGAAAGCTCATTTTGTATCATATATAAATATCCCTGTTTTGTATTCCATATTGTTGTTCATATTGCCTGTATACTATCATATGTGTCTTTTGTTAACTTTTGTACATATATATGCTATTAAACTTTATACCTCTGGACATGTTCAGTGTTCACAGCCTTTTCTGGCTACAAGTGAACCTACTGAACGCAAATCAATCTAATCTAATCTGTTAGCCACTGACACGTTCAATGCATCACTTATATACACAAATTGTAGCATCTAGAAGTTTCCCGAATATTAACGAAGCATCTCAGTCTTTCGAAGAGGCAGGAGAACGGGTCCAGTTATTTCTGGTTACTTCTCTCCCCACCCCGCCTCTCCAAGGCACGGCAATAGCGCTGCGCCTTTGTGTAGGCGTGGTTTTAACGTTATCCGTCTCCCTCACTCCCCGCTTCTCTCTCCCACTCTTGCCACGTGGTAGGCACCTCGAAACAATATCGTCCTTACTTGCATTAAGAATACATATTAATCTGGTTCTCAATATATACATTTTTATTTTATAAACAAATGTTATGAACTGAGCTATCCCTTTACTTCATTAATTATACTTTGCTACTTATGTCGCTCTTGCTGCACTAGGGTGGGTCAAAAAGTAATTCCTCCTATTTTTTCCCCTAAAAAAGGAAGTTATGTGAAAACTTTGAACTTGGCGCAATTTCTCAAACCTTCTTCTCCAAGCCCCTGCAGTAGTTACTACCTAAGTCAACAGGTGGCAACACTACATATTCTTGCAAAATGGCTGACATCCACATTCGTATTAGACAGCGTTCTGTGATTGAATTTTTGACTGCGGATGGTGAAACGTCAATTCACATTCACGAAATGCTAAAAAATGTGTATGGTAATGCAACGGTGGATGTCAGCACTGTTGGACGATGGATTCGTCGCTGTAAAGAAGCTGAAGAGTAAACACCATTGGCAGATGAAAAGCGAAGCGGCAGGCCGGTGACTGCAGTGACTCCATGCAACATTCAGCGAGTCGATAACATCATTCGTGGTGATCGCCGGGTAACCACATGTGAATTGTGTCACATTACCTCCCTCAGTAAAGGCAGTGTGATGACGATTATTTAACAACTGGGTTACTCAAAAGTTTGTTCACGTTGTGTACCAAGAATGTTAACCACCCAAAACAAAGAAAGAACGAAAACAATGGCCTCCGAACACTTGCTTCAATTTTGAGGGAGAGGAGCTTCTGGAAAAAAATGTTACTGGTGGCGAAACGTGGGTTCAGTTTTTGAATCTGAATTAAAGAGGCAGTCAATGGAATGGCATCACACAACGTCACGAAGAAAAAACAATTCAAAGCTCAGTGGTCGGTAGAGAAAGTTGTGGCAACAGTGTTTTGGGAAGCAGAGGGTGTGCTTATGATTGATTTTTTGGAGCAGGGATATACAATAAATTCTGTCCAATACGTCAGAATTCTCAAAAAGCTGTAAGCACGTCTTCGCCGAGTTCGCCCAACAAAAACTATGGCGGATGTTCTTCTTTTGCATGACAATGCAAGAGCAGACACCAACCGTTACACCACTGCAGAAATTGAGATATTGGGGTGACAAGTCTTACAGCCCTGACCTGGCACCATCAGACTTTCATCTGTTCGGGCCACTAAAGGAAGCTCATCGTGGGATTCATTTTGAAGATGAGGAGGCTGTGAAAACGTCCGTGCGTCAATGGCTTAGGAAGCAAGACCGTGTGTTTTACCACACTGGAATACATGCCCTAGTTAAAAGATGGACCAAAACTGTGGAAAAGGACGGAGATTATATTGAATAGTGACAAATTAATCGTCAATGTTGTAGTTATCAAGCTATGTAAATTGGATTCAATTTCCTTGGCAATTAAAAGAGAAAAATAGAAGGCATTACTTCTTGACCCACCCTCGTGATTGCCAAAGCTGTTCTCATACCGCTTTCTGCGGCTCCTTGAAGCAATCGATTTGTCGTTAAAGGATAGTGATGGACTCGACCTCCATTGATAGCTAAATGTCCTGAGTTCGAATCTCGGCAACAGCAGTCAAATGTTCTTGTGATAAGGAACGCGGAGGGACCAAGTAAAATATTCGGTGTGATGACTCGGTTGGATTTTGACGCGGTATCATTTGAGTGCAGGTGCTTGGATAGTACAATGGAATTGTAAAAATAATATTTACAACTCAAAAGACTCAAAATTGTGTTTCTATAATTGACAATTGCCAATGCAATATTATAATAACAAAATAACTGCACTACAACATTTTTCGAGTTGAATATAGCCTAATGTCGCCCTAGGGCACCACCATACAGTAAAACGTTATCACACATTTACACTTTGTTTAGTATATCTCCAGTTTGACCTTACTTACTTAAAGAATACATATTAATCTGAACCACAATAAAGTCATTAATTGTGTAATCCTTAATTTATAAGTAAATAGTCTTTAACGTTCAGCTATAAACTTGTTATTCAATTGTTTCACATGTTTCCGCTATTAACGATAATTACCAGAGAAGGTGTAAGTCATAAATGACCTTCGCTATACGTATATGAATGTTAAGACAAATAGGGCACACGCTATAAACCAATCACGCAGCGAGAAGTGTGAGACCTTATGCAGTCTGTGAGATTCTTGTATACTTATATTGTATCTTTTACCTTTACCATTTAAGTCATCCTCAATGAAGACGAATTCTGAGGATAGTGCCAGAAAATTTAAGATAGGCAATTCATAATTAATGAAATCACTTGAACATATCTTGAAAGATTGGAAATTTAATCATTTTTGTACAGTAGCCGTGTGTAGGTTAAGATTTGGATAGAACCAGATTAAAAAATTCAATGCCACGTCCAAGATTTGAATCACCGATCTCCCGGTCCTCGTCCTTAAATACTTGCAGAGTTAGTAAGCCGCCACAAAATGGTTCGTATCTCATTGTTGATGAGAGCTCCTAGTGATTTACTGGGAAACATACGAGTCAGTTGGAAAATATGTCATGACTGCACGTTGGCCATGGTAGCTCACTTTTTGTTGTTGTTGTTGTTGTTGTTGTAATTTACGTCCTCCAGATTAAGTCATATCGACGACGAATGGAATGGGTGAAATGATGCTCAAATGAGCCCAGGTTCCATAGAGCTTAGAGTTACCCGAAATTCGTCTTTCACAATAAGGGAAAACCGCGGTAAAAAACTTATCCAGATAACTCACCCTGACCGAGATTCGAAGTCGGGGCTTCCTGAACGTGAGGCAGAAACGCTACCCCCACGCTACCGAGAGGCGGGCCTCCTCAATTGTTTACAGTGATCCGCGGTGCAAATTTCGACCAAGGCATTGAATTTTTCAGTCTTGACTCTATTTATCCAAATGTTTGAAGGAACCAAAATTTTGGGAAAATGTTAAACATAATGTAGCAGAGATGTTCCTTGAAAGTGTTTATGCCGCCGTGTCCTGGGTAGAAGCCGTACATAAATATAAAATAATGTCATTTTTGGAGGAATTCCCTTCTTTGTTATCAAATACTCATGCGACTTTTATGTCCGTTCAGTTGAAACATATTTGTTTCGTATTTACGGACAGACAATTCAATAATCAATCTTTCAGAACCTCTCAAACCTAAAATATCACAACAGTACAGTTAATGAGATTAAAAGGAATGACTATGGTTCATTAAAACAATTAATAATCACTATTGGTTTTTTAAGTGATTGGCGCAGTTCATTAGTCAACGCCACAGATTAATACCAGATGCTCAACTCCGTGTTAAAATCTGAAGACGCATAGGGCGCTCTTTCCTAAATCTTTAGACCCCGGCGACCTTGGCAACTACGGCCGGTGCGGCCGGTAATGTAGTAAGCTTCTATTGCGACCGAGCTATGGTGCATTCACCTCCCCTTCCCTTCGGCTCCCATTTTCACTGACTGATGGAATCCAACTTCTTTCGAAATCACTTCTCGTCACACATGAATAGTTTACGGCACATATCAACTATTTCATATTAGGATAA
Organism: Mantis religiosa; assembly: GCA_030765055.1. NCBI lineage: Eukaryota > Metazoa > Arthropoda > Insecta > Mantodea > Mantidae > Mantis > Mantis religiosa. The sequence continues at coordinate 12,520,635 of CM060954.1, read as the reverse complement.
TACGCGTCAAATACGCTGAGGAAATGTGCGATAAACTATTCATCAGTGTGCGAAATGTGACTTCGAAAGAAGTTGTCCAATTTGTAAAAAGAATTGGAAGAATCCACTTGAACTTTCCTGTTAAATATGAATAATTGACTTCCACAAAGCATTATATCTTTATTCCTGTTGCAAATTGATAATTTTGTCTTTAAAAAAAATTAAAATTTTAAAAACGAGAGAGTGAGATCACTTAAGATGCTGTTGAGATTATACAAGATATCTGTATACCCTTTCCCTCAAGCTTCTTAGTGTAATACTTAAAATAAAGATAACTTAACACTAAAATAATGATTCTGTAGATACAGGAAAACAGGTAAGGTTACCATAACGTTATATGTAATGCAATTTCTTTGTACACAGAATGTTGAAAAATTCCCTGGAATAACAGTGAGAGAAAAAAAAAAGACCTAAAGAAATACGTATATAAATTTGAAATGATAACAACAACTATGTACAAAAAAATAGCACTATTTCTTTAAAATGACACCAAAGCAGCTCTCTTAATGGTTATATTTAATAAGTATTTTAAAAGCTCAATAGTACATACATTATTTTCAGCACAAGTATACTAAAGTATATTCAGAGAAATACATGAAATTTGTGATCGATTCATATAAGATTAATAATGTCAAATTAGTACAGAAGTCAGTATTAGCAACTGGTGACATAAATTTCATAAATGGCACTATTTTATATACTTCTAATCACTTTGGTTGAATTAACATTCACAAGTGCAGAATAAATTATGAAAAATAATAATTACATTAAAGCTGTATCATTCATTTAAAATTGTCCTAAGCTTAACTCTGTCTTCACAACACAAGAATATTACAGCGTTGAATTTTTAAATGCTTCAATGGCATGCATATGCACAGCAATGAATGCTGAAGAAGAAAATGTGCAGTTTTAAAAATAAAATTTAATGCACAGTGTATCTTCCAATAAGAGATTATTTCATGTAGTTATCTGACTGTGAAATATAATTTGCTTAATGTGCAGAGCAATTGTTTGGGTAAATGGCTTGCTTTAACTTGATAGGACTTTAAGCAATGTACTTTATGACTAAGATGGCAAATGGAACCCTCTGCATAGTGTAAACCTCTCAGTCCATGACATACAACTGAATGTGTGTCAAATAAATAACTCAATGAAAGATTACACTATGAACTATTAATGCTGTTTGTAGTTTTAGTTAAGAAGTGAAAGTGATGGAACTGTGTGTTTGAGTAGTTAATAAAAAATAATTTAGTAATGTAATTTATTTGCTCACACATCTAACCATTATTTCTTTTGACAGTCCATAATTCCCTTATGTGTTCACTACAAAGAAACAAGAAGTGCATTATATAGCAAAATAATGTGCAGTTTTATCTACTTTTCAAAATTATTATGTGGCTTCGCATCACTGCATGTAGCAAATGGCTCATATATTAGGTTAAACATCTTTTTCCCATGCCAAAGATTGAGATTTTCATTCCAACTTAGAACAATGAGAGGATGTTTAACAGTGTAGTTTCATGTGACATGTAACATTTCTGTGGGTCACGCTAGAAACGTTATATCACCCTTAAAATGGTTAGCATTACAGAAATTGTGTACCAATATTACTCATAAATGGTGGCAAGTACATGCTGAGAACAGAAATACCACAGAATACATAAATGCTGTGCAAATATCACTTTAACTTGTTATTTTTCTGAACCCATTTGTGTGTGTGTGTGTGTGTGTGTGTGTGTGTGTGTGTGTGTGTGTGTGTGTGCGTGCGTGGGTGGGTGCGTGCGTGTGTGTGTGTGTGTTTTTTTTAACAAGGAAGAGGATTTATAACCTATTATTTATTGTGAAGCTTTACTAATTTGAGATCAAGCCACACTGTGTTTAGGTCCTAGCTAGCTGACATTGTGCATGTTTTAAGAATAACTGGAATATTAGAAATAAAATTAAAAGTGGCATATAATGATGATGACACAATGACATTTTAATCATTTCTTGCAATGCACAATTACACCTAAAAACTTGTAAAGCTTTTTCAAATAAATTCTAATCCCATCAGATCTCTTCAAAGATGGTTATTCAGGTAAATAATTTACTGTAGTGTGTACAATAATATTGCATAGTGACTACTGCATTAAACAATATAGAACAAATTAGGTTTATGGATTCTCAGATCATACTTTTAATTGCTGTTAAAAGCTGTGACATTCTTGATCAATGATGTAGATATACACTGATGAGTAAGGTTAAGAGAACTTAGTTCTTCAAAATACTTATCGTTGCAATTTAAAGAAAAAGTTTATAAAATTCATATCAAGCATCTCGCCCAAAAATTTTAATTTAAGCCACCTAGATTATACGTAAACACTGATGCTAATTTTGGTATATCTTAAAATTCACAGCTATTCTTTCAGTATTTTAAACTGCATATTACTTACCTTACATGGACTTATATATTACATATATTTTAAATTTAAAACTACAAGTACAAACACAAAAACTAATACACCCAATCAACTGTCTAAAATAACTTCACTTTTCACTTTTCCTTGTTGGCCACAGTTATCCTCAAAGTTTTTGTTAAATTTTCCACTGATATGAAATGAAACTCAAACTTTCAGAAATATTTGATATGCCACATTAAATTGCTGTATACGCGGGAAAGAATGCTTTGTGCTACATTACTAAAGCTCCTGAAGATCACTGCACATCACCAAAATAAGAAACATACACAATATCCAGTAATCCTGCACTCTGATTTCTGCCATCGTATTCCTGGTAGCCTGAGATGATGGATAATCCCTGAAAGACAAAAAACAGAAAATCCCATTATTGCAGTAATAAAGTAACAAGGTTAATGAAACTAATGCTTTTGTATGTAAAACAACACACTTTTTCCATTATAAGGTGCTACATTAATCTAGAGAATTTAACTGTGAATGAATATGTATTAAGGCACATTTCAGGTTATGTCATATTAATTGTCGGTATTTAGCTACATGCTAAATCTTACTTACCAATAGGTCTTTGTGAAAATCTATTCTCGTTCTTCCTGCTGCCCATACGTCCTCGTAGCTCTTTCAATTTTTTTACAATTTCACAAATCGATGAAAATTGTGTCCAGAACTTAATTTGGCTTGGCCTCCTTGTCGTTAAAGCTTTAATTCAAATATTTACAGGTTAGCCAATGTAGTGTCTTATTCATATAGTACATTGAGCTCAAATAAGGTCGATAATAGGCCAATAATATTACGCAAATTACTTCGTAAGTAGTAAAATAATATAATAACTATTAAATTTTGAACTAAGCAGAAGTTATTTTATATATTAGTTAGTATGCAACACGGCAGCCAAAATAATTATATTGGCGGCATTGAATCCGGCGCCTGCAGCGCTCAAAACTGTATCTGTAGACCCCGGGTGTTTCGCGAACCTTAATGTGTCTCCTGGTCTCCCATCTGAGTTATCAGGCCCTGGTCAACGCCAAGAATTCTTCTTTTACTTATATAACTAGTGAACAGCTTTAGAACCAAAAATTCAATATCTTCTTCACACAGAAATTCAGTATAAATGCGAGACAGCTCCTCCTTGGTGTTTCTTAAATAAAGAGTGCATTTTTCTTTGATCTCCAATAAAATTGTTCCTACTTGCTATTCAAATTGCTTGAAAATTAGAACTTATTCTTATATAGATAGTAATTAGGTACGTGCGCCATCTATCGCCTGTCAGTCTACCTTCTGTTGTCAGAGACTTCCGCTACAAGTAAGTAGCACTAGTTATGCGGCCGCTTGTCAAAGAAGCGGGTGTTTCCAACGACTCGTGTTTGTCATAGATGCGTAACCTGTCTGAAGAGTGAATGTACACGGCCAGCAGTGGAAGCCTGCGTGACCACAGAGAGATAAGCCGTAGTACTACACGTTGAGTCTTCTACAATAGACGAGTTTGAATTAAGTAAAAATGTAAACACTGTCATACACTCACAAAGTAGAAAATTAATATTTTATGTGTTGCGGTTTTGTAAAGTAGAGAAATTTAAGGTTAACTACTCCATTTGAAAACCTCGTTTGTGTGTAGAATTTCTCTCTGGTTTTACGAAAAGAGAAAAGAAGTTAAAATTATAAGATAGACGTATTTATAAACAGTGGAGCTTTATCAAAAAAATCTTTTTGCTGCGATTTCAGTGCGAATGGGAAGGTCACAGCCGGCGGACAGCTCGCCCACACCAGCCAACTCTGCATCGACCACCTCAAAGCAGCCGACTGCCCAACCAGCACCTGACACGCAGTCATCAGATCTTCCAGCTGCAGAAGCACAAGCAGCGCCTGCTAGCGTTACTACACAACGGCTTTACTACGCCGCTGTTGCACAGCACACACAACAATGAGCGCCGCATTCTACACCAGCAGCAGCAACGTCTGCAGGATCCTGCACCCTGGTCATCTGTGGGCTACCGCGTGATCTACCTTGCAGATTCGGCCTCTCCGCCGCGAAGCGGATGTGGTTCTCTGCCTGGAGATCCAACAGGATATTTACGAGAACGGGCACCAACACATTAGTTCGACTGCATCTGGCCAACCACTTGGAGCAGGATGGACGGGGCTGCCCTTGTTAGGGCACTGCCTGATTCGAGGTAAACAAATTAGATCGTCACGTCCCGTGTTTGGTGATGCTACGACTACGGCCACTGAGCCTCCAAGTGTACAGCTCTTCCGAGATTTCATTACTGTGGGTCACGCTGCCTCACCACCGAGTGCGGGTGTCACGATCTACGGCAGCGACGCAGATACTGTGCAACATACAATGGCGTAGGCCATTTCACAGGTCAGCCACAGTGCCCACGCTACCCTAGACCGACACATCCAACAATAAATAAATAAATAAAATCTGAATATTCTACCCCGGCACCTAGACAACTATACCGGGGCATATATCCAAATTTTCTCTTTATTTTTCCATAAAATCCTTACAATGGTTATAGTTATACAAATCTCTCAGAATACTAATCTACAAAAATAAAATGAAATAAAATAACAGAAATAAACACAAAAAAGCAAAAAAAAAAAAAAAAAAAAAAAAAAAAAAACTATAAAAATTACAAAATCCTTATTTTCTAAATCTACATCTAAATCTACTAATGCTGTAGTCCACCATGGCCTCCGCCATCACTCTCTCCCTCCGCCGCCCATGCAGTCAACTCTATTTTGAACTCACGCTGATACTTCTGTTCTTATTACTCTCTCTACTCTTCTTTTTCCTCTTGTAATCTACTTCTATATTCCGTAAATGTCTCTCCCTCTCTTCTCCTAGATCTGAATGTTCTTCTCTCTGCCCATTCCTGTCTTCCTGTTGAGGTTACAAAGAATCTTCTTCCATTGACTTGATTAAGATTATCAATTTCTAATTGTACCTCTTCTAATTCTTCTTCTTGTTGATCTATTTCTTCTTCTTCTTGAATTCCCTCCATTGTTAGATTATTCAATAACTCTTCCCGTCTTATCCTATTTTGTATTCTAGAACCCCTTCTTGGATCTTGTACTATTCTTCGCCTATTATCAACTCTTTCTCCTCTGAATATTTTTACCTCCCATGCTTTCTTACTTACAAAGTTAGTCAAAACTTGTAATTTATTTACTAATTGTTGATCTCGAATTATGTCATTTACGATATATCCTGCTAGCGCATGCCTCTCTTCTTGTTGGTGAATTGCATATCTTCCGCATTCAAATACTACATGTTCAGGATTATCTTGTTTGTTACATAATTTACATATATCATTTTCAGTTTTATTGATTTTCTTCCAATAGGTCTTATAAGGTCCGTGTCCTGTTATATAATATATATAAATCCCTTTGTTGGTTGAATAAAATTCAATTTTAATCTTTCTTTGACGTTCTGAAAAATTTCAAACACTCTTCTATCTTCTAGACTTTCTGTCCATTCGTTTTGCAATTTATCTTATGAACTATTTTTAATCACCCAAGATTTGTTTTTTCTGACTCCAGTTATATTATAAACTTTTTCTAAATTTCCTTTTTTCGCCCAAAATTTTGCACCCTTCAAACTTATTAATAAATCGATCGGCCAAATGGCCGTTGTTACTAGCAATGCCATAGTTGGTGTTGTGTTTACAGCTCCCGTCAGACGTAATAATACTTTTCTTTGCGTTCTTCTCAACAATCTTCTTATTTGCACATCGTCCATCCTTTCTGCCCAAACTGCTGCCGCATACGTCATAATTGAAGCAAAAATGGTGTTATGATATATCTGTATGTTACGCAATGGAAGTACAAAACGTAAATTGGTTATTCTTGCTAGCTTTAGCATTATTTTCTCTGTTTTCTGCCTAATATAATCCGTGCGTTTTCTGAAATGAAATTTTTTCTATCATGATACCCAAATATCTCAACTCTTTTTCCCGTTTAATGTTCTGATTATTTATCTTCACTGTAGGATCCCGCTTTAAATTTCCCTTAAAAAGCACATAATTTGACTTGTTTGGTGCAATTTTTAGTTTTGTTCTGAAACACCAATTTGATAATGTATTTGTAACTTCTCTTGCTTTATTTTCTAGCTCTAGTCTGCTCTCTCCATCCATCATTATGACTATGTCATCAGCATACGCTATTACATCCAAAACCTTATGATCTCTTTCCAGTAATTCTAATAAATCTTCTGATAAAATATCCCAAGAAAGGGGCCCCAAGATAGAACCCTGAGGGCAACCCTTGGTTATCTTCTTCCTAGTTTCAAAATTTGATCCACCAATGAATACTTCTCTATTGGAACAATAATCCTTTAATAAATTATGAATAGTACTTGAATATTTCTTGTCTTTTAAAATGCCGAAAAAATACGGCCACCATAAATTATCAAAAGCGCCCGATATGTCCACAAATAATCCAATTACATAATTCTTTTGGCTTTTTGACACTGTTTCTTGAATTTTTAATATTGCATCCTCAGTTGAATATCCCTTTCTGAAACCAAATTGTTTATTATTCATACCCAGCATCAACCTATTTTCCATTATTCTTTTATATATTAACTGTTCAAAGATCTTGCCAATAGCATTTAATAAACATACTGGTCTGAAAGATTTTGGTTGCGTTCTGTCCTTATCTGCTCCTTTGCACAAAATTACAACCTTTGCCTCCTTCCACAAGTTTGGAAATCTCCCTCTTGCCAAACAATCATTAAGCAAGAAACACAAAAACAAGACAATTTCTTCTCGTATATTATACAAGACTTCATTTATAATACCATCTGGACCAGGTGCCTTCTTCTTTTTTAACTTCTGCAGAATTAATTTTATTTCTGTAATATCAAAGGGATAAACAGGATTTCCTGTATACTGCAACATCATCTGGTTTCTTTTTTCAACATGAATATCATCATCTTCTTCCTCTTTATCATCTGGCAATAACGTATGTAATAACAATTCCACCGATTCTTTCCCGCTTTCTGTCATCTCTCCATTACCCTTATCTAATGTGGTTAAGATTTCTGGCTTCTTAATTTTATCCATAATAATTTTATACGGTTGTCCCCAGACATCTTGTTTTAAATTATTCTCAACGAACTGTTCCCAATGTTGTTTTCTGGTGTCTTCTTATAATTGTTTATACTTTTGTTTGGCCTCCCTATAATTCTTTAAGCTCTCTTCTCTTTCCGTATGTATGTTTGATTTTTGATAAATTCTTCTTAATTTCCTTGCTAACGATCTCAGCTTCTGCAATCTATCTGTCCATTTTATTTTATCATTATTATTAGAAATTGTTATCTTTGGAACGGATTTTGATACTGCTACTTTTATTGCTTGTGTTAAATTTATTGCATCCAAATCCACTGATATTCCCGTATACTGTAAATTTAAATCCTTAATTACTTGCTTCATCTTATCCCAATTTGCTCTTTTATAATTATAACGTAATTCTATTTCATGTTCTTCTTGAATTACTTCCCCATTCAATATATAATCAAAATAAATCAAATTATGATCACTTGTGGTCTGACCCTGTGTGACCCACCAATTTCTAATCTTCTCCGCTGTTGCTGACGCTAAAGTAATATCTATATTTTCTTCAGCACCTGCTCTATTTTGAAAAGTTGGTGGATTACCATCTTTATTTATTACATATAAATTCAATTCCGAGATATGTTCTTCCAGTTTCTCCCCTCTTTCATCTGGTCTTTTACTGAACCACCAAGTTGATTTTGCATTACAATCACATACATGTATGATTTCTTTATTTCTGAATTTATTATGAATATTTTGTAATTTATAAAGAAAGGGTTCAATATCCAAACTATATTGAAAATAATAATTTGCCAATATAAAACTTCCATACTTTGTTATAACTTCAATGCAATTAACATGCGTATCCAGAAATTGCGCTATGTTTACTATTTGCAAATCTTGCTTGAAAATTACTATTGCTGGCATTGCCTTTTTCTGAGATAAGATTTGTCGGGATCTTAACGGCATATATGGAATTTTGGAATTTACCACATACGGTTCTTGAATACAGATAATATCTAGTTTTAATTCTTCTGCAATTTTTCTTATTTCCGCCATAACCAATTTACTTCTTTGCCCATTTATCTGTGCAATTCTTAAGCTTTCCTCCATGAGTTACTTCCTAAATTTAATCCACCAAATACATCTCTTCTTACTTTTGCGAAATTCTCTCTATTTTCATTTACTTCCTTTGCCATATTATGATTGAATCTTCTTATATTGTCCTTAAATTTATTTACTGGGGCTATTTTATATTTATTTAGTTTAGAAGTTATAGATTTATTTGTGTTTACAGCTGATAAACATGTTGCTATAATATTTTCCGATTTATTAGATTTATTTGGAATTTTTTGTGTATTGGTATTATAAAATGTTGTTTCTGGCTTAAAGCTAGGATTAAAATTGGCGGTTTTTACTACATTACCCGTTACGACATCTTTTTTAACAATCTCCGATCTATTTAATCCTGAATGTCTAATTTGTACATAACAATGTGGCCAGCTCAAGGCAACACAGCGACGACCAGGAAAGATATACCTCGCTCACCTCCTACATCAGCAGCAGCACCTACCACCCTTCCTCAAGAAGGCCAGAGGGAAGACCTTCAGGAACTTAGAAGGGAGGTGGAGGACAGCGGATTCCGGCTCACCTCTCTAGAAAACTCCATCACAGCTACACAGTCCTCCAGAGAAGAAATCCATGACCTCCACTCGGAGGTGCTCAAAATTGCACGACGCCTTGGACAACTTGAAGAGACAGTCACCGCAAGCATCACAGGACGCCATTCAGAGCAGAGAGACCAACAGCAATCGCTCAACGGTCTGTAGACAACACATCCGAACTCCAAACCCGGCTAGATCTGGCACAACAACATCTACAGCAACTCCACAACAGTGACAATTCATCATCTTATTCATATTCATTTATTGCATCCGTAAATCACACACTCATGATGTGGAATTGTCAAATTACTAACTACACAAAGAATAGTAACAAAAAACAAGAATTACAATAAGTTGTTAAGCATAATAACCAAATTAATAATTAAAATTTACATTCCTTTTATTCCTACCCTTTGTCATTTAAATACTCTTCTACTGAGTAGTAACACTTTTGTAACAAATACTTCTTTGATGTGTTTTTAAACTTTGTGAAGGACTCAATGATTTTTATTTCAGTTGGCAGTATATTGTAGATATGAATTCCGTTGAATTTAAAACTGTGCTCATACATTTTCTTTTTATGATAGGTGACATGTAAGTTTGAACTATTTCTCGTGTTATGGTCATGAATATCATTGCTTTTTTTTAAATTTATCAAAGTTCGTTTTAGCCTGTACTATTATTTCTAAAAGGTAAATGCTTGGTAATGACAATATGCCTAATTTTTAACCATCGCTTACAACTATCTGTTCTCTTTAAATTCATCATAATTCTAATTACCCTTTTTTGGATTCTAAATACTTTGATAATGCTACTACTATTTCCCCATACTGTCATACCATAAGAAATTAATGATTGAAAATTTGCAAAGTAGGCTATTCTTAATGTATTCAAATTTACACTGAGCTTCAAAATTGATATTTGGAAACAAATGCTATTTAATTTCTTCATTAGACTTTCAATACGTATATTCCAATTTACACTGTCGTCCATCCAAACTCCTAAAAATTTTGTCTTTCGAGTATATTTAATTTAATTTTCGTCCATTATAATTTCAGGTAAATTAACTGCCTTATTGATTTTATTATGAAAACCCAATGCCTGACTCTTATCCTTATTTATAACTAATTTGTTATTCTGAAACCAAGTTGATACTTCTTTCAAATTATTTATTTCATTTTCTTTGAGTTCGTCATCATTTTGACCTGATATCAAGAGGCTCGTATCATCTGCAAATAAGGAGCATTTAAAAGAATTTTAAAATGCTCCTTTTGCTGTGAAGCGAAAGCTCTCACGGCTGGAAGAGGGTCACACCAATACCGGCGCCAAACGAGACCAGCTTCTACAACGGCCCCACCGCCTGGTTGAGCATCACCTGCAAGTCAACACAGAACTTCCTACTGTCTCCCTTCGTGAACGCGCAAGGAAACACTATGCTCCCAATCTCCAACAATAAAGTCCACTAATCATTCCCAAAATAAGGTACACATAATCCCCTTCGTGGCATGCTCAGGACCTCGGTCATAGTCATGACCAAGGAATTTAACTCATACGCGCTCCAGCACATTGTGCGGCAGCATTTAAACATGCGTTAATATCGGAGGTGCTAATGCGGGACTCCACAACTGGCAGGAGGTAACTGCCACCCCTTACCACTTTCCTACCTTACTATAAATATTGTTTTTGTTATTAAAAAATGATTTAAATTCGCCATTTTGGGTACAGTTTGAGAAACTTTGTAGTTGTGATTTTGCTATGTTGTATCGTGGGTTTATGCACCAATATGCGGTGTCATCAGCATACTGGGCTAGCAGTATGCTGTCATATATGGGTCGGGGGTATCAGCTATGTATAGTATATACAGCAGTCCTGAGATGACGCTTCCTTAGGGGGTGCCAGGTTTAATTGTGAACGTCTCTGATAAGGTATTGTTGATTTTGATTTTTGTCGTTCGGTCGGAAAGAAAGCTAGCTATCCATCTTGTTACTCTATTTGGAAATTTGAAATGTGTAAGTTTATACAGTAGTCCATTTGTACAAATGTATTATTTTATCTTGACAGGAATCCTGCGCGGTAGGGATGAGTAGCAACTGTGGTGGGGATAGTGCACCTATCGCCACAATGCGTCACACTCATAAGATTACGAGAGGGGAGGGCGGTGCATAAGGTGTCTAAAAACAAATTTCATTCTCGAAGCCAGTTTTGCAGCTTTTATAAACTAAGTTGTAATTCTTACTATGGTAGTAATCTCCATGCTTTTGTTGGATCTTAAATAGTACATAGACATTTGGAACAAAACCCTGTTCTCCTCCAGCAGGCATGATAAACAACTGTCGGCCTTTCAATATCGCTGCAGAGTCCCTGTAACGTATTTCACTCCAGTCATATGGTCCAGTATGTGCTGTATTTATATAACTTTCATCCATATAAACCATACAAACTTCTCTTCGATATCTCCGAATATTTCGTAAACACTTAAGCCTTTTTGCCCGTATGGTGCGATGTTCGATTAAAATTTGTCTGTCACGCTTAGTGCTTTTTTTTTCATATAATCATAGCTTCAAATGAACTCTTCTTAATGCTCAGACACTGCCTTGGAAGTCAGTAGCATTATTAGCTTCATAAGCACTTTCTTCAAAGTTGGTCTTCGTTTTTCTGTGCTTTAAAATTTATTCACATTTCGCTTAACTACTTCTGAATTAAAACATCCAAATTAGATTTTGTGCATGTTCTTAACCTTTGATTACTGGGCATAGAGAAGGACGTTGTTGCACTAGCACCAATGGCTTTTCTTTCCTTAATACCTCTCCTAAACTGCTTTCAGACACAACTGTTTCCTCAGATACCCTTCACCAGATTTTTAAAGCTGACCCAGACCATTGTTCCTTTTTTTATAGATCCACGAATATTGGTTATTACTTTTCGTGTTTTTAAATGTAGCACTTTATTTCCTAATGTGCTGCTAGGAGGCGTCATTTATAAATACTCCCTTGGAACCAGGAGACAAGCACATTTTGAAACAAGCTATAGTGTTACCGAGTAGCTCTGCACGTGTTTACTTGCTCGTAGCTGGTACGCAACTGACCTAACCTCCCCTCCCGTTGCAACCGTTCTGAGGTGAACTCCTCCAGATACCACTGCGCATCGCTCTGCACTTTTCAAGATAAAAAAAATACATCTGTACAGCATTAGTCAGAGGTATTTTCGACATCCAGGAACGTTGCAATGGCTGTGTAACCTCTGTTGTAGGCGTCGGTTATTTCTGATGTTATCCTTACTAACTGTTCTTGGATAGTTATGTCGGATCTGTATGCGGCTTGTGTATTCGGCAGGATACGGTTGTCTGTGATGCGTCTTACGATGTATTTTTGATAATTTTGTTGTTAATGAGATGGGTCTATAATTCTGGTGATTCCTTTTATGATTATCTAGTATCTCAAAAATTAATATATGCGCAAACTTCCATTGGGTTAGGTGTTATTCATATCATGACCATATTCTATAATTCGGCTAGCAATCTTCTTTTATTAATATAACCAGTTAAAGACTTTCGACCTAAAATGACATATTTTCTTTACAGATATACTCTACCTTTATGCACAACAGCTCTAGTTTGGTGCTATTTAGATAAACAAGACATAGAGTCTCAGGTACAATAAATTTATTATTCCTATTTTATTATCAAGTTGCTCAATAATTAGGACACAACCCTATATAGATAGTAATTAGGTTTGTGCGTCATCTATCGCCTGCCAGTGTACTTTGTGTTGTCAGAGAGTTCCGCTACAAGCGGATAGCGCTAGTTATGCGGCCGCTCGCAAGAAGCGGATCTTTTGAACGACTCATTGTTCGTCATAGACTGGTTAATCTGTCTGAAGAGTGAATCCACACAGTCAGGAGAGGAAGCCTATGTGAACACAAACAGATGCGCGGTAGTACTTCACGTTGAGTGTGCTACAATGGACGGGTTTAAACCAAATCAAAATGTAAACACCGTCATACACTCACAAAGTAGAAAATTAATGTTCTATGTGTTGCGGTTTTGTAAAGTAGAGAAATGCAAATACCTGATTATTCCATTACATAATACTACAGCAGAGGCAATGAACGAACTGTACTTAATATAGCGAAAGAGGTCGAAAACTTCTAAGTGTACGGGAGAAAGAAAACCTTGAAAACATTGTAAAATATTCAAAAACGTTTGGACTCGATAAGTTTGAAAACTTTTTAGTGTGTAGGACTTTTCTCCGTGTTATTTCTTCCAGAATTTTAGTAGTTCCACATTTTCAATTGGGAATTTATTATTTTTTATCTTCTAACCATACAAAGAGAATGTAATTTCAAAGACAATGCATAAAAGCCAGCTCTTAAAATATTGTTGCTACTTACATAAAGAATATATATTAATTTGAATCACAATAAAATCATTTCTATTTTATAAACATGTTGTGTAATAGTTAATTTATATGTAAATTGTAATTAAAGTAAAGCTAAGAATTTATCATTCTATTATTTCACACACTTCCGCTAAGTATTCTGTTACCAGAGAAGATATAAATTGAAAATGACGTTCGCTTTCAGAAAAACTATACGCAAATCGTTAAAACAAACAAAAGAAATACATTGCAAATGATTCTCTCAACAAGAAGTATGATATGAATGTAGAACTTACACAGTCTGTGCGATTCTTGTATACTTACATTTTATCTCTTACTTTTACCAGTTATATCATCCTCAATGAAGAACAATTCCGAGTATATTGCCAGAAAATTTAAAATAGCCAATTTATGAATAATTAAGATATCACTTCGACATCTTAGAAATTTTGGAAATTTGGGCATTTTTGGGCACTAGCCGTGTGTACGCTAAGTTTTGTATAGAGTCAAATAGCCTGAAAAATTCAATACCAAGGCCGGGATTTGAACCACAATCTCCGAGTCTTCGTCCTTAGGTACTTACAGAGTAATTCGCCACAAAATGGTTCGTATCTCATTGTTTATGTGAGCCCCTAGTGGTTTATTTGGAAACATACGAGTCAGTTGGATAATTTAATGTCATTCCGCCAAGTTCTCCATCGTAGTTCAACTGTTTAGAGCGATCCGCGGTTCAAATTTCGGCCATGGCATTGAATTTTTCAGTCTGACTCTATTTGTTCAAATTTTTCAATAAACCAAAATCTTTGGAAAACGTTAAACATGTTAGTATGCAGAAGAGATGTTTCCTGAAAGTCTTTGGGTCGTTTTCTTGGAAGAAGCTATACGTAAATATAAAACAATGTACTTTTTCCTGGATTGAGCCTTTTTGGTTTCGTGATATTTCTAAACCAGTGATATTTCAAAAATGCACTTCTTCTTGTACTTGTATAACTATTTAAAGGCTTTTTGTCTAAAATTTACATATTTTCTTTACACACATACTCAGCCTTTATGCAGGACAGCTCTACTTTGGTGTTTCTTAGATAAAGAATACATTCCAATTTGAAGCACAGTAAAATTATTCCTATTTCCTGAGTAAATTCCTTAATAACCCAGACAGAAACCTACTGAGATAGTAATTAAGGTTCGTGCGTCATCTATCACCTGCCAGTGTACTTTGTGTTGTCAGGGATTTCCGCTACAAGCGGGTAGCGCTACAGTCTGATGTTTAGAAGAACATTACCTTATCGCTAGTTGTATGCGGGAAACAGTTTACTTGAGTATTCAGTTGCGCTGTGTATTGTTAAACTACTTTGCTAAAACACAATTAAAATACGTTTTTACGGAAGCAAGACGTAGTGGCGGTAGGATTAGAGGTGGACCGAGGAATCATGACCCAAGGCTAAGATGAGCTTAAGGTCGATTTGTTACATTGCATAACCAAGCTAGAGAATTTGTTTGTTCTCTTAGAGAATTCTTCCAACAGGAAGACGAGAGTTTGCTCCTTATCAATGAACAGACTCTGTTTAATAATACCCCACAGATTCTCTATTGGATTTAAATCAGGGCTATTCCCCGGCCATGGTAGTACTTTTACATTGTTTTCTTTGAGGAACTGGGTTACAGATTTTGCTCTGTTGCAGGGAGCACTGTCATGCATGAACACAAAATCACCATTTGGAAACCATTCTTTACTTTGCGGAAATAGTCTTGTTTCTAATACACTTTTATACTGTTTCTGCTCCATAGATCCCACAACTATGTATAATCTTCCAGGTCCATGGACAGACATACAACTCCAGACCATTTTTGATGTTAAGTGCTTTACTCTTTGATCGACACACTGAGGGGAAAATGCTTCTTTATCTGTCCTTCTCACATATTGGCTGCTCTCTTCACATACTTCAAACATGGATTCATCTGAGAACTTACCTGAAACAATAAAAACCTCTATTAATATTAAACAGTTTTAAAATTGCTCAAAGATGGTATAACAAAACCAGCAATGAGAGAAACAAAGTTTAGGCTGTTTATTTCATTTCCATAAAATTTACATGTACATATTTTAATTTTTATGCTAAATGCAATTTTCATACAAATTATCTTTCCCCAAAATTCCACTGGATGTTTCTGCATCTCTTTGGCCCATACTAAACGCTTTTTCGGCATTTCAGGTGTCAGTTTAGCCTTTTTACGAGGCCTGCGTGCTGGTACACCTGCTTCACATAATCTTCTGCGAACTACTGAGGCTGATATTTCTGTACCGTACTGCTTTAGTTGATTACTGAGCTCAATGCTGGTTGCTCTTCTATTGTTTTGCCACCTGCACAAGTTTTCTTTGCATCCTTGGTGATAGCTTTCTTTCCCTCCCGCATTTTCCTTCCCTTTGTGAGGTCAAAGTCTCACAGAATGTTAAAAGCTTGATTAATGCGACTAACAGATTTTTGTGAAATACACAATTTCTTAGCTATTTCACGTTGTGAATAAAGAGTTTCCTTCAAAAGACTCTCAGTTACAGCTACTTTCCTTGGGGATAAGGCAGCAGTTTTACCCATTACCCCACTTTTGAATCAGTGTGAATGTTAAGGATAAGATACACGATGTTACCTGGCTTGAGATCAATTAATAATAAATACTGAGGATATATTAGCCATAAAACACAATAAAGGCAAATATTAACAATCTTCAGTTACTACATTCACCAAATGAAAGCAATATCACCAAACAGTTGGATAAAAAGACATGAAGAAAGTGGCTGCCCTTAATTCAGAGCTACCACCATATTACTATAAGTAAAAGAAAAATCCCCCAGCTATTATTAAGAGAGAAATTTCATTGAATATGCTTCATATTATAGCAAGGAAAAGAATTACGACAAATTGAAATAGGTTATGGCGGTAAATAACCATTATTTTAAATGTTAAAGTGAAGCAAAGTAAAAATACATGAATAAGTATAATAACTTTATTAGTGACATATATTTGGGGGCCGCGTTTATAATATCAAATCAGTCGAAAAGTTTGTAAATATATTGATGTGAAATCCAATTAATTCGGAGTTACAACAGAAAGTGGAAAGTTAAAAAACTACTCGAAGTGCTTTGCTATTGCTCGCACCAATTTTTTTTTTTTTTTTCGTAATCTACGTCCTCCAACTTTAAGTCATCCTGGACAATGAAATGAAACTGGTGAAATGATGGTCAAATGAGACCGGGGTCCATGGAGCTTAGAGTTACCTGACATTTGTCTTTCAGGATAAGGGAAACCCACGGAAAATACCTTATCTCGGTAACTCACACTTAGGGAGATTCGAACTGGTGACCTCTTGAACGTAAGTCAGAAACGCTACCGAGGCGACCTCTAAGTGTCTTAATGTGGCGATGTGTTGTAAGTTTTGCTGCACTATGTTCTTCTGAAAGTCTACGGATAGTCTTTTCTGTATTTTCTCGCACAACTTGGCGTGTATACTCAGTATTCCATACCTTATATCTTCCAGAACTTGGTAAAACTTTAGTGTAAATTTATATTGAGGAATTAATCCTTTTAAATATATTACTCCGGTGTGTGGCTGATTTTAATTAATTAGAGCCAACTGAAAAATTCAATGCCACTGCCAGGATTTGAACCATAATTAATTAAAGTCATCCATATACTGTAGTAATGTATTTAAAAGGATTAAAACCTCAGTATAAATTTACATTACAAATATTCAGCGATAAAAATCCTGATATTTAAGCACTGACAATAGTAAGTCGCCACAAATGTTTATCTCGAATACGAGAACTTTAAGTGGTCTACCGGGAAAATATAAGTCAAATGGAGAATTTAATATCAGGACGGGATGTTGGCCATGGTAGCTCAAGGGGTTAGAGCGACTGGACGGAAACCAGGAGATCCGTGGTTCAAATCCAGCCGTGCCATTGAATTTTATCAGTTGGCTCTAATTAATTAAAATCTTTAAGTGCTTTCGTCTCCATTATTGAAATGTAAGAACCATCATTGTGACCATCGTCTTCTCCTTCCACTTCACATATTCTTCGAGCTGTGACAGCGACAGTTGTGTTTTAGAAGTACTCTAAGTTCTGACTTTGTTATCTCCATTTTGTGATTGTTTAGTAACAACTGAGGACTGACACATTGTCACAATGTACACAACAGTAGACATGGTATCCTGTAAAAGCATTGCCAAACCAAAGAAATCGAACAAATTTTTCAAAACAGCAAAATAAAAACAATAAAACCTTTTTAATGTAAATTAATATTGAGGAATTAATTCTTTAAGGATTAATTCCTCAATATAAATTTACATTAAAAAATAATCTACGATAAAAATCCTGGTAATTAAGTACTTACAATAGTAAGTCGCCACAAGTAGTTGTCTCAAATATGAGAACCTTAAGTGGTCTAAGGGGAAATATGAGTCAATTGAAGAATTTAATGTCAGGAAGGCACGTTGACCATGGTAGCTCAAGGGTCAGAACGTCTGGACGGAAACCAGTAGATCCGTGGTTCAAATCCCGGCCATGGCATTGGATTTTTCAGTTGGCTCTATTTAATAAAACCTTTCTTCTTAAAATGAATCATGTCAGTGATATTCCTTTTTTTAATTTATTCAATGATCGATCAGCAGTACATGCTTTACAGATCCTTGTTAACTAATTGGAACTTTATGAACTATATAATAACGTGTAAGGAAAACCAAGTTGGCTCCTATTATCTATTTAACACTGTGAAACAAAAGAGAAAATAAGTTAATTAAAACAAACAAGTAATCAATGAGATAAGAACAACAGTCATTGTGAAACAATATTCATAGTTTTTTCAATCAGAGTCACTAAGCAGGAGATCCTGTGGGAGTCGTCTCTTCAGGCGTGGGCTGGCGGGTTCGTACGCCGATGTCGCACATCACAGCTCCTGGAACATCTGCAGGTTTGAGAAGAAGTGAGAGGCGATCTAACGTATATACTGGTGAAGAGGAAGGAGACCAAGTTCTTTATGCAGTTGTTGATTTCTTACGTACCAAGGGGCATCCGTGGCGATGCGCATAAATCGATTTTGCAGGACCTGTAGCCTTCGGCGATGAGTGTTGCTAGTCGAACCCCATACCTGGGAAGCATATGTGATAAGTGGCCGGACAAGAGATTTGTAGAGAAGCAGAGAGCATTCAATCCCAAGAGGAGTGTGTCTGTCAAGTAGGGGTCCAAGTTTTGAAAGACGTCTAGATGCCAACGAGATAAGTCGATCAATATGGGCTCGCCAAGTAAGTCTAGTGTCCAGCATTACTCCAAGGTATTTGACGGAGGTGGTAGGAGGTAGCCAGGGAATTGATTCATGCTTGATATGCAATTCGGGAGAGTTGGAGATGTGACGTAAGCTAAAAATCTTAGCTGCGGTCTTTTGAGTGTTAAGACGTATGCGCCAAGTATCGAACCATTCAACGAGACAGTCAAGAGAGGTTTGTAGCCTGTGAATAGTTGTAGGGAGATCTGTGCCGGAATGATATAAAACAGTATCATCAGCGTATAAGGCTATGGAGGTAGGGGTCAAGTCAGGAAGGTCATAGGTATAGATACTAAATAAGATTGGGGCCAATATGGATCCCTGAGGAACTCCTGCTGTAATATGGCGCTGAGATGACTCCATGCCACCAATGCGAACAGTAAATGTGCGATCTGATAGAAAACTACAAATGGTAGTGAGTAGATACTGTGGAAGTCCAATGCTATACAGTTTGAAGATCAAACCCTCATGCCAAACTTTATCAAACGCCTGTGCTACGTCCAGGAAAAGGGCGGTTGTGCGCTTTCGTTGCTCAAAACCATGAATTACTGTTTGTGTTAAACGTAATAGTTGGTGAGATGTAGAATGTCTAGAACGAAATCCAAATTGGAAGCGTGGAATGAAGTGATATTCCTTGTTACCTGTCCCAGCTTTTGAGTAGTGACACCTACGTACAAAACATTACCAATGAGACAATTTCTGCAGTTGAAACTGAAGTATATAGAGGAATATCCATTTCTAAGAAGAGTTTACACATGAGTAGTGGGACACGAGTTCCATTCGTAGTTAATTTCTATCTGTCTTCATCAGCCACACGTCCGAGCTCAATTTGCTACGGGATTTCTATGTTTGAGATGCGATATACGTTGACTTTTCCAAGCCCCACGTCGAGAAGCCAGATATAACAGGGTTAATTCGTTATATTTTGATTTGTTTCTTGATGATTGTGCTAGATTAAATAAGAGTCATGAGAATTTTAGTTTCAGGCGAGGTTCGGAATAAAGTTTCGGAGATGTCAAATTTTGTAACTATTTAATTGTATTATTTAGATTACATTTTACTTGAACTTCCTTTCCCAGTCACTTCCAACATATCGATAAATTCTTACTTTGTTATTTTTAAACAGTTCCAAATATTACATAAATGTTCTTGATCCTGCTCCACTATTCATCACACTCATCATTACCAAACATCTCTCTTTACCAATATTGTTGATTTTTCGTAACTATTGTTACTCCTATCTTAATTTTGTGATTGGCCGATTTAATTCCACGTCACAAAATTACGTCATAGGATTATTACTACTGCCGATCACAAAATTACATATATTTTTATTTATTTAAATTAATACATAGATTCACATAATTCTTTTTTTATACATTTATAAACTTTTCGTAACTTTTCTAAATATAACTCGAAACTACTGTTACAGTAGACAAAGTCACGTTACTTCAATACTTCTGAATTTGTTGCTATGGTAACGTTAAACTGGAGATATAGTACAAAAACTGTAAATATGTGATAACCTTTTAGTGCATTTGATTCAGATTAATACATAACTAACGGAAATATTTTAAAAGTTGGTTTCTGTGTGATACCAGAATGGAGAAGAAATTCTTCTTGAAAGGAGTGACTATGGTTAATTAAAATGCTAAAAATTCACAGGTACAGCACGAAACTGTCAAATTCATTAGCCACAGCCGAGAATTCTTCTTGTACTTATATAACTAGTTAAAGACTTTCAATCTAAAATGGCATAATTTCTTTACGATATATTCATCCTTTATGCACGACAACTCCAGTTTGGTGTTACTTACATCAAGAAAACACTTGAATGTGAAGTACAGTAAAATTATTATTCCTATTAAATAATAAAATTGATTAATAATTAAGACATAACCCTATATAGATAGTAATTAGCTTTGTGCGTCATCTATCGCCTGCCTGTGTACTTTTTGTTGTCAGAGACTTCCGCTACAAGCGGGTAGCGCTAGTCATGTGGCTCTGACGTGTTGCGACTGCAAGATGCGGAGGGAGAAAGTTGGTAGTACCAACATACAGTAATGAGCAATTGAAGACATATCCTCAAAATTATATTTAGAAAGAAAATATTGTGACTTTGTAAGTTCGTAGAATTAGAAGGCCGAGTTGCAGATATTAAAAGTCTCCTTTATTTCTGTAGCAATACATTGTCTAGTTCTCACGTAAAAACATTACATCACACAATCTTCCAAGGTCGATCACAGTAACAAACAGTAACAGCAGATTACAGCTTTAGCTCTCGTTAAAATAACACAGCTGGCTATCTCTTATTTCACAACTGTTTCACAACTACGCCTCTTTAAATACTTCACACATAATTTCTAAATGATTCCTAAATAAACCAGAACGCGAACAATCTATCAGTCCAGAAGTAACTGGAAATTTCCATTTATCGCAGTTTGTTTGTTTCGGCATACCCTTATCTACCTGTTATCTGTGTCCGCGGGCTCTCGGCTTTCACACTGCCCTC
The DNA here is from genome assembly GCA_030765055.1 of Mantis religiosa. Taxonomy (NCBI): domain Eukaryota; kingdom Metazoa; phylum Arthropoda; class Insecta; order Mantodea; family Mantidae; genus Mantis; species Mantis religiosa. The sequence goes on along the minus strand of CM060954.1, from coordinate 12,499,216 downwards.
CTATCAGTTTCTTTTGTGTAAACAAGCCGCCTTATTGCGATCGGGTTGGTGACAATATAGTACTATATTAGCTTTAAAACACTGATATCCAACTTCCAATTTCATTATGATGCAAGATATTTATTACAACATCACTCTATTCGAATATTTCATTCACACACACACACACACACACACACACACACACACACACACACACACACACACACACACACACACACACACACACACACACACACACTCACACACACACACACACACACACACACACACACACACACACTAACTGCATCTGTTCGTGCCTTCCTGATATTAAATTCCCTACTTGACTCATTATATTTCCCAGTATTAATTCCTCAATATAAATTTACATTAAAATTAATCAGCAATACAAATCCTGGTAATTAATTACTTACAATAGTAAGTCGCCACAAGTGCTTGTCTCAAATATGAGAACCCTAAGTGGTCTAAGGGGAAATATGAGTCAATTGAAGAGTTTAATGTCACGAAGGCACGTTGACCATAGTAGCTCAAGGGGTAGAGCAATTGGACGGAAACCAGTAGATCCGTGGTTCAAATCCTAGGCCATGGCATTGAATTTTTCAGTTGGCTCTAATTAATTCATTACGTGATGTTTACTTTTTAAAATAAATATCTTCAGATAATGTTTTGTCGTTTAACCATGAAATGAATCCCGAAGTTAAATTATTAGAACAATTAAATGGTCCCATAGATTTAAGAGTGTTAAAATAAATATTTTCTGCCACACTCTTAACTCTATGGAACCACTTAACTCTTTTAATAATTTAACTTCGGGATTAATTTTCATTCTGAAAATATTTATTATAAAAAACAAACATCACGTAATGAATTTTTACATACAGGCAATTGATTCTGTTTTTAGGTTTGTTTCGTATTCAGATGTTGGTAATGTTGGAAACGTAACATAATAAAAGAAAATACAGAAGTATTTTTTTGTCTTGAAAAGTGCAGAGTGATGCGCAGTGGTATCTGGACGAGTCCACCTCAGAACGGTTACAACTGGAGGGGAGGACAGGTCAGTTGCGTACCAGTTGCGAGCAAGTAAACACGTGCAGAGCTACTCGGTAACACTACAGCTTGTTTCAAAATGTGCTTGTGTCCTGGTTCCAAGAGAGCATTTATAAATGACGCCACCTAGCAGCACATTAGGAAATAAAGTGCTACATTTAAAAACACGAGAAGTAATAACCAATATCCATATATTTATAAAAAGGGAACAATGGTCTGGGTCAGCTATAAATATCAGGGGAAGGGTATCTGAGGCAACAGTTGTGTCTGAAAGCAGTTTAGGAACTGTAAAAATAATATAATATTTACAACTCAAAAGACTCAAAATTTTGTGTGTATAATTGACAATCGCCAATGCAATATTATAATAACAAAGCAACTGCACTACAACATTTTTGGAGCTGAATGCAGCCTAATGTTGCCCTAGGGCACCACCATACAGCAAAAGGTTATCACACATTTACACTTTGTTTAGTATATCTCCAGTTTGACCTTACTTACTTAAAGAATACATATTAACTTGAACCACAATAAAGCCATTTCCATTTTATGAATTAATTGTGTAATCCTTAATTTATAAGTAAATAGTCTTTAACGTTTAGCTATAAATTTGTTATTCAATTATTTCACATGTTTCCGCTATTAACCATAATTACCAGAGAAGGTATGTCATAAATGACCTTATGCAGTCTTTGCGATTCTTGTATACTTATATTGTATCTTTTACCTTTACCATTTAAGTGATCCTGAATGAACACGAATTCTGAGGATAATGCCAGAAAATTTAAGATAGCCAATTCATAATTAATGAAATCACTTGGACATTTTTTGAAAGATTGGAAATTTAATCATTTTTGTACAGTAGCCGTGTGTAGGCTAAGATTTGGATCGAGCCGGATTGAAAAATTCAATGCCACGTCCGCGATTTGAACCACCGATCTCCCGGTCTCCGTCCTTACATACTTGCAGAGTTAGTAAGTCGCCACAAAATGGCTCGTATCTCATTGTTTATGAGAACTCCTACTAGGAAACATGTGAGTCAGTTGGAAAATTTAATGTCATGACTGCACGTTGGCCATGGTAGCTCATTTGTTTGTTGTAATTTACGTCCTCCTGCGTTAAGTTATATCGACGATGAATGGAATGGCCGAAATGATGCTCAAATGAGCCCAGGGTCCATGGAGCTTAGAATTACCAGACATTCGTCTTTCAGAATAAGGGAAAACCGCGGTAAAAGCCTTATCCATGTAACTTACCCTGACAGAGATTCGAAGTCGGCACGTCTTGAACGTGAGGCAGAAAGGCTACCACCACGCTATCGAGAGGAGGGCCTCAATAGAGTTATCCGCGGTTCAAATTTCGACCAAGGTATTGAATTTTTCAGTCTGACTCTATTTGTTCAAATGTTTGAAGGAACCAAAATCTTCGGAAAATGTTGAACATAATGGAGCAGAGATGTTCCTTGAAAGTGTTTATGCCGTGGCCTGGATAGAAGCTATACATAAATATAAAATAACGTGCTTTTTCGAGGAATTCCCTTCTTTGGTATCAACACCTCATGTGACTTTTTTGTCCGTTCTTTCGAAACATATTTGGTTCGTATTTACGTACAGACAATTCAATAATCAATCTTTCAGAACCTCTCAAACTTTGATCACGTAAAATGAGATTAAAAAGGAATGACTATGGTTCATTAAAATTATTAATTTGTTCATTTGCAGTTATTGACCCAGTTCATTAGTCAACACCATGCCATGTAAACAATGTCATACACTCACAAAGTAGAAAATTAATATCTTATGTGTTGCGGTTTTGTAAATTAGAGAAATTTAAGGTTAATTACTCCATTAAATAATACTAGAACAACTGCAGTGAACGAGCTGTACTTAATATAGCCAAAGAGGTTCAAAATCCAAAGTGTACGGGAGAAAAACGTTCAAAACATCCTCCTCATACAAAAGTGTTCGGACTCGATGATTTGAAAAAACGTTTTGTGTGTAGAACTTTTCTCTGGTTTTACGAACAGAGAAAAGAAGTTAAAATTATAAAATAGAAGTATTTATAAACAGTGGAGTTTTATCAATAAAACATTTTAAATCACTTGTCAAACTATAAAACACTTTAGCTCCACTTACATTTAAAATTAAAGTACATATTAATAATAACGAAATTTTAGTTTCCTTTGATATCAGTTCATTATCTACAGAAAAGCTACCAACTTTGATTAAGCTGTGGCTTTCAGATCAAGGTTTTACTGAAACCATAATTGAAGAATATAACAAACTCTTTACTTTATGCATCAACCAAAACAGCTTCATGTTCAATCAAAAGTATTACAAACAAACCTCAAGGTTTAGCTATGGGTAACCCCATATCACCGTTATTGGCTGATTTTTATATAAGTTATTTGTAAACACGGGTGACAAAAGCTTTTCCACATATTGTTAAAGTGTTGTTTCGTTATGCTGATAAACAGTTAGATAAACAGACATTAAATGTTCGCGCCAGTATCGTCATTTGATCCGGTGGGCGCATGAATATTTCACTTGGCGCCGGTTATGCGGCCAGCCAATCATGTGATTTGAGAGCGCGCAAAAAAGAGGCTTCTTCTTCCTTTATAGTTATAGACATGTTGAAACATGTGATGTGCTTCGTTGTGTGGCTGCGTGCAGCTTGTTGTTGCAATGAAAGAACCGTTTAGTTTACCACATATATTAAATGTATTGTTGTCTTCTTCATGATTATTCACATAAGAAATGTAGCGTGTGCAATAAATTTATCTGATGATATGAATACAGCTCTATCGAGTACAGTCCACAAAATCAGTTTCCTTGGTTACTGCTAAAATCAAGGTGGGCCTCCGCATTAAATAAAGCCCGACACGAATAGCTCTCAGGATCAAAATGATGTAGCCAAGTTTCATCAGCAGTGATTACGTTTGAAAGAAACTCCGGATCTTCTTCTAACATCAACTTTAACTACATGTTACCTCCATTACAGCTGTAGGCGTACTTAACATGTCTGAACTTACCTGGCTCTCACAGTCCGGAACCAGGAGTACCAACAATGAAACTACTACGGCGTGTTTGTTTCACATTAAGCTAACAGAATATAATAAGATTTAATTATAGTGCGAAAAATTAATGCCGAAAAATATTATGATCATTCTTTATTGAACTGCCCTCGTACATTACTCCGGTATATGGATGATTTTAATTAATCAGAGCAAATTGAAAAATTCAATTCCACGGCCGGCATTTGAACCATAATTAATTAAAGTCATCCATATACCGGAGTAATGTATTTAAAAGAATTAATTCTTTAAGGATTATTTCCTTATTATAAATTTACATTAAAAATTTTCAGCGACAAAAATCCTGGTATTTAAGCACTTACAATAGTTAGTCGCCACAAATGTTTATCTCGAATAATAGAACTTTAAGTGGTCTACCGGGAAAATATAATGAGTCAATTGGAGAACTTAATATCAGGACGGGACGTTGGCCATGGTAGCTCAAGGGGTTAGAGCGACAGGGCGGAAACCAGGAGATCCGTGGTTCAAATCCCGTCCGTGGCATTGAATTTAATCAGTTGTCTCTAATTAATTAAAATCTTTAGTACTTTCGTCTCTATTGTTGAAATGTAAGAACCATCGTTGTGACTAACGACATCTCTTTCCACTTCACATATTCTTCGAGATGCGACAGCGACAGTAGCGTTTTAGAAATACTCTAAGTTCTGACTTTGTTATCTCCATTTTGTGATAATTTATTAACAATTGAAGACTGATACATTGTCACAATGTACACAACAGTAGACATGGTATCCTGTAAAAGCATTGCCAAACCAAAGAAATCGATCAAATTTTCTAAAACAGCAAAATAAAAGCAATAAAACCTTTCTTCTTAAAATGAATAATGTCACTGACATTCCTTTTATTTTTTAATTTATTCAATGATCGATCAGCAGTACATGCTTTACAGATCCTTGTTAACTAATTGAATCTTTATGAACTATATAATAACATGTAAGGAAAACCAAGTTGGCTCCTACTATCCTACTATCTATTTAACACTGTGAAATAAAAGAGAAAAGTAACAGTTAATTAAAACAAACAAGTGATCAAAGAGATAAGAACAACAATCATTGTGAAACAACATTCACAGTTTTTTCATTCAGAGTCACTAAGGAGGAGATCCTGTGGGAGTCGTCTCTTCAGGCGTGTGGGCTGGCGGGTTCGTACGCCGATGTCGTACATCACAGCTCCTGGAACATCTGGCAGGTTTGAGAAGGAGCGGGAGGCGATCTGACGTATGTACTGGTGAAGAGGAAGGAGACCAAGTTCTTTATGCAGTTGTTGATTTCTTACGTACCAAGGGGCATCCGTAGCGATGCGCATAAATCCATTTTGCAGGACCTGTAGCCTTCGGAGATGAGTGTTGCTAGCCGTACCCCATACTTGGGAAGCATATGTGATAAGTGGCCGGACAAGAGATTTGTAGAGAAGCAGAGAGCATTCAATCCCAAGAGGAGTGTGTCTGTGAAGTAGCGGACCGAGTTTTGAAAGTCGTCCTCATGCCAACGAGATAAGTCGATCAATATAGGCTCGCCAAGTAAGTCAAGTGTCCAGCATTACTCCAAGGTATTTGACGGAGGTGGTAGGAGGTAGCCAGGGAATTGATTCATGCTTAATATGCAATTCGGGAGAGTTGGAGATGTGACGTAAGTTAAAAATCTTAGCTGCGGTCTTTTGAGTGTTAAGACGTATGCGCCAAGTATCGAACCATTCAACGAGGCAGTCAAGAGAGGTTGGTAGCGTGAGAATAGTTGTAGGGAGATCTGTGCCGGAATGATATAAAACAGTATCATCAGCGTATAAGGCTATGGAGATAGGGGCCAAGTCAGGAAGATCATAGGTATAGATACCGTCACCCTGGTGGTAGACTCGCGAAGCCGATAAAAAAAATGATGGCCGATCGTTACCGGAAATGAGAGACAGTTGAGCGTAGTTGTTGGAAAAATAAACAGTTGAAGGTTAGCTAGCAAATTTGTAATGGTGAACAGGGTATTTCGAGGAGAATAAAGTGTAGTTTTTGTGTTTCGTAACCTCGTTTTATCATTTCACGAACCCACAAAGTCACAACTGGTGTCAGGAAGCGGGACAACAACGTCACCAAACATTATGACCATGGAATCGGCATTGGAAATGCTTTGCAGAAGATGAACGAATTAACAGCGAAGTCGGAAGCGGCAAATAACAACCTGGCCGCACAGTTGAAAGAAATAAAGACCGTATTGACCACGAATGAAGGCAGTGAACGACAGTCTGGCCACGGAAATAAAGGAGCCGAACGAGCTCCTCGCCGCCAAATTTGAGGAACAGTTGGCCGGCGTGAGGGATGACGTGACGGAGCTGGGCAAGCGGATGGGCCAAGTGGACGAGCGCGTCGAGGACCTGGCGAACCGCTTCAATGACCTAGAGGAAAAGGGCGACAATAATGCCATGTCCCTGAACGCCATGGCTGAAGACGTCTGAGACCTCGCGAACCGCGTAAATAACCTGGAGGGAAACGCCGACAGCAGCGTCGAGTCCCTGAACTCCATGGTGGAGGACGTCGTCGGCAGGAAGCTGAAGGACTTGAAGGCTGACCCAGCGGGACGCGACACAACATCGGCGCGCGTCAAACCTCCGAAATATGACGGCGCGTCAACATTCGAGGTCTTCCGCCGCCAGTTCGACACAGTGGCCAGGCACAACAGATGGTCACCGGAGGAGGAGGCCACACAGTTAATAGCCAGCCTCCAGGGACGGGCCGCGGAAATCCTAAACGCGGTGCAGACGACGGCGGCGCCCAAGGACATCTGGGAGGCCCTGGAGAATCGTTTCGGGAACCACCGCTTAGCCGCAGCATACCGCAGCCAGCTAAAGGCAAGGTCGCAGCAGCCGAGGGAGACGCTGCAGGAGTTCGCCATAGTGATCGAGCAGCTGGCTAGCAAGGCCTTGGTTGACCTGCCACTGGAGTTCGTATCCCGGGAAGCCGCCTACAACTTTGTCGACGGGGTACGGGACACGGAGATTCATCAGCGCCTAATGCTCGGCGATTATAAAACCATTCACGAGGCACTGACAGCGGCATTAAGGATGGAGGTGGCCAAGGTAGCATCTATTCCGACGTCGAGAACGAGGAGTGTCCACTACGCCTGAGACAGAAGACCAGCTATGGGACGCCGGCGAACACCTAGTGGCCTGTGTTGGGAGTGTGGACAGCCCGGACACTTGCGGAGAGACTGCCCACACCAGAAAGAGCAGCCGGAAAACGAGTAAGGCCCGGCGTGGAGAGGGTCACGTCGGCGCCATTACCACCATCCCCTCGAGTGACAATCCGCGCCGTCAGCCGGCGGATGGATGACAACCTCATCGCGGACGGTTGGGTAAGAGGGAAGCCGTGCCGCGAGCTGGTGGATATCGGGGCGGCCGTGACTATCATCAGACCTGACGTAGCGAAGGGTTTGCCGACAAGGAAGCCGAGCCGACCATACCAGCTTGTCACAGCATCGGGCGACACCATGCCTGTGGAGAAGGAGGCCCTACTGGAGCTGAACTTGGGACGGAGTGCCATGCGTCTGTGGGTGTTCGTCGCGAAGGTGGCTGAGGAGGTGATTCTGGGACTGGATGCCCTCAGGAGCCACGAGGCGACGGTCGACGTCGGCAGGAAAGTCCTGAGGCTCAACGGAGAAGAGGTTATACTTCGTCTACCCGAAGAGCACCTTGGAATTGGCAGGTTCGTCTTGAGCGAAGACGTGGGTGCCCCAAGGAAAGATGTTGGTGGTACACCTGGATCGCCTGGCCCGCTACGAAGGCGCTGTTCGGGACGACCAGCCTTGAGGAGGGTGCAGTGTCACCCTGGTGGTAGACTCGCGAAGCCGATAAAAAAATGATGGCCGATCGTTACCGGAAATGAGAGACAGTTGAGCGTAGTTGTTGGAAAAATAAACAGTTTAAGGTTAGCTAGCAAATTTGTAATGGTGAACAGTGTATTTCGAGGAGAACAAAGTGTAGCTTTTGTGTTTCGTAACCTCGTTTTATCATTTCACGAACCCACAAAGTCACAATACTAAATAAGATTAGGGCCAATATGGATCCCAGAGGAACTCCTGCTGTAATATGGCGCTGAGATGACTCCATGCCACCAATGCGAACAGTAAATGTGCGATCTGATAGAAAACTACAAATGGTAGTGAGCAGATACTGCGGAAGTCCAATGCTATACAGTTTGAAGATTAACCCCTCATGCCCTGTCGAGCAACAGGGCGGTTGTGTGCTTTCGTTGCTCAAAACCATGAATTACTGTTTGTGTTAAACGCAGTAGTTGGTGAGAGGTAGAATGTCTAGAACGAACTCCAAATTGGAAGGGTGGAATGAGGTAATATTCCTTGTTATCTGTCCCAGCTTTTGAGTAGTGACACCTACCTACAAAACATTACCAATGAGACAATTTCAGTAGTTGAAACTGAAGTAGAGAGAGGAATATCCATTTCTAAGGAGAGTTTACACATGAGTAGTGGGACACGAGTTCCATTCGTAGTTAATTTGTCTCCGTCTTCATCAGCCACACGTCCGAGCTCAATTTGGTACGGGATTTCTATGTTTGAGATGGGATGTACGTTGACTTTTCCAAGCCCCACGTCGAGAAGCCAGATATAACAGGGTAAATTCGTTGTATTTTGATTTGTTTCTTGATGATTGTGTTTAATTAAATAAGAGTCATGAGAATCTTGGTTTCAGGCGTGGTTCGGAATAAAGTTTCGGAGAAGTCAAATTTTGTAACTATTTAATTGTATTATTTAGATTACATTTTACTTGAACTTCCTTTCGCAGTCACTTCCAACATGTCGATAAATTCTTACTTTGTTATTTTTAAACAGTTCCAACTATTACATAAATGTTCTTGATCTTTCTCCACTATTCATCACACTCATCATTACAAAACATCTCTCTATACCAAGATTATTGATTTTTCGTAGCTATTGTTACTCCTATCTTAATTTTGTGATTGGCCGATTTGATTCCACGTCACAACATTACGTCATACAATTATTACTACGGCCATTCAGAACATTACATATATTTTTACTTATTTAAATTACGAAATAGATTTACATAATCATTTTTTATACATCTATAAACTTTTCATAACTTCTCTAAATATAACTCGAAACTACTGTTACTGTTAATAAGTAAGACATATCCCTATAGAGATACTAATTAGCTTTGTGCGTCATCTATCGCCTGCCTGTGTACTTTGTGTTGTCAGAGACTTCCGCTACAAGCGGGTAGCGCTAGTTGTGCGGCCGCTGTATCTCTGGCTCTGACGTTTTGCGACTGCAAGAGGTGGAGGGGGAAAGTTGGTAGTACCAACATACAGTAATGAGCAATTGAAGACATCCTCAAAATTATATTTAGAAAGAAAATATTCTAACTTTCTGGGTTCGTAGAATTAGAAGGCCGAGTTGCAGGAATTAAAAATCTTCTTTACTTTCGTAGAAATACATTGTCTAGTTCTCACGTAAAAACATTACATCACACAATCTTCCAAGGTCGATCACAGTAAAAAACCGTGACAGCAGATTACAGCTTTAGCTCTCGTTACAAAAACACAGCTGGCTATCTCTTATTTCACAACTACGCCTCTTTAAATACTTCACAGATCATTTCTAGATGATTCGCAAATAAACCAGAACGTGAACAATCCATCATTCCAGAAGTAACTAGAAAATTCCATTTATAACAGTTTGTTTCGGCAGACCCTTATCTGCCTGTTATTTGTGTCCGCGTGCTCTCGGTTTTCACACTCCCCTCCTATCGGTTTCTTTTGTGTGCGCAAGACGCCTTATATTAGCTTTAAAACACTGATATCCAACTTCCAATTTCATTATGATGCAAGATATTTATTACATCACTCTATTCGAATATTTCATTCACACCCTTCACACACACACACACACACACACACACACACACACACACACACACACACACACACACACACACACACACACACACACACACACACACACTAACTGCATCTGTTGGAGCCTTCCTAATATTAAATTCCCTAATTGACTCATTATATTTCCCAGTATTAATTCCTCAATATAAATTTACATTAAAATTAATCAGCAATACAAATCCTGGTAATTAATTACTTACAATTGTAAGTCGCCACAAGTGGTTGTCTCAAATATGAGAACCCTAAGTGGTCTAAGGGGAAATATGAGTCAATTGGAGAGTTTAATGGCACGAAGGGACGTTGACCAAGGTAGCTCAAGGTGTAGAGCAATTGGACGGAAACCACTAGATCCCTGGTTCAAATCCCGGCCATGGCATTGAATTTTTCAGTTGACTCTAATTAATTCATTACGTGATCTTTATTTTTTAAAATAAATATTTTCAGATAATTTTTTGTCGTTTAACCATGAAATGAATCCCGAAGTTAAATTATTAAAACAATTAAATGGTCCCATAGAGTTAAGAGTGTTAAAATAAATATTTTCTGCCACACTCTTAACTCTATGGGACCATTTAATTGCTTTAATAATTTAACTTAGGGATTCATTTTCATTCTAAAAATATTTATTTTAGAAAATAAACATCACGTAATGAATTTTGACATACCGGCAATTGATTCTGTTTTTCGGTTTGTTTCGTATTCAGATGTTGGTTATGTTGGAAACGTAACATAATAAAAGAAAATACAGAAGTATTTTTGTATCTTGAAAAGTGCAGAGCGATGCGCAGTGGTATTTGGACGAGTCCACCTCGGGACGGTTACAAAAGGAGGGGAGGGCAGGTCAGTTGTGTACCAGCTGCGAGCAACTAAACACGTGCAGAGCTACTCGGTAACACTACAGCTTGTTTCAAAATGTGCTTGTCTCCTGGTTCCAAGAGAGCATTTATAAATGACGACTCCTAGCAGCACACTAGGAAATAAAGTGCTACATTTAAAAACACGAGAAGTAATAACCAATATCCATAGAGTTATAAAAAAGGAACAATGGTCTGGGTCAGTTATAAAAATCTGGGGAAGGGTATCTGAGGCAACATTTGTGTCTCAAAGCAGTTTAGGAGAGTTATTAAGGAAAGAAAAGTCATTGGTGTTAGTGCAACAACGTCCTTCTCTATGTCCAGTAAACAAAGAATAAGAACATGCACAAAATCTAATTTGGATGTTTTAATTCAGAAGTAGTTAGGCCAAATATGAATAATTTTGAAAGCACAGATAAACAAAGACCAACTTTGAAGAAATTGCTTATGAAACTTAAAAATTCTACTGACTTCCAAGGCAGTGTCTGAACATTAAGAAGAGTCCTTTTGAAGCTAGGATTATTTGAAAAAAAAAAAACACTAACCGTGACAGACAAATTTTAATCGAACATCGCACCATACGTGGCAAAAGGCTTAAGTATTTACGAAATATTCGTAGATATCGAAGTGAAGTTTATATAGTTTATATGGATGAAATTTATATAAATACAGCATATACTAGACCATATGCCTGGAGTGAAATACGTTACAGGGACCCTGCAGCGATATTGAAAGGCCGACAGTTGTTTATCATGCCTGCTGGAGGAGAACAGGGTTTTGTTCCAAATGTCTATGTACTACTTAAGATCCAACAAAAGCGTGGAGAGTACTACCATAGTAAGAATTACAACTTAGTTTATAAGAGCTGCAAAAACTGGCTTCTTTTAATCCTGAGAAAGCAAACAGCAAAACTCAGTGTGGAAATCTCCTTCATCATCAACCCCCAAAAAGCAAAATTGGTTGTTTCTGCTGGAAAAGTTATGGTCATCTCATTCTTTGATATTCATGGAATGGTTTATCAGCATGTTGTACCTGCACACACATCAGTAGCCGGACAATACTACAGCGATGTCCTGAAAATATTGCGAGTCCATATCAGGCGCAAAAGACCACATTTCCGTGAAGCAGGCTGGATGATACACCTCGATAATGCGTGGCCGAATATTGCCAATGTTTTTATGGAATATCTTGCAAAAATCAACGTGAAGTGCATTCCTCACACTTCCTACAGTTCGGGTTTAGCCCCATGTGACATTTTTGTATTCCCTAACTAGAAGAAACGCCTTGCTGGAAGGCATTATCCATCATCAAAAGCAGTGGTGAAGGCTGCGGAGGTGATTTTGAAGGATCTCTCAAAAATAGTTTCCAGCATGTCTTTGAAGACTGACAGAAACGCTGTGACAAATGCATCACATTTAGGGGAGAGTATTTTGAGAAGGATCATCAAAATTATGAGGATGAGGTAAGGTACGTTGTCAAAAATTGTTATAATTCTTAATTGAAAAGCTCCTAAATAGGCATTATCGAAGTGTCGCTTAGTATAAGTTGAACAGGTGTTTAGGTCTTTAAAATTTGTCTTATACTTATATAACTAGCTAAAGACTTTTGCGGTAAAACTACATATTTTTTTACACACTTATTCAAACCTTTGTGCACTACACCTCTAGTTAGGTGCCATTTGCAAAAAGAATACATTATAATCTGAAGAGTAATACAATGATTCTTTCTATTTTCTGAACAAATTCCTTAATAATTAAGACAAATCTCTATAGAGATAGCAATTATGCTTTGTGCGTCATCTATCGCCTGCCAGTCTAATTCGTGTTGCCAGAGAACTCCGCTACAAGGCAGTAGCGCTAGTTGTGCGGCTGCTTGTCAAAGAAGCGAGTCTTTTGAACGACTCGGTGTTTGTCACAAATTGGGTAACCTGTCTGATGAGAAAATGTACACGACCAACAGTGGAAGCCTGCGTGAGTACAAACAGATAAACGTATTATTTCACATCCGGTAATAAAGCAGTTGAGTCTCTTACAGTGGACGGGTTTGAACCAAGTCAAACTGTAAACACCGTAAACTGTCCTCCCCTCCAGTTGTAACCGTTCTGAGGTGCACTCGTTCAGATACCACCGCGCATCGCTCTGCATTTTTCAAGATAAAAATACATCTGTACACGGGAATATTAATGGCTTCCTTCGAACCCGTCCGGAGACGTACCTGATCATCTTCGGGTGTCGGGAACCATTGCCCCCTCGAGTCCAACCCAATCCGAACATCTCTCAAAGGGAGGGGCTCGAATGTTCGGCCCCTCTAGTAACGTCAGAGGTACCACGAGTCCTAAGGGTACGCAGCGCCCGCACCACGGCAGCTGAAGCAGAGGGATCCCCTTCCCTACGGGAACCCAATACAGAGACACACAAGAGTGGTGCAGCCGTTGGAGGATATCCGTAAATCCGGACAAAATTCACGCCATTCTTCTTACAAGGCGACACACACTCACTGATTGCCCGAACTTCCACTTTAGAGGCCTAGGGATAGAGTGAACCAATTCCATCAAGTACCTGGGCGTCCAAATTGATAGAGGCCTAACTCTCCGCGATGACATCAGAGCACTCTTCGGCACGGGCTCAGGGGGCTATTGCCTCTCTGTACTCAATGCTGGCTTCAGTCTCGATGCCAGTCCGCTTAAAGTTACACCTCAAGGGAGCGCTGATAATCCCAGTCGTGTGAGATCTGGGGCATGGCTGCAGATAGCCATATCTTCAGCGTGCAAAGAACAGAGGTCTCCGAACCATCTATTCTGTAGGTCGTTCCTTCCCCGTGAGGTTGCTTCACGAAGATTCTCTTCTCCCATACGTGGAGGACGAAATTAGGCGTCAGGCTACAACATCTTACGCTCAACTCCCAACACACAGAAGCGCCCTGGTTCGGTCTCTAGGAGACTACGACGCTACTAGACGCCGCTTTAGGCTTTTCCGGGTGCCCCATGTGGCATGCGGCACCCGAGTTAACATTGTTAATCCGAACCTCAGCAAAAGCTGAACTCCATAATCTTCAAATGAGCTGTTTCGCTTCAAAATATATCCCATTGTTAGTTCAAGAGGTCCCGAGTTCGAATCTCGTTTAGGGTGAGTTACCTGGATAAGGTTTTTTCCCGAGTTTTCACTTATCCTTCAAGACGAATGTCGGGTAACTTTAAGCTCCATGGACCCTGGACACAGTTGAGCATTATTTCACCCAATTCATTCACCGTCCGATATAACTTTACGTTGGGGCAGACGTAAATCACAAAAAAGACCATTGTTAATGCAGGGAGTAAAGAAATGGATTGGCATCCTGTAAAAAATCAGAGAAGCAAGAAAAACTACCTTGTAAAATTCCTCAACAAAATAATCGCACCCCATCCTGCGTCACCAAAATTTTCAACCTGCGGTTAACCCCAAAGCCTGGTGGATACGCAGAAAAACCTTCTGGCTGTTAACAGCCTGTCAGTACCTGCGATGTGACAGTCAGTCAGTCGGTAATTGAACTGGCGTGCGTGAATAGCTGTGTTTGAGGTCTATGACCTTGCAGGTTGTATTTTGTATTGACGTGGTTATGGACTGTGAAGGTTGATAACAGTGTAGTTCTACCGAAACAAAAAACAATCTTGAGTGTTCGTAACTGAGAGCTTTAATTTCACGAACCCACAAAGTCACAGGATGGAGAACAGATCCTCTTTGAAAGGAGTGACTATGGTTAATTAAAATGTTCAAAATTCAGTGTTACATGGCAAAATTTTCAAATTCATTAGCCAAAGCCAAGAATTCTTCTTGTACTTATATAACTAGTTAAAGACTTTCAATCTAAAATGGCATACTTTCTTTACGATATATTCATCCTTTATGCAGGACAACTCTAGTCTTGTGTTACTTACATAAGAAAGACATTTGAATCTGAAGTACAGTAAAGTTATTATTCCTATTAAATAATAAAATTGATTAATTATTAAGACATATCCCTATAGAGATAGTAATTAGCTTTGGGCGTCATCTATCGCATGCCTGTGTACTTTGTGTTGTCAGAGACTTCCGCTACAAGCGGGTAGCGCTAGTTAAGCGGCTCTGATGTTTTGCGACTGCAAGAGGTGGAGGGGGAAGGTTAGTAGTACGAACATACAGTAATTAGCGATTGAAGACATCCTCAAAATTATATTTAGAAAGAAAATATTGTAACTTTGTGGGTTCGTAGAATTAGTAGGCCGAATTGCAGAAATTAAAAAGCCCCTTTATTTCCGTAGCATACATTGTCTAGTCCTCACGTAAAAACATTACGTCACACAATCTTCCAAGGCCGATCACAGTAACAAACCGTGACAGCAGATTACAGCTTTAGCTCTCGTTACAATAACACAGCTGGCTATCTCTCATTTCACAACTGTTTCACAACTACGCCTCTTTAAATACTTCACAGATCATTTCTAGATGATTCGCAAATAAACCAGAACGCCAACAATCTATCAGTCCAGAAGTAACTAGAAATTCTCGTACTATATTAGCTTTAAAACACTGATATCCAACATCCAATTTCATTATGATGCAAGATATTTATTACAACATCACTCTATTCGAAAATTTCATTCTCACACACACACACACACACACACACATACACACACACACAAACACTCACACACACAAACACACGCACTAACTGCATCAGTTGGTAGCACTGGGAGTCTCTACATCCGGTGTTGTGGTCAGGAAGTTAAAACTGTCTGCTAGCGCCAATCAGCATTATCGCTGCTAGGCGTCGCTTCCGAACCCAACACCGTGTTGCAAGATTACACAAATAAAAATATTTGCAACAGAATCTCCACTTAACTTAAGAAGTTGATAATTTCTTCTTGTTTATAAAAGATCGATTTCGAAGGGACATCGCCTTCATCTTCAGTTTATTAACCAAACTCCGTTGTTAAGGAAATCTCGGTTACCATTCTATTTTGTTTTATTATGTTACGTTTCCAACATTACCAACATCTGAATACCAAACAAATCTAAAAACAGAATCAATTGCCAGTATGTCAAAATTCATTACGCTATGTTTATTCTTTAAAATAAATATTTTCTCCCACAGTATTAACTCTATTGGACCATTTAACTGCTTTAATAATTTAACTTCGGGATTTATTTCATGGTTAAATGACCAAAAATTAACTGAAAATATTTATTTAAAAAATAAACATCACGTAATGAATTTGGACATACCAGCAATTGATTTTGCTTTTAGGTTTGTTTCGTATTGAGATGTTGGTAACGTAACATAAAAGAAAATAACATGGTAACCGAGATTTCCTTAACAACGGAATTTGGTTTGGTGATGCAACGGTGGATGTCAGCACTGTTAGACGATGGGTTCGTCGCTGTAACGAAGCTGAAGGGCAAACACCATAGACAGATGAAAAGCGAAGCGGCAGGCCGGTGACTGCAGTGACTCCATGCAACATTCAGAGAGTCGATGACATCATTCGTGGTGATCGCCGGGTAACAACAGGTCAATTGTGACGCATTACCTCCCTCAGTAAAGGCAGTGTGATGACGATTATTCAACAACTGGGTTACTCAAAAGTTTGTTCAAGTTGGATACCAAGAATGTTAACCACCCAAAACAAAGAAAGAACGAAAACAATGGCCTCCGAACACCTGCAGCGCTTCAATTTGGAGGGAGAGCAGCTTATGGAAAAAAAAATTGTTACTGGAGACGAAACGTGGGTTCATAATTTTTTTTTTGAATCTGAATTAAAGAGGCAGTCAATGGAATGGAATCACACGTCACGAAGAAAAAAAACAATTCAAAACTCAGCGGTCGGTAGAGAAAGTTATGGCGACAGAGTTTTGGGATGCAGAGGGTGTGCTTATGATTGATTTTTTGGAGCAGGGATGCACAATAAATTATGTCCAATATGTCCGAACTCTCAAAAAGCTGAAAGCACGTCTTCGCCGAGTTCGCCCAACAAAGACTATGGCGGATGTTCTTCTTTTGCATGACAATGCAAGACCACACACCAGCCGTTACACCACTGCAGAAGTTGAGAAATTGTGTTGGCAAGTCTTACATCCCTGACCTGGCACCATCAGACTTTCATCTGTTCGGGCCACTAAAGGAAGCTCATCGTGGGATTCATTTTGAAGATGAGGAGGCTGTGAAAACGTCCGTGCGTCAATGACTTAGGAAGCAAGACCGTGTGTTTTACCACACTGGAATACATGCCATAGTTAAAAGATGGACCAAAACTGTGGAAAAGGACGGAGATTATATTGAATAGTGACAAATTAATCGTCAATGTTGTAGTTATCAAGCTATGTACATTGGATTCAATTTCCTTGGCAATTAAAAGAGAAAAAATATGACGCATTACTTTTTGACCCACAATCGTAATTGGTAAAGCTGTTCTCATGTCGCTTTCTGCGGTTCCTTGTCGCAATTGATTTCAATAGCCATTGTCGTTAAAGGATAGTGATGGACTCGACTTCCGTTGACAGCTGAACGTCGTGATTTGGAATCTCGGCAACAGCAGTCAAATGTTCCTGTGGTAAGGGACGGGGAGGACGGTTGGATGTTGACGCGGTATTATTTGACTGCAGGTGCTTGGATAGTACAATGGAACTGTAAAACTAATATAATATTTACAACTCAAAAGACTCAAAATTGTGTGTGTATAATTAACAATCACCAATGCAATATTATAATAACAAAATAACTGCACTAAAACATTTTTCGAGCTGAATACAGCCTAATGTTGCCCTAGGGCACCACCATACAGCAAAAGGTTATCACATATTTACACTTTGTTTAGTATATCTCCAGTTTGACCTTACTTACTTAAAGAATACATATTAATCTGAACCACAATAAAGTCATTAATTGTGTAATCCTTAATTTATAAGTAAATAGTCTTTAACGTTCAGCTATAAACTTGTTATTCAATTGTTTCACATGTTCCCGCTATTAACCATAATTACCAGAGAAGGTATAAGTCACAACTGACCTTCGCTATACGTATATGAATGTTAAGACAAATAGGGCACACGCTATAAACCAATCACGCAGCGAGAAGTGTGAGACCTTATGCAGTCTGTGAGATTCTTGTATACTTATATTGTATCTTTTACCTTTACCATTTAAGTCATCCTCAATGAAGACGAATTCTGAGGATAGTGCCAGAAAATTTAAGATAGGCAATTCATAAATAATGAAATCACTTGGACATATCTTGAAAGATTGGAAATTTAATCATTTTTGTACAGTAGCCGTGTGTAAGTTAAGATTTGGATAGAACCAGATTAAAAAATTCAATGCCACGTCCAAGATTTGAATCACCGATCTCCCGGTCTCCGTCCTTAAATACACTCCTGGAAATGGAAATAAGAACACATTGACGCCGGTGTGTCAGACCCACCATACTTGCTCCGGACACTGCGAGAGGGCTGTACAAGCAATGATCACACGCACGGCACAGCGGACACACCAGGAACCGCGGTGTTGGCCGTCGAATGGCGCTAGCTGCGCAGCGTTTGTGCACCACCGCCGTCAGTGTCAGCCAGTTTGCCGTGCCATACGGAGCTCCATCGCAGTCTTTAACACTGGTAGCATGCCGCGACAGCGTGGACGCGAACCGTATGTGCAGTTGACGACTTTGAGCGAGGGCATATAGTGGGCATGCGGGAGGCCGGGTGGACGTACCGCCGAATTGCTCAACACGTAGGTCGTGAAGTCTCCGTAGTACATCGATGTTGTCGCCAGTGGTCGGCGGAAGGTGCACGTGCCCATCGACCTGGGACCGCACCACAGCAACGCACGGATGCACGCCAAGACCGTCGGATCCTACGCAGTGCCGTAGGGGACCACACCGCCACTTCCCAGCAAATTAGGCACACTGTTGCTCCTGGGGTATCGGCGAGGACCATTCGCAACCGTCTCCATGAAGCTGGGCTACGGTCCCGCGCACAGTTAGGCCGTCTTACGCTCACGCCCCAACAACGTGCAGCCCGCCTCCAGTGGTGTCGCGACAGGCGTGAATGGAGGGACGAATGGAGACGTGTCGTCTTCAGCGATGAGAGTCGCTTCTGCCTTGGGGCCAATGATGGTCGTATGCGTGTTTGGCGCCGTGCAGGTGAACGCCACAATCAGGACTACATACGACCGAGGCACACAGGGCCAACACCCGGCATCATGGTGTGGGGAGCGATCTCCTACACTGGCCGTACACCTCTGGTGATCGTCGAGGGGACACTGAATAGTGCACAGTACATCCAAACCGTCATCGAACACATCGTTCTACCATTCCTAGACCGGCAAGGGAACTTGCTGTTCTAACAGGACAACGCACGTCCGCATGTATCCCGTGCCACCCAACGTGCTCTAGAAGGTGTAAGTCAACTACCCTGGCCAGCAAGATCTCCAGATCTGTCCCCCATTGAGCATGTTTGGGACTGGATGAAACGTCTTCTCACGCGGTCTGCACGTCCAGCACGAACGCTGGTCCAACTGAGGCGCCAGCTGCAAATAGCATGGCAAGCCGTTCCTCAGGACTACATCCAGCATCTTTACGATCGTCTCCATGGGAGAATAGCAGCCTGCATTGCTGCGAAAGGTGGATATAGACGGTACTAGTGCCGACATTGTGCATGCTCTGTAGCCTGTGTCTATGTGCCTATGGTTCTGTCAGTGTGATCATGTGATGTATCTGACCCCAGGAATGCGTCAATAAAGTTTCCCCTTCTTGGGACAATGAATTCACGGTGTTCTTATTTCAATTTCCAGGAGTGTACTTGCAGAGTTAGTAAGCCACCACAAAATGGTTCGTATCTCATTGTTTATGAGAGCTCCTAATGATTTACTGGGAAGCATACGAGTCAGTTGGAAAATATGTCATGACTGCACGTTGGCCATGGTAGCTCATTTTTTGTTGTTGTTGTAATTTACGTCCTCCAGATTAAGTCATATCGACGATGAATGGAATGGGTGAAAAGATGCTCAAATGAGCCCAGGGTCCATGGAGCTTAGAATTACCCAACATTCGTCTTTCACAAAAAGGGAAAACCGCGGTAAAAACTTATCCAGGTAGCTCACCCTGACCGAGATTCGAAGTCGGGACCTCTTGAACGTGAGGCAGAAACGCTACTAACACGCTACTGAGAGGCGGGCCTCAATTGTTTAGAGCGATCCGCGGTTCAAATTTCGACCAAGGCATTGAATTTTTTCAGTCTATTTGTCCAAATTTTTGAAAGAGCCAAAATCTTCGGAAAATGTTAAACATAATGTAGCAGAGATGTTCCTTGAAAGTGTTTATGCCGTGGCCTGGGTAGAAGCTATACATAAATATAAAAATGTCATTTTTCGAGGAATGCCCTTCTTTGGTTTAAACTACTCATGCGACTTTTATGTCCGTTTCGTTCGAAACATATTTGGTTCATATTTACGGACAGACAATTGAATAATCAATCTTTCAGAACCTCTCAAACTTCAAATATCACAGCAGTACGGTAAATGAGATTAAAAGGAATGACTATGGTTCATTAAAAAGTTTAATAATCACATGGATGTGTTGCGAGTATCCCAGTTCATTAGCCAAATCCAAGAATTCTTCTTTTATTTATATAACTAGTTAAAGGCTTTTGAACTAAAACTTACAAATCTTCTTTACAAATAAATTCAGTATAAATGCGAAACACCTCGGCCTTGGTGTTTCTTAGATAAAGAGCACATTTTAATTTGATCCACAATAAAACTGTTGCTACTTTCCATTCAAATTGCTTATAAATCAAGACAAATTCTTATATAGATAGTAATTAGGTTCATGCGCCATCTATCGCCTCCCGGTCTAACTTCTTCTGTCAGTAACTTCCGCTACAAGGAAGTAGCGCTAGTCATGTGGGCGCTTGTCAAAGAAGCGGGTGTTTCCAACGACTCGTGTTTGTAATAGACTGGATAACCAGTCTGAGGAGTGAATGTACACGGCCAGCAGTGGAAGCCTGCGTGAACACAGAGAGATACGTGGTAGTACTTCACCTTGAGTCTTCTACAATAGACGAGTTTGAATTAAGTAAAAATTTAAACACTGTCATACACTCACAAAGTAGAAAATTAATATGATATGTGTTGCAGTTTTGTAAAGTAGAGAAATTTAAAGTAAATTACTCCATTAAATAATACTAGAGCAACGGCAGTGAACGAACTCTACTTAATACAGCGAAAGGGGTTCAAAATCCAAACTGTACTGGAGAAAAACATTTAAAACGTCCTCCTCATACAAAAGTGTTCGGACTCGATGATTTGAAAAACTCGTTTGTGTGTAGAATTTCTCTCTGGTCTTACGAACAGAGAAAAGAAGTTATAATTATAAAATAGAAGTATTTGTAAACAGGGGAGCTTTATCAATAAAATATTTTTGTGGCGATTTCAGTGTGAATGGGACTGTAACAGCTGGCGGACAGCTCGCCCACACCAGCCAACCCTGCATCGACCACCCAAAGCAGCCGACTGCCCAACCTGCACCTGACACGCAGTCATCAGATCTTCCAGCTGTAGAAGCACAAGCAGCGCCTTCTAGCGTTACTGCACAACGGCTTTCCTACGCCGATGTTGCACAGCACACACAACAATGAGCGCCGCATTCTACACCAGCACCAGCAAAGTCTGCAGGATCCTGCACCCTGGTCATCTGTGGGGTACCGCGTGATCTACCTTACAGACTTGTACTGTCCCCCGCGAAGCGGATGTGGCCCTCTGCCTGGAGAGTCAACAGGATTTTTAGGAAAATGGTCAACACCACATTAGTTCGATTGCATCTGGCCAACCACTTGGAGCAGGATGGACGGGGCTGCCCTTGTTAGGGCGCTGCCTCAGAATCGAGGCAGGCAAATTAGAGCCTCACGTCCCGTGTCGGCGATGCTGCGACTACGGCCACTGCGCCTCCACGTGTACAGCTCCTCCGAGGTGTCATTACTGTGGGTCACGCTGCCTCACCACCGAGTGCGGGTGTCATGATCTACGGCAGCGACGCAGATACTGTGCAACCTGCAATGGAGTAGGCCATTTCACAGGTTAGCCACAGTGCCCAGGCTACCCCAGACTGAGGCATCCAACACAAGGCAACGCAGCGACGACCAGGGAAGATATACCTCCCTCACCACCTACATCAGCAGCAGCACCTACCACGCTTCCTCAAGAAGGCCAAAGGGAAGCCCTTCAGGAACTTCGAAGGGAGGTGGAGGACGGCGGAGTCCGGTTCACCTCTCTAGAAAACTCCATCACAGCTACGCAGTCCTCCAGAGAAGAAATCCATGACCTCCACTCGGAGGTGCTCAACATTGCACAACGCCTTGGACAACTTGAAGAGACAGACACCGCAAGCATCACAGGACGCCATTCAGAGCAGAGAGACCAACAGCAATCGCTCAACGCTCTGTAAACAACACATCCGAACTCCAAACCCGGCTAGATCTGACACAACAACATCTACAGCAACTCCACAACAGTGACAATTCATCATGTTATTCATATTCATTTATTGCATCCGTAAATCATACACTCATGATGTGGAATTGTCAAATTACTAACTACACAAAGAATAGTAACAAAAAACAAGAATTACTATAAGTTGTTAATCAAAATAACCAAATTAATAATTAAAATTTACATTCCTTTTATTCCTACCCTTTGTCATTTAAATACTCTTCTACTGAGTAGTAACACTTTTGTAACAAATACTTCTTTGATGTGTTTTTAAACTTTGTGAAGGACTCAATGTTTTTTATTTCAGTTGGCAGTTTATTGTAGATATGAATTCCGTTGAATTTAAAACTGTGCTCATACATTTTCTTTTTATGATAGGTGACATGTAAGTTTGAACTATTTCTCGTGTTATGGTCATGAATGTCATTGCTTTTTTTAAATTTATCTAAGTTCGTTTTAACCTGTACTATTATTTCTAAAACGTAAATGCTTGCTAATGGCAATATGCCTAATTTTTTGTACCATTGCTTACAAATATCTGTTCTCTTTAAATTCATCCTAATTCTAATTACCCTTTTTTGGATTCTAAATACTTTGATAATGCTACCTCTATATCCCCATACTGTTATACCATAAGAAATTAATGACTGAAAATTTGCAAAATAGGCTATTCTTAATGTATTCAAATTTACACTGTGCTTCAAAATTGATATTTGGAAACAAATGCTACTCAATTTCTTCATTAGACTTTCAATTTAGACTGTTGTCCATCCAAACTCCTAAAAATTTTGTCTTTCGAATATATTTAATTTAATTTTCATCCATTATAATTTCTGGTAAATTAACTGCCTTATTGATTTTATTATGAAAACCCAATGCCTGACTCTTATCCTTTTTATAACTAATTTGTTATTTTGAAACCAAGTTGATACTTCTTTCAAATTATTTATTTCATTTTCTTTGAGTTCGTCATCATTTTGACCTGATATCAAGAGGCTCGTATCATCTGCAAATAAGGAGCATTTAAAAGAAGCGGAAGCTCTCACAGCTGGAGGAGCGTCACACCAGCACCGGTGCCAAATGAGACCAGCTTCTACAACGGCTCCACCGCCTGGTTGAGCATCACCTGCAAGTCAACACAGAACTTCCTACTGTCTCCGTCCGTGAACGCGCAAGGAGACAATATCCTCCCAATCCCCAACAATAAAGTCCACTAATCATCTCCAAAATGAAGTACGCATAATCCCCTTCGTGCCATGCTCAGGACCTCGGTCATGGTCATGGCCAAGGAATTTAACTCCTACGCGCCCCAGCAAATTGTGCGGCAGCATTTAAATATACGTTAATATCGGAGGTGCTAATGCGGCACTCCACAACTGGCAGGAGATAACTGCCATCCCTTACCACTTACCTACCTTACTATAAATATTGTTTTTGCTATTTAAATGTTTATTTTAATTCGCCATTTTTGAGTCCAGTTAGTGAATATTTGTAGTTGTGATTTTGCTATGTTGTATCGTGGGTTTATGCACCAGTATGCGGTGTCATCAGCCTACCAGGCTAGCAGTATGCTGTCATATATGGGTCGGGGGTATCAGCTATGTATAGTATATACAGCAGTCCTGAGATGACGCTTCCTTGGGGGTTGCCAGGTTTAATTGTGAACGTCTCTGATAAGGTATTGTTGATTCTGATTTTTGCCGTTCGGTCCGAAAGGAAGCTGGCTATCCATCTTGTTACTCTATTTGGAAATTTGAAATGTATAAGTTTATACAGTAGTCCATTTGTACAGATGTATTATTTTATCTTGACAGGAATCCTGCGCGGTAGGGATGAGTAGCAACTGTGGTGGGGATAGTGCACCTATCACCACAATGCATCACACGCGTAAGATTACGAGAGGGGAGGGCGCTGCATAAGGTGTCTAAAAACAAATTTCATTCTCGAAGCCAGTTTTGCAGCTCTTATAAACTAAGTTGTAATTCTTACTATGGTAGTAATATCCACGCTTTTGTAGGATCTTAAACAGTACATAGACATTTGGAACAAAACCCTGTTCTCATCCAGCAGGCATGATAAACAACTGTCGGTCTTTCAATATCGTTGCAGAGTCCCTGTAACGTATTTCACTCCAGGCTTATGGTCCAGTATGTGCTGTATTTATATAAGTTTTATCCATATAAACTATATAAACTTCACTTCGATATCTCCGAATATTTCGTAAATACTTAAACCTTTTTTCACGTATGGTGCGATGTTCGACTAAAATTTGTCTGTCACGCTTAGTGTTTTTTTTTTTTTTTCAAATAATCCTAGCTTCAAAAGAACTCTTCTTAATGTTCGGACACTGCCTTGAATGTCAGTAGAATTTTTAGCTTCATAAGCACTTTCTTCAAAGTTGGTCCTTGTTTTTCTGTGCTTTAAAAGTTATTCATAGTTCGCCTCACTACTTCTGAATTAAAATATCCAAATAAGATTTTGTGCATGTTCTTAATCTTTGTTTACTGGGCATAGAGAAGGACGTTGTTGCACTAACACCAAGGGCTTTTCTTTCCTTAATAACTCTCCTAAATTGCTTTCAGACACAACTGTTGCCTCAGATACCCTTCACCATATTTTTATAGCTGACCCAGACCATTGTTTCTTTTTATAACTCTATGGATATTGATTATTACTTCTCGTGTTTTTAAATGCAGCAATTTATTTTCTAATGTTCTGCTAGGAGGCGTCATTTATAAATACTCTCTTGGAACCAGGAGACAAGCACATTTTGAAACAAGCTGTAGTGTAACCGAGTAGCTCTGCACGTGTTTACCTGCTCGTAGCTGGTACGCAACTGACCTAACCTCCCCTCCAGTTGCAACCGTTCTGAGGTGGACTCGTCCAGATACCTGCGCATAGCTCTGCACTTTTCAAGATAAAAAAATACATCTGTACAGCATTGGTCAGAGGTATTTTCAACATCCAGGAACGTTGCATGGCTGTGTAACCTCTGTTGTACGCGTCGGTTATTTCTAATGTTACCCTTACTAACTGGTCTTGGATAGTTACGTCAGATCTGTATGCGGCTTGTGTATCGCGCAGGATGCGGTTATCTGTGCAGAAATTTTCAATGCGTCTTACGATGTATTTTTGATAATGTTGATGTTAATGAAATGGGTCTATAATTCTGGTGATTCCTTTTATGATTACCTAGTATCTCAAAACTTTAATATATGCGCAAACTTCTATTAGGTTAGCATATTCAATAATTCGGTCCAGAGGTAGTCCTAGTCGGGCGGGGCTTTCCCCGTCCGGGTGTCATATGCCGCAGTACCTAGCCGCTTTGCGGCTTAACCTGCGAAATGAACAATCAATAATTCGGCTAGAAATCTTCTTTTATTTATATAACCAGTTAAAGACTTTCGACCTAAAATGACATATTTTCTTTACAGATATACTCAACCTTTATGCACAACAGCTCTAGTTTGTTGTTACTTAGATAAAGAAGACATTTAAATCTCAAGTACAATAAATTTATTATTCATATGTTATTATCAAATTGCTTAATAATTAAGATATAACCCTATATAGATAGTAATTAGGTAAGTGCGTCATCTATCGCCTGGCAGTGTACTTTGTGTTGACAGAGAGTTCCGCTACAAGCGGGTAGCGCTAGTTATGCGGCCGCTCTTCAAGAAGCGGATCTTTTGAACGACTCAGTGTTTGTCATAGACTGGGTAACCTGTCTGAAGGGATAATCCACACAGTCAGGAGTGGAAGCCTATGTCAACACAAACAGATACGCGGTAGTACTTCACGTTGAGTCTGCTACAATGGACGAGTTTGAACCAAATCAAAATGTAAACACCGTGATACACTCACAAAGTAGAAAATTAATTTTCTATGTGTTGCGGTTTTGTAAAGTAGAGAAATGCAAATACCTGATTATTCCATTACATAATACTACAGCAGAGGCAATGAACGAACTGTACTTAATATAGCGAAAGAGGTCGAAAACTTCTAAGTGTACGGGAGAAAGAAAACTTTGAAAACATTGTAAAATATTCAAAAACGTTTGGACTCGATAAGTTTGAAAACTTTTTAGTGTGTACGACTTTTCTCCTTGTTATTTCTTCCAGAATTTTAGTAGTTCCACATTTTCAATTGGGAATTTATTATTTTTTATCTTCTAACCATACAAAGAGAATGTAATTTCAAAGACAATGCATAAAAGCCAGCTCTTAAAATAGTGTTGCTACTTACATAAAGAATATATATTAATTTGAATCACAATAAAATAATTTCTATTTTATAAGCAAGTTGTGTAATAGTTAATTTATATGTAAACTGTAATTAAAGTAAAGCTAAGAATTTATCATTCTATTACTTCACATACTTCCGCTAAGAATTCTGTTACCAGAGAAGATATAAATTGAAAATGACGTTCACTTTCAGAAAAACTATACGCAAATCGTTAAAACAAACAAAAGAAATACATAGCAAACCATTCTCTCAACAAGGAGTATGATATGAATGTAGAACTTACACAGTCTGTGTGATTCTTGTATACTTACATTTTATGTCTTACAGTTATATCATCCTCAATGAAGAACAATTCCGAGTATATTGCCAGAAAATTTAAGATAGTCAATTTATGAATAATTAAGATATCACTTCGACATCTTTGGAATTTTGGAAATCTAGTCATTTTTGGGCACTAGCCGTGTGTACGCTAAGATTTGTATAGAGTCAAATAGCCTGAAAAATTCAATGTCACGGCCGGGATTTGAACCACAATCTCCGACTCTTCGTCCTGAAGTACTTACGGAGTAAGTCGCCACAAAATGGTTCGTATCTCATTGTTTATGAGAGCCCCTAGTGGTTTATTGGGAAACATACGAGTCAGTTGGATAATTTAATGTCATTCCGCCAAGTTCTCCATTGTAGTTCAATTGTTTAGAGCGATCCGAGGTTCAAATTTCGGCCATGGCATTGAATTTTTCAGTCTGACTCTATTTGTTCAAATTTTTCAAACAGCCAAAATCTTTGGAAAACGTTAAACATAATGTTAGTATGTAGAAGAGATGTTTCGTGAAAGTCTTTGTGACGTTTTCTTGGAAACAGCTATACGTAAATATAAAGCAATGTCGTTTTTTCTGGATTGAGCTTTTTTGGTTTCGTGATATTTCAAAACCAGTGACATTTCAAAAATGCAACACTTTCTGTATTTCATATGGACGTATGTCAAAGACATCACAAGTGGATCAGTTCAATAGTCAACTCCAAAAATTCTTCTTGCACTTGTATAACTATTTACGCTGGGGTATATGAGTTCCAGGGCAAATATATCTCATACACAGATAGTACAAAATTTCTAGGGATATGGGTGGATAATAATTTAAAGTGGTCGGCTCACATTTCTCAAAAACTGAGTAAAATAACTTATGCCATCACAGTCATTTCAAAAATCATGGACTTGAAATCGGTCATATCTTTATATCATGCATATTTTCAATCTGTTCTTAGCTTTGGAATATTATTTTGGGGTAATTCAACAGGAGCAAAATCTATTTTTAAAATGCAAAAACGGGCAATTAGGATAATACTACATGTTAATAAAAGAACCAGTTGTAGGCCACTATTTAAGGAATTAAATATATTGCCCCTCCCCTGTATTTACATATATGAAACATTATGCTACATAAAAAATAATCTCAGTATGTACACAACAAACTCACAGATACATTCTCATGATACCAGAAGAAAAGATAACCTTCATGTAATCACACATAGCACTAGTTCTTTTGAAAAAAGTTTTGTATATACTGGCCTCCAGCTTTATAATGAATTACCCAATTATCTGAAGCAAATACCTGCACTGCATCAATTTAGAATTTGTCTCAAAAAACTTCTTTCACTCCATTGTTTCTATAGCATAAAAGAATATTATGATTACTTTGACAATTAATTTTGTTAATGTTAATGATGTTAATGTTTTATAGTATAGGTGAATTGTTTGAATATGTTAACTACAAGTGAACTATTATTATTATTATTATTATTATTATTATTATTATTATTATTATTATTATTATTATTATTATTATTATTATTATTATTATTATTATTATTATTATTATTATTATTATTATTATTATTATTATTATTATTATTATTATTATTATTATTATTATTATTATTATTATTATTATTATTATTATTATTATTATTATTATTATTATTATTATTATTATTATTATTATTATTATTATTATTATTATTATTATTATTATTATTATTATTATTATTATTATTATTATTATTATTATTATTATTATTATTATTATTATTATTATTATTATTATTATTATTATTATTATTATTATTATTATTATTATTATTATTATTATTATTATTATTATTATTATTATTATTATTATTATTATTATTATTATTATTATTATTATTATTATTATTATTATTATTATTATTATTATTATTATTATTATTATTATTATTATTATTATTATTATTATTATTATTATTATTATTATTATTATTATTATTATTATTATTATTACTATTATTATTATTACTATTATTATTACTATTATTATTATTATTACTATTATTATTATTATTATTATTTATTATTATTATTATTATTATTATTATTATTATTATTATTATTATTATTATTATTATTATTATTATTATTATTATTATTATTATTATTATTATTATTATTATTATTATTATTATTATTATTATTATTATTATTATTATTATTATTATTATTATTATTATTATTATTATTATTATTATTATTATTATTATTATTATTATTATTATTATTATTATTATTATTATTATTATTATTATTATTATTATTATTATTATTATTATTATTATTACTATTATTATTATTATTACTATTATTATTATTATTACTATTATTATTATTATTACTATTATTATTATTATTACTATTATTATTATTATTACTATTATTATTATTACTATTATTATTATTACTATTATTATTATTATTATTATTATTATTATTATTATTATTATTATTATTATTATTATTATTATTATTATTATTATTATTATTATTATTATTATTATTATTATTATTATTATTATTATTATTATTATTATTATTATTATTATTATTATTATTATTATTATTATTATTATTATTATTATTATTATTATTATTATTATTATTATTATTATTATTATTATTATTATTATTATTATTATTATTATTATTATTATTATTATTATTATTATTATTATTATTATTATTATTATTATTATTATTATTATTATTATTATTATTATTATTATTATTATTATTATTATTATTATTATTATTATTATTATTATTATTATTATTATTATTATTATTATTATTATTATTATTATTATTATTATTATTATTATTATTATTATTATTATTATTATTATTATTATTATTATTATTATTATTATTATTATTATTATTATTATTATTATTATTATTATTATTATTATTATTATTATTATTATTATTATTATTATACTGTACATACAGTTGAATTTTCATTCCAAACTTAAGTTGTATATATGTATATTGTATAATTTGTAGTTATAAGTACTTTACGTGTCCTATATCATGTAATATGATCAAGAGGATTAATAAAAACTAACTAACTATGGTTAACTGCATGTATATACCTCTGTGACACTTTTCAAATACTGAGAGAAGTGGAGAACAGCTTTGATTGGGTAGATTCCCAAAGTACCGTCTTGACATTAAATTCTCTAGTTGACTCATATGTTTCCCTGGTAGACCATTAGGGGCTCTCGCATCCAAGATACACCGTTTGTGGCGACTTACTATCGTAAGTACTTGAGTTCCAGGCTTCATCATTTAAGTCGCCACAAACAGTGTATCTTGGATGGGAGAGCCCCTAGTAGCCTACCAGGGAAGTATATGAATCAAATGGAGAATTTAATGTCAGGACTGCAAGTTGACCATGGTAGCTCAATGGGTAAGAGCGACTGGACGGAAACCAGGACATCCGCGGTTCAAATCCCGGCCATGGCATTGAATTTTTCACGTTGACTCAATTTATCAAAGTCCTTAGCCTATATACGGCTAGTGTGAAGAAATGATTCATTTCCATCAATTAACTAAAATGACCTGATGAATGTTGAATATATTTATTATTCAGTAGCAGTAATTGCATTATTTACTGAGATAGTTGATTTTAAAATGTGGTTATTCGAACCATATATTCATTATTCGTCTGTGACAGTTATTAATTTATCATTATGAAAGAAATTGTTAATTTTTGTTACGGCATTTATTTACATTTTATGTGCATTTTTTGTATTTCAAGGCCATTTAATAGCTCATTTTTAGATAAACAACTTCCAGCCCTACTTATGATATTGTCATATTGCCTTGCACCTACCTACAAGAAAATTACCAATGAGACACTTTCTGCAAATGAACATGAAGTAGAATATCCAACATCTCTAAGAAAAGTTGATACAAGAGTAGAAAGGTTTCGTGACTTCAACTCATCAGAAAGAGCAGTTGCAGTTGGATACAAATGTCTCAGTTCATTAGTCAAACCAAAAATTACTCTTGAACTTCTATAACTAGTTAACGACTTTTGGTCTATTTATTTATTCATCCTTTTGATCATAGTACATGATATAGGACACGTCAAGTACTTATAACTATAAATTATACAGTAAACATTTACATAAGACAAGTTTAGAAATGAAAATTCAGAAACTGTAAGTACAATATAACAATTTATCTGTAGTTGACATTCAAAAAAAGTCACCTATACTATAAAAACAATGTTCTAAGAGGAACTTTTTCACGCGGCATTTAAATTTAAGAAGTGCAGATATTGTCAACCTAGTATTATATATTACACACCCAGAAGGGGTTCATGGAAAAGTATTTAAAAACTCATCAAATGAGTAAAACCAATGCAGACCAGCTGAAAAATCGAGTGGTACAGGTTTACCTGGACGGAATGGTTTCGCCCAGCACCTAGCCTCTTACTGCGGCTTTATCTGGGTAGTGTAGAAGTTGTCTGTGTTTTGTCTCAAGCGTTTATGTCGAGGCATAGGTTTCTCTGATCTGCTGGGTTAAGCCGCTCAGGCTGCCGCCTGCGGTATGTATTCCCAAGGCTGCCATCACCCGAACTCCCCGCTTGAAGAAGGTCGGAGTGCAGACAGCACGATCAGAGGGGATAGGAGACTATGTGGGGGAATTATCTAGACCCATTTCTGGTTCTGGTGTTTACGGTGGGATGGAGAGAACCCCTTCTGGCTAATAGCCCATGGCGTCCTTGGGGAGTTTGTACGTCCTCCTCCTGCGAGGAGCTCTGTTGTCCTGCGAGGAGCTCTGTTGTCATACCGACCCAGAGTGTTTACCAGCTGTTTGGAATGGTTAGACAGTTTTTGATGGAGGGTTCGAGATCTCTCTCTTACCATATCCTCTATGTAAGGGATTTGGGAGTATTCATGTAAAATGTGCGTAGGGAATCTACGCCCAGTACCGTAGATCATCTTTATTGCCCGATTCTGCACGATCTGCAGTCTGCAGATGGTGGTCAGAGCCGCCAGTCCCCAGACCTCGCACCCATACAGAATCATGGGTGGAATAATCGCCCAGTACAGACGTAGTTTGAGGTGTGCAGGCATATTGGATTTGAAAATGGGGTACAACTGCCTGAGTGTGACATGGCCTAATCCCGCCTTGACCCTGACATGGGGAGTGAAGTTTAGCCCACGATCAAGCAGGACACCCAGGTATTTAACCGAGGTAACCCATCCGATTTGCCTCTGCCTCAGCCTCAGTGTTCCCGTCGGTCACCACCGTCGGACCTTAGCCAGTAGAAGAGCAGATCTCTTCCCTGGACTAATTGCCATGCTCCACTTCTCACTCCAGCGGCCGATCGCTCGGAGCTGTCGTTGCAGAGGCGGGAAGCAGAACTTGATATTTTTATTACGCGCCATAATGAGAAAATCGTCCGCATACTGGCACGTAACTGTCTGTGGTTCTGTAGGGAAGTAAGACATGTAGGCCGCGAAAAGCAGCGGTGATAGTACACTACCCTCCGGGACTCCCGCAGCTATGGGTCTGACAGTGGAAAGCTTTCCTTCCACTCTCACTCTGAACGTGCGATCCCGAAGGAAGCTGCTGATCAGAGCAAGATAGGGGGAGGGATGTTAACTTCCTTGAGCTTGTACAGTAGACCCTGATGCCAGGTTGTCGCAAAGGCCTTTTCCACGTCCAACAGAACCGCAATGGTTTTGAAGTTCTCCTGGAATCACAGGGTTACCTGTTTCACCTTGTGCTTAAATGCATAAAACTACATATTCTACACATTCTCTTTACACACATATATTCAGTCTTTATGCAGGACAGCTCTAGTTTGGTACTACTTAGATAAAGAATATATTTCAATTTAAATTACAATACATTTATTCCTACTTTCTGAACAAATTGCTTAATAACTAAGACATATCCTTATAGAGATGGCAATTAAGGTTTGTGCGTCATCTATCGCCTGTCAGTGTCCTTTGTGTTGCCAGAGACCTCCGCTAAAAGCAAGTAGCCTTATTTATGCATCCGATTGTCAAAGAAACGGGTCTTTTGAACGACTCAGTGTTTGTCAGTCTGGTTAACCTGTCTGAAGAGTGAATGTACACGTCCAACAGTGGAAGCCTGCGTGAACACAAACAGATAAGCGGTAGTACTTGATGTTGAGTCCCCTAAAGTGCACGAGTTTGAACCAAGTCTAAATGAAAACATCGCCATACACTCACAAAGTAGTAAATTATTCTCCTATGTGTTGCGGTTTTGATAAGGAGAGAAACGTAACGGTCTATTTTTTTCCATAAAATAATACTACAGCAACTGCAGTGAACAAACTGTACTTAATATAGCGAAATAGGTTCAAAATTCAAAGAGTACCAGAGCAAAACATTCAAAACCTGGTAAATATCACCCTCATACAAAAATTATCGAAATCGATGAGTTTGAAAAACGTTTTGTTTGTAAAATTTTTCTTTGCTCTTATGAACAGAGAAAAGAAATTCCTATAGTAAGTGAACTCATGAATGCCGTTAAAAAGAAGAGCCTTTTTAAGGTAGAAAGACACATTCTGGAGTATACTTAACGACATGGGATGTCAATTTTGTATGAAAAGTGATGTGCACCGACTTACGTACGATGTTCTGATGTTTTGATGGTTAGAGTGTAGTGTACTATATTCCTGCTTTCTCCGATCTCTCTAAACCGTGCGACCTCCCATAACAAATACATTCAGATAACGTTGTAACCTTGTTATACTAACATATATTTAGGGGGGGGGGTGTTTATGATAACAAATCTGTAAAAAGCTTCATACGAGGGTTGTTCAATAAAGAATGATCACAATTTTTTTTTTTTTTGACAAACGTACCTTTCCTCATTCTCATAATCTTGATGGTCCTTCTCAAAATAGTCTTCCCTGA
>CM060954.1:11254255-11264288 GCA_030765055.1 Mantis religiosa | reverse complement strand
ACTGAGAGGTCTCTTGGCTTCTTTGTTTGGTCTTCCACTTATTAACTGAAGATGATCAAGGCCCCCTGATACCAAACATTCAGGAGGCCAAGGATGTACGTGAAGCAACAGTTGGCGCTAAAAGCGTTCACCAGGTCATTGCCGTGTTTCTGTTGATATTGCCAACCTCACGTGGCATAATTCCCAAAATCGCAGCGCCAGATTCCCTATCTTTGCGAGACTCACATTCATATAAACGTATTGTGACAGTCAAGTATTTTACGTCAAGAGCAGGAAGGCCTGTCTCTCACTAAGGGGCCCGGGCTCGACCGTGTATGGGGTTTGTGGTACACAGAGACCATCCGGGCGGGTTTTCTACAGTTTCATCCTACATTCATTACTCCAGCACCACCTTTCACACATTTTATCTTTTCCTACCTCTCTTCTTGCTGATTATATTCGGATTCTCTGCGCCTTTTTGTAGTTTAAAATTGTGTTATAGTCTCTTTTGTAATGAAAATATTTTATCGATTTTTTCTCTTTTACTGATTTTATTATTTTTATTGATTGTTGTTTATAAGTGTGATTAATCTGCGCACTGCAAATAATTTCTCGCTCTACAATTAGCTTGAGGAATGGAAATTAATTGTTCTTTCACACTGGCCGTGTGTAGGCTAAAGTATGGAAAGATAGAATCAGACTGAAAAATTCAATGCCATAGCCGGGATTTGAAACACGGATCTTCTGGTTGCCCTCCAGCCGCTCTAACCCTTGAGCTACTATGGCCAACGTGCCGACAGGACATTAAATTCTTCATTAATTGACCTAATAATATTAAATACTAATTGACCTAATAGTGTGTAACTATAAAGCCCGGGTCTTAAAGTACTTACGCGTTGTAAGTCGCCATTAAGGTAGTTGTCTCATGTGTTTATGAGAACTCCTAAGTGGTTTACACGAGTCAGTTGGAG
Organism: Mantis religiosa; assembly: GCA_030765055.1. Classification (NCBI taxonomy): domain Eukaryota; kingdom Metazoa; phylum Arthropoda; class Insecta; order Mantodea; family Mantidae; genus Mantis; species Mantis religiosa. Next base: position 11,263,338 of record CM060954.1, on the reverse strand, counting down.
AATTTAATGTCATGTCGGCACGTTGGCTATAGTAGCTCAAGGGTTAGAGCGGCTGGACAGAGACCAGAAGATCCGTGGCTCAAATCCCGGCTGTGGCATTGAATTTTTCGTCTGATTCTATCTTTCTAAGGCTTGAGGAAATTTTTGATATAGATATTCCTTTCTAATGCCAGCATTTGCAATAACAAAATAGTGGCTTTTTCTTATAAAGCACAGTACGTCGTACGGTAAATTGTAAGCTGTAAAAAAAACTACAATTTACAATTGTTCATTTTAGTATTAAGTAACCGCTTTATTCATTATATCAATGAAAGGGTCTCGACGGTGCAGAGGGCAGGGTCCTACAATTGACCAGTTAGAAACTCCCTGGCAGAGCAGTACTTTCTGGTATCTCATCCACCGTGGTCCTGAAGTAGCCCACTAGGCCGACTCGTCCTAACGGAGGAATAAGTATTTACCAGGAGCACATCATCCTGCTATGCACCACCGAGACTTCCGCCGATATTTCTATCATGAAACAGACCACCAGATAAGAAATGATATGAAATGACAGAAAATTCGGAGGATGTAATTAACCTAACCAGCATTCGCTTGGCGCCCCGGAAAAGCTCCAGAAAAAAACCCATGGAACAAGTAAGTCGGCGAAGGGAATCAAAGCTGCACCTCCAGAAACCATCTGAGTCACTTCACTCGTTAATTTAAATATTTTCTGTACACCCGAACATGAACTTCAGTAAAAACATTTTGGACTGTGCATTCTTAAGAGTTCAAGTTCTTTTAACGCCTCAACAAAGTAAAGATTGCCTTATATATACATTTAGCTAAGCCTCCTCACCTAAGGCAATAATGAATTAGCTCCGGAAATTCAAAAGAGATCGACTTTTCCTTAGTTATGAATTTCCAAGGCATGAAAATATTTCCGCTGTCGAGGCATGCCTGGACAAGAGCCACCAATATCTTATTAATTTACTTCGATGAAATTGAGAATTCGTATGTGTCAAATCCAAAACATTTGAGGGAGAAAACTGTTGGAGATGGATTCCAAATAAACCTACCTCCCCCCCATCAAAAACAATGACGAATTGATTGCTGAAGAAAGGCTCGGAAGAACCTCCAAGGCGGCACATCAAATGTTTTGTAATATTGTTACTAGTGATAATTCAAGGATTTTTTTTTATGATCTGGAAAGAAAAGTCATTGAGGTCAAAGGTTCCTATGAACAGAACCAGATCTACAAAACTCCGACAAATTCACAATGTAGTTCTTCCTAAAACCACCCATATCGCTACAGTAGCTTTAGATAGACGTGCCGTTACTGCTGGGTAGTACACATGTATCTGCTGTGAGTTTACTGCGTCTTCTTACAAAGTTGAAAAACGTCCAAAAAATAATTGAACGCCACTACATGCTATTTTCCTGTACGCATCGTCAGCTACTGCAAAACTAACAATTGACTATCTGGATGCCCTAAAGGTCAGCACCATGGATACAAACATGACCTAGCACCTTGAGATTTTTTTTTTCAGTAATTATAAAGCACATGAAATCAGCATTTCGTCATCAGAAGAAACAGTGGAACGTTATAAAAACCTGTTTCTGAAGTGGTTCAAGATGAGTGGCGTAATTGCCTTAAGAGCTAATTTCAGCAAATGCTAAAAGGAAGAAAGTTACTCAAAATTTCCTGTTGTATTTTCCAAAAAATTTCAATATCACCCTCATTAAGTGAATAAAAGTTACTTTAAAATGATAGGTTGACAAAAGTGTAATATTTCTATCAGTATACTCTCTACAAACAATACGGTGTACCAAGAATACTTTTCCACCTATATTCCACACTCACAATTGTAGGTTTTACAGACATTTCTGTCTATTTACTCACAAGACTTTGTCTACTCTAGTCAAAACACTTATTGCTCTATCTACTCCAAGATAAACATTATCTTATTGTAGTTACAAAGGAATACAGTAGACTTTAAGTGATACTCAAATGTCTTAAACAGCTGGTCGTTATGTGATGTACACATGACTTTCTCTACTCTTGTGCAAACACTTATTGCTCTATCTACTTCAAGATAAACATTATCTTATTGTAGCTACAAGGAAATACAGTAGACTTTAAGTGATAGTCAAATGTTTTAAACAGCTGGTCGTTATGTGATGTATACATGACTTTCTCTACTCTTATACAAACACTTATTGCCCTATCTACTTCAACACAAACATTATCTTATTGTAGTTACAAGGGAATATAGTAGACTTTAAGTGATAGTCAAATGTTTTAAACAGCTGTTCGTTATGTGATGTATACATGACTTTCTCTACTCTTGTACAAACACTTATTGCTCTATCTACTCCAAGATAAACATTATCTTATTGTAGTTACAAGGGAATATAGTAGACTTTAAGTGATAGTCAAATGTTTTGGTCGTTATGTGATGTACACATGACTTTCTCTACTCTTGTACAAACACTTATTGCTCTATCTAGTTCAAGATAAACATTATCTTATTGTAGTTACAAGGGAATATAGTAGACTTTAAGTGATAGTCAAATGTTTTAAATAGCTGGTCGTTATGTGATGTATACATGACTTTCTCTACTCTTGTACAAACACTTATTGCTCCATCTACTTCAAGATAAACATTATAGTTACAAGGGAACACAGTAGACTTTAAGTGATAGTCAATCGTTTGGATAGTTATGTGATGTACACATGACTTTCTCTACTCTTGTACAAACACTTATTGCTCTATCTACTTCAAGATAAACATTATCTTATTGTAGTTACAAGGGAATACAGTAGACTTTAAGCGATAGTCAAATTTTTTGGTTGTTAGTTGATGTACACATGACTTTCTCTACTCTTGTACAAACACTTATTGCTCTATCTACTTCAAGATAAACATTATCTTATTGTAGTTACAAGGGAATACAGTAGACTTTAAGCGATAGTCAAATTTTTTGGTTGTTAGTTGATGTATACATGACTTTCTCTACTCTTGTACAAACACTTATTGCTCCATCTACTTCAAGATAAACATTATAGTTACAAGGGAACACAGTAGACTTTAAGTGATAGTCAATCGTTTGGATAGTTATGTGATGTACACATGACTTTCTCTACTCTTGTACAAACACTTATTGCTCTATCTACTTCAAGATAAACATTATCTTATTGTAGTTACAAGGGAATACAGTATACTTTAAGTGATAGTCAAATTTTTTGGTTGTTAGTTGATGTACACATGACTTTCTCTACTCTTGTACAAACACTTATTGCTCCATCTACTTCAAGATAAACATTATTTTATTGTAGTTACAAGGGAACACAGTAGACTTTAAGTGATAGTCAATCGTTTGGATAGTTATGTGATGTACACATGACTTTCTCTAATCTTGTACAAACACTTATTGCTCTATCTAGTTCAAGATAAACATTATCTTATTGTAGTTACAAGGGAATATAGTAGACTTTAAGTGATAGTCAAATGTTTTAAACAGCTGGTCGTTATGTGATGTATACATGACTTTCTCTACTCTTGTACAAACACTTATTGCTCCATCTACTTCAAGATAAACATTATAGTTACAAGGGAACACAGTAGACTTTAAGTGATGGTCAATCGTTTGGATAGTTATGTGATGTACACATGACTTTCTCTACTCTTGTACAAACACTTATTGCTCTATCTACTTCAAGATAAACATTATCTTATTGTAGTTACAAGGGAATACAGTATACTTTAAGTGATAGTCAAATTTTTTGGTCGTTATGTGATGTATACATGACTTTCTCTGCTCTTGTACAAACACTTATTGCTCTATCTACTTCAAGATAAACATTATCTTATTGTAGTTACAAGGGAATACCGTATACTTTAAGTGATAGTCAATTTTTTTGGTTGTTAGTTGATGTATACATGACTTTCTCTACTCTTGTACAAACACTTATTGCTCTATCTACTTCAATATAAACATTATCTTATTGTAGCTACAAGGTAATACAGTAGACATTAAGTGATAGTCAAATGTTTTGGTCGTTATGTGATGTATATATGACTTTCTCTACTCTTTTACAAACACTTATTGCTCTATCTACTTCAAGATAAACATTATCTTATTGTAGTTACAAGGGAATACAGTAGACTTTAAATGTTTTATTCGCCACCATAAGAGTAACATATAATTACGTTGTACTTCTGCTACTGTAAAGTAGGCCTTTTACTGTTAGACATGAATAATCTCTGCAAGGAACTGAATTATCTCTACCAGAGTCAATATAGCAGATCAAATAGCGGAATAAAGTTAAACTTTGCAAGACAAAGATACATTATTCTCCAGGAACTCCTACTCCAAAATAGTGGAAAGACAGTATGTTATAATCTCTTTGACTATCGATTACTCGTAAATCGCTTAGTGCGATGTTCAATTTTTCTATAGTTTGTGAAAAACAAGAAACGAACGTACGATAATTACAATGTGCACAAGTATATTTTATTATCCTGGTTTCATTGCATAGTTTACTATCATTTTTTCTTAGGTAAATGATAAATTTCGTATAGGACCAGCATTAACTTGTTTGATGAAGTTTGAAAAGGACAATATTTGAAGAAGGTACAATTAATGTAAAATTCAAATAACTTTTTACGAAAAGCTAGAAATTGTTTCCTTCACAAAAATGTATTTAGCATAAACCTTGTGTTTTTAGGAGATACATATTGTTTGTGTAGTCATATTTTGTCTATCTCTTATAGCTTACCAGTTATATAAAAGTCATTCAGATTGAAGAGGGTTTCGGAGGATACTCCAGAACATTCTTTATTCGTCATAAAGATATGTTAGAAATATGGTGGTTTAAACAAAGCAGTTATAACCAATTTTCATTGAATCAAAATGTTCTAGAATTTGTTTCATGTGAAGGTTATGGAGGTATGCAGCACGTGGTATCGACAGATAGGGGTAACTGGTATAAGAGAGGGCCAGGAGAAGTGCTGGTGAGGAGTGAACACGTACGTCGATGGATGTCATCTTGTACATGAAGGTCAGAGGTAGGGAGTGTGACCATGTTGAGATATTATGTTTCCAGTAGCTGGAGAAAACACTAACTGAATTCCATTCTCCAAATTTAACCTCAAATATACCTTTGGATAGTTCGCTTAAGTAAAAATTTACCTACCGTTAAACAAGAAAGCCATTTGTAGAAATGTTTTTGCTTGTTTTGTTGTAGAATGCAGAGTAGACTTTGTTTAATAGTCAAACGTTTGAAACTCCGACAGCTTTATGCTAAAACCTGGATACAAACTTGGGCACCTGTATAAAAGCCAGACATCGCAACTACATAGGACTGTTTCCTTTTACAACTTAACAGTAATAATTTCAACAGAAATCACAGAACATATGTTTCGATAGAGGCAAAAACATATTCCCATGTCGGGAATTGAACCTAGCCCTCCTGGGTGAAACCCAAGTATCCTAGCCACTAGACTACATGAAGCTATCTCTTCTGTAAGTACAATAGTAATAATTTCCACAGAAATCACAGAACATATGTTTCGATAGAGGCAAAAACATATTCCCATGCCGGGAATTGAACCCAGCCCTCCTGGGTGAAACCCAAGTATCCTAGCCACTAGACTACATGAAGCTATCTCTTCTGTAAGTACAATAGTAATAATTTCAACAGAAATCACAGAACATATGTTTCGATAGAGGCAAAAACATATTCCCATGCCGGGAATTGAACCCAGCCCTCCTGGGTGAAACCCAAGTATCCTAGCCACTATACTACATGAAGCTATCTCTTCTGTAAGTACAATAGTAATAATTTCCACAGAAATCACAGAACATATGTTTCGATAGAGGCAAAAACATATTCCCATGCCAGGAATTGAACCCAGCCCTCTTGGGTGAAACTCAAGTATCCTAGCCACTAGACTGCATGAATCTATCTCTTCTGTAAGTACAATAGTAATAATTTCAACAGAAATCACAGAACATATGTTTCGATAGAGGCAAAAACATATTCCCATGCCAGGAATTGAACCCAGCCCTCCTGGGTGAAACCCAAGTATCCTAGCCACTAGACTACATGAATCTATCTCTTCTGTAAGTACAATAGTAATAATTTCAACAGAAATCACAGAACATATGTTTCGATAGAGGCAAAAACATATTCCCATGCCAGGAATTGAACCTAGCCCTCCTGGGTGAAACTCAAGTATCCTAGCCACTAGACTGCATGAATCTATCTCTTCTGTAAGTACAATAGTAATAATTTCAACAGAAATCACAGAACATATGTTTCGATAGAGGCAAAAACATATTCCCATGCCAGGAATTGAACCCAGCCCTCCTGGGTGAAACCCAAGTATCCTAGCCACTAGACTACATGAATCTATCTCTTCTGTAAGTACAATAGTAATAATTTCAACAGAAATCACAGAACATATGTTTCGATAGAGGCAAAAACATATTCCCATGCCAGGAATTGAACCTAGCCCTCCTGGGTGAAACTCAAGTATCCTAGCCACTAGACTGCATGAAGCTATCTCTTCTGTAAGTACAATAGTAATAATTTTAACAGAAATCACAGAACATATGTTTCGATAGAGGCAAAAACATATTCCCATGCCGGGAATTGAACCTAGCCCTCCTGGGTGAAACTCAAGTATCCTAGCCACTAGACTGCATGAAGCTATCTCTTCTGTAAGTACAATAGTAATAATTTTAACAGAAATCACAGAACATATGTTTCGATAGAGGCAAAAACATATTCCCATGCCGGGAATTGAACCCAGCCCTCCTGGGTGAAACCCAAGTATCCTAGCCACTAGACTGCATGAAGCTATCCTTTCTGTAAGTATAATAGTAATGATTCAACAGTAATCACAGAACATATGTTTCCATCAAGACAAACGAATTTTCCCAAGCCGGTAATCGAACCTGGACTTCCTGGCTAAAAGCCGGGTATCCTAGCCACTAGAACACATGGAACTATCTCTTCTGAGAGTATAATAGTAACGAGTTCAACAGCAATTACAGTGCATATGTTTACATATCATCCAGAACATAATTCCATGTTGAGAATCGAAACCAAACACTTCTTAGTTGAAATATAGGTAACTCAGCCAAGAGATAAAATGAATAACGACTCTACATTTGAGAAAATGTTGGGTATTGGAAACTTCAAACAATTACCAAGGAATATCTCAAGAGTGTTTTACTCCATGTTACATTTGCACAGCTTTCTCTGCTATCTAAAGTTACTATTATTTCTAAGTACTACATTTTAAGATAAACTCTTTAAGAAATAGTTACATTAAATGTGTTGTTATAGATGCAAAGGTAATAGTGACAGTCTAATGTTTAACAACTGAAGTTTTTAGAACTGGACAATTGAAGATCTACATGAGATTAAAAGCATTAAGGAAATCATTTCATTTATTACGATGTTTAGGAAACAGTTTATGTCACAAAAAGTTACATAATATACACATTTCGATTGTTTTTAACGCATCCACATTTCTGTATATAGTACGATTTGTTTTTATCTAACAAGTCAGAAAATATTATAACAAGTTTCTTGCAACTGAGAAGTAATTAACAGATTCTTCTCAGAAGATTCAAAACAAAACTTTATAATGCAGATTTCAGGCGGGATGACTCTCGCCGCCCACAGTTTCGTCTCTCGCCACATTCATGAGGCCCGGATTCGATTCCCGTGGCCAACCTACGTGACCCGTGGGTTTTTCGGGAGTTTTCTCGGGTCGGTAGGTGAATGCTGGGTAGATTAATTGCACCCTTCGAATTTCCTGACCCTCCCTTTCATCTTTGAGGTATCGGGGGTGGGGGTCTTGGCGTTGCATGTCAGGATGATATGCACCCTCTCTGTTACGATGTTCTGCGATGTTCCAGCCAGCCTAGTGGCCGTTCCACGCACACCGTCGGAGGGATGTCGGTTATATTGGTACTGCCGTAGAGTTTCAAGCCAGCAAATGGTAGGGACCCTGCACTCTGCATTGAAACTCCCTGGCTTATATGTGTGACCAATACTAGTCAGAAAACGAGTAGTTCAGCTTCTGACAAGGATACTTCTCCAAGTTTTTCAAGAAAGTCATTAAGCTGCAGAATACTCTTTTACATTGAATACTTTTTTCAAAATTTTGATTTTCCTCAATACAAGTAAAACTTTGATTAAAATGGTCATATGTTTAATATATACATTTCATTTGTCACGGGAATATGCTAAATTTTCTAGGTATACCTCAGAAATTCTCTTCGTTCTGCATGTATTTTGTATGATATCTTCTCAATATCTTCTCACATAGTATTTCAAATATACTTTCGTGGAGTAAACCATTTGAAGATATTCTTTGTTATTTGTAACAAAGAGATCCAGAACCTGTTTAGTCAAATAGCAGAGAAGAGATCACTTGTTTTCTATATTCCATTGAAGAATAGCTGTGGGAGGGAAAGGTATATAGATAGCACTAACAGTGAAGAAAGAAAGGGGTTGGCATGGTTAAGTGCAGGGATATGGAGATTAAGAGGTCAAAGAAATGGATACCCGCAAGACGAGTGCCCATTGTGTGGGGACAAAGAGGATATAGAACATATACTGTTTGATTGTAAGGAAACAGAGATGTGGAGGAAAGAATGTCAAATATCAAAAATGAATAGGAGAATCAGCTTAATCAAGGTTTTAAGTAAAAATTATAAAAGCATAGGTCAGTTTTTAAGTAAGGTAAAAAAACAAGTGGATATGGACTATAAAAAGAGAGAAAGAATAATAAGTGACTATTCTGTAATAACACATATTGTAACACGTCTGTAAATATACTTAATGGACAGTCCTGTGTAGCAGTGGCCTGGGCCAAAACAGAGGGCAGTCCAAAAAAATTGTAAAAAATTGAAGTTAGAGAAAGCGAATACGAAGGTTGGTTGGTAACTTTACGTTTTTGTGTTGACAGATAGACCGAAGTACAGAGAGTCAGACAAACAGATGAAAGTCGAGACAGAAGTACACATTTTTAAAACGGGTTCTTGTACATACAGTAAGTCTGAATCGTGTATTTGTGTTGAAT
>CM060954.1:11214255-11244255 GCA_030765055.1 Mantis religiosa | reverse complement strand
TGTTCAAATGAGTACAAGGTACATAGAGCTTAGAGTTAACAGACATTCATCTTTCAGTATAAGGGAAAACCTCCAACGTTAAGTCATATCGGACGATGAATGAAATGATGTTCAAATGAGTACAGGTTACATAGAGCTTAGAGTTAACAGACATTCATCTTTCAGAATAAGAGAAAACCTCCAACGTTAAGTCATATCGGACGATGAATGAAATGATGTTCAAATGTGTACAGGGTACATAGAGCTTAGAGTTACCAGACATTCATCTTTCAGGATAAGAGAAAACCTCCAACGTTAAGTCATATCGGACGATGAATGAAATGATGTTCAAATGAGTACAGGGTACATAGAGCTTAGAGTTACCAGACATTCATCTTTCAGGCTAAGAGAAAACCTCCATCGTTAAGTCATATCGAACGATGAATGAAATGATGTTCAAATGAGTACAGGTTACATAGAGCTTTGAGTTACCAGACATTCATGTTTCAGGATAAGAGAAAACCTCCAACGTTAAGTCATATTCGGACGATGAATAAAATGATGTTCAAATGAGCACAGGGTACATAGAGCTTACAGTGACCAGACATTCATCCTTCAGGATAAGAGAAAACCTCCAACGTTAAGTCATATCGGACGATGAATGAAATGATGTTCAAATGAGTACAGGTACATAGAGCTTAGAGTTACCAGACATTCATCTTTCAGGATAAGAGCAAACCTCCTACGTTAAGTCATATCGGACGATGAATGAAATGATGTACAAATGAGTACAGGGTACATAGAGCTTAGAATTACCAGACATTCATCTTTCAGGATAAGAGAAAACCTCCAACGTTAAGTCATATCGGACGATGAATGAAATGATGTACAAATGAGTACAGGGTACATAGAGCTTAGAGTTACCACACATTCATCTTTCAGGATAAGAGCAAACCTCCAACGTTAAGTCATATCGGACGATGAATGAAATGATGTTCAAATGAGTACAGAGTACATAGAGCTTAGAGTTACCAGACATTCATCTTTCAGGATAAGAGAAAACCTCCAACGCTGTCGCATCGAACGATGAATGAAAAGATGTTCAAATGAGTACAGGGTACATAGAGCTTAGAGTTGCAAGATATTCATCTTTCAGGATAAGAGAAAACCTCCTACGTTAAGTCACATCGGACGAGGAATGAAATGATGTACATATAAGTACAGGGTACATAGAGCTTAGAGTTAGCAGACTGTGTTGAAAAAAAAAAATCTGAAAAAAATATCTTGTAGCTTTATTTGGTCGGGAATTTTTCAGTCCACCCTTGTATTCACGTAAGTGTAAAATGAACTCTAAGAATGCTTTTTGTTTTAGATTTTGAACTTTTTCGGAACTATCTTTAACGATATTTTAAAATTTGTCATATACATCCCAGAGCACAGAAATCAAATCATATAATGTGTTCTTTAGAGTAGTTTATGGTCTATAAATTTTAAAATGTATAAGCTTAGAAAAACTAGACATTTTAAATGACAATAGAAAAACATTATTTTCTTTTCAACTAAGGGCACTAAAACTTCATTATGTAACATATTTGTTAGTTATAATGACGTAAATGAAATAGAAATAAAAGTGTTTGTTTTAAAAATTGCTTTATGTGAACAATTTGTCATACATAACTAAAAGGTATCGCACTCAAACAACTGAAAGCGTTAGAAAATCAAATGTCTAGTGGTTCATTTGTTTAGTTGTGGACACTCACTAAGTGAACACAGTGAAAACTATGATGAAATGTTAGCACTATATTTTGAAGCCTGAGGGAATCACGTCCAGTCGCAGGAACAGCCAGCCACCTTTTATGGTAAAGCAATAAAGGGGTTCAATCGAAGCTGTCGGGGAATCACGAAATGTTGGCATAAATGCCATGACAAAAGAAATTCGTCGCAGTGACGCCTTCTAGTTGAAGGACGTCGTTTTGGGCGTGACATTGGAAAGGGTATAAGCATCTGGGTCACATTCTTTTGCTCTGTTACTGTAGCATCACCTATTGTGGTTCTTATCATAGAAATTCAAATTAAACAAACAGTAATATATCACGTTTTTTAAAACATTTCAAAATTGTACAATAATTTATTCTAGACTCATACAGACATGAATTCCCATATGAAATGTCATGAAAGTAAGTGATTCTGTATTTTTGAAAGTTTTTAAACATCTTTTAGATTTAAGGAAATACATTTCGGGTGTGCGCAACCAATCCAAGTCCTCATTATTGGTTGGTATGTATGCGTGTATATTCTTTGTACGAAGGCTGTTCAATAAAGAACCATCATAATTTTTCACGGACATAGCTTTTCACACTAAAATTCAAACTTACTATATTTTGTTAGTTTAATGTGAAACAAACACGCCATAGCAGTTTCACTGTTGGTACTCCTGGTTCCCGTCTGTGAGAACCAGGCAAGTTCAGGTATTTTCAGTATCGCCTACCGCTGCAATGGAGGTTACACGCGAGGAACAATATGCGGCTTTGAAATTCTGCTTTCGTCTCAACAAATCTTCAGTTGAGGACTATACAATGTTACAGGAGGCCTATGGAGAGTCTGTTCTTCCCTACAGCACAGCTCGAAGGTGCTTTAAAATGTTTAAAGAGGGGAGACAATCAATTTCCAAGGGAGGTGGACCCGGTGCTCCAGTTACTGCTCATACGGAAGAAAACATCAACACGGCTGCTGCCATTGTGAGAGAGGATCGACGAATTACCTTAAGATCACTTTCTGAAATACTGGACATTTCATTGTGTGCCACCCACACGTTGGTGACAGAAACATTACACATGAGACGTGTTTGTGCGCGATGGGTTCCAAGACTGTTGATTCCCGAACAAAAGGACATTCGCATGTAGGTCTGAATGCAGTTAAAGTTGATGTTAGAGGAAGATACGGAGTTTTATTCAAACGTAATCACTGCTGATGAAACTTGGCTACATCATTTTGATCCTGAGAGCAAACAGCAAAGCTCAGTGTGGAAATCTCCTTCAGCAGCAAACCTCCCAAAAAACAAAAGTGGTTCTTTCTGCTGGGAAGGTTATGGACATCTCATTGTTTGATATTTATGGAATGGTTTATCAGCATGTTGTACCTGCACACACACCAGAAACTGTACAATACTACAGGGATGTCCTGGAAACATTTCAAGTCCATATCAGGCGCAGAAGACCACATTTCCCTGAACCAGACTGGATGCTGCACCACGATAATGCTCGGCCGCATATTTCCAATGTTGTTGCTGAATATCTTGCAAAAATCAACGTGAAGTGCACCCCTCACCCTCGCTATAGTCCGGATTTAACCCCATGTGACATTTTTCTATTTCCTAACTTGAAGAAACGCCTTCGGGGGAGGCATTATCCATCATCAGAAGCAGTGGTGAAGGCAGCGGAGGCCATTTGAAGGATCTCTCAAATATGGTTTCCAGCATGTCTTTGAAGGTTGGCAGAAACGCTGGGACAAGTATATTGCATTCAGGGGAGACTATTGTGATCATTCTTTATTCAACAGCCCTCGTAAGTGTTCAGAACTGAAATGTAAACTACTGACATGATGTGCAAACTGCTATAAGCCAAACTCAGGAGATAGCAAACATTACACTTCCTGCTGGCCTGTCGAATGCTGTATCTGCAGAACGTGAGCAATTATGTGTTTGATTGCCACGTTATCGGGGACATGTTTATTTACCCAAAAGAGTTCACACTGCCAGGTCTCGTAGCTGTGGTCGCTGGAGTGTATGTCTCTGGCATTCCGCCGCGTAGAGCATCGCGGGTTCTAGCCCAGGCTTGGGCAAGGCTGTTTTCCCTACCTATATGTGTGAAACAACAGAAAAAAGCACTAAGGCTGCGAAAGCGTAAAACCAGGAAAACGTGCATCAACTGAATCAAGTTGTAACTGAAATGAGACAACGGATAATCCGCCTGCCCCCTAAACACTGCTAGTACAATCAAATTCAGTTAATGTGGACACAAACAAATTGAGAGGTTGCAAAGAGAAATGACACTTCTTAACTGACTGAAGTTAGACGTGGTCTGTTGTCAATATAAGCAGCAACGTGGTCCGTGGTTCAAATTCTGTTGACCGCTCAACATGACCATACGATTTCTGTGGTTCTCATGGCATCTTAACCGAATCTGCTCTCGCAAATTCCTCCGATTTCAACCTCTCTTGATGCTAAGCGCTGACTAAAGGTCAGTTGTCTGGATAAAGGTTTTTAATGCCTTTGCTTATCCTGAAAGATGAATGTTTTTAAATCTATGTTCTATGTATCCTGTACTCATTTGAACATCATTTCATTTATTGTCCGATATGACTTAACGTTGGAGGTTTTCCCTTATCCTGAAAGATGAATGTCTGGTAACTCTAAGCTCTATGTACCCTGTACTCATTTGAACATCATTTCATTCATCGTCCGATATGACTTAACGTTGGAGGTTTTCTCTTATCCTGAAAGAGGAATGTCTGGTAACTCTAAGCTCTATGTACCCTGTACTCATTTGAACATCATTTCATTCATCGTCTGATATGACTTAACGTTGGAGGTTTTCTCTTATCCTGAAAGATGAATGTCTGGTAACTCTAAGCTCTATGTACCCTGTACTCATTTGAACATCATTTCATTCATCGTCCGATATGACTTAACTTTGGAGGTTTTCTCTTATCCTGAAAGATGAATGTCTGGTAACTCTAAGCTCTATGTACCCTGTACTCATTTGAACATCATTTCATTCATCGTCCGATATGACTTAACGTTGGAGGTTTTCCCTTATCCTGAAAGATGAATGTCTGGTAACTCTAAGCTCTATGTACCCTGTACTCATTTGAACATCATTTCATTCATCGTCCGATATGACTTAACGTTGGAGGTTTTCTCTTATCCTGTAAGATGAATGTCTGGTAACTCTAAGCTCTATGTACCCTGTACTCATTTGAACATCATTTCATTCATCGTCCGATATGATTTAACGTTGGAGGTTTTCTCTTATCCTGAAAGATGAATGTCTGGTAACTCTAAGCTCTATGTACCCTGTACTTATTTGAACATCATTTCATTCATCGTCCGATATGACTTAACGTTGGCGGTTTTCTCTTATCCTGAAAGATGAATGTCTGGTAACTCTAAGCTCTATGTACCCTGTACTCATTTGAACATCATTTCATTCATCGTCCGATATGACTTAACGTTGGAGGTTTTCCCTTATCCTGAAAGATGAATGTCTGGTAACTCTAAGCTCTATGTACCCTGTACTCATTTGAACATCATTTCATTCATCGTCCGATATGGCTTAACGTTGGAGGTTTTCCCTTATCCTGAAAGATGAATGTCTGGTAACTCTAAGCTCTATGTACCCTGTACTCATTTGAACATCATTTCATTCATCGTCCGATATGACTTAACGTTGGAGGTTTTCTCTTATCCTGAAAGATGAATGTCTGGTAACTCTAAGCTCTATGTACCCTGTACTCATTTGAACATCATTTCATTCATCGTCCGATATGACTTAACGTTGGAGGTTTTCTCTTATCCTGAAAGATGAATGTCTGGTAACTCTAAGCTCTATGTACCCTGTACTCATTTGAACATCATTTCATTCATCGTCCGATATGACTTAACGTTGGAGGTTTTCCCTTATCCTGAAAGATGAATGTCTGGTAACTCTAAGCTCTATGTACCCTGTACTCATTTGAACATCATTTCATTCATCGTCCGATATGACTTAACGTTGGAGGTTTTCCCTTATCCTGAAAGATGAATGTCCGGTAACTCTAAGCTCTATGTACCCTGTACTCATTTGAACATCATTTCATTCATCGTCCGATATGACTTAACGTTGGAGGTTTTCCCTTATCCTGAACGATGAATGTCTGGTAACTCTAAGCTCTATGTACCCTGTACTCATTTGAACATCATTTCATTCATCGTCCGATATGACTTAACGTTGGAGGTTTTCTCTTATCCTGAAAGATGAATGTCTGGTAACTCTAAGCTCTATGTACCCTGTACTCATTTGAACATCATTTCATTCATCGTCCGATATGACTTAACGTTGGAGGTTTTCCCTTATCCTGAAAGATGAATGTCTGGTAACTCTAAGCTCTATGTACCCTGTACTCATTTGAACATCATTTCATTCATCGTCCGATATGACTTAACGTTGGAGGTTTTCTCTTATCCTGAAAGATGAATGTCTGGTAACTCTAAGCTCTATGTACCCTGTACTCATTTGAACATCATTTCATTCATCGTCCGATATGACTTAACGTTGGAGGTTTTCTCTTATCCTGAAAGATGAATGTCTGGTAACTCTAAGCTCTATGTACCCTGTACTCATTTGAACATCATTTCATTCATCGTCCGATATGACTTAACGTTGGAGGTTTTCCCTTATCCTGAAAGATGAATGTCTGGTAGCTCTAAGCTCTATGTACCCTGTACTCATTTGAACATCATTTCATTCATCGTCCGATATGACTTAACGTTGGAGGTTTTCCCTTATCCTGAAAGATGAATGTCCGGTAACTCTAAGCTCTATGTACCCTGTACTCATTTGAACATCATTTCATTCATCGTCCGATATGACTTAACGTTGGAGGTTTTCCCTTATCTTGAAAGATGAATGTCTGGTAACTCTAAGCTCTATGTACCCTGTACTCATTTGAACATCATTTCATTCATCGTCCGATATGACTTAACGTTGGAGGTTTTCTCTTATCCTGAAAGATGAATGTCTGGTAACTCTAAGCTCTATGTACCCTGTACTCATTTGAACATCATTTCATTCATCGTCCCATATGACTTAACGTTGGAGGTTTTCCCTTATCCTGAAAGATGAATGTCTGGTAACTCTAAGCTCTATGTACCCTGTACTCATTTGAACATCATTTCATTCATCGTCCGATATGACTTAACGTTGGAGGTTTTCTCTTATCCTGAAAGATGAATGTCTGGTAACTCTAAGCTCTATGTACCCTGTACTCATTTGAACATCATTTCATTCATCGTCTGATATGACTTAACGTTGGAGGTTTTCTCTTATCCTGTAAGATAAATGTCTGTTAACTCTAAGCTCTATGTACCCTGTACTCATTTGAACATCATTTCATTCATCGTCCGATATGACTTAACGTTGGAGGTTTTCTCTTATCCTGAAAGATGAATGTCTGGTAACTCTAAGCTCTATGTACCCTGTACTCATTTGAACATCATTTCATTCATCGTCCGATATGACTTAACGTTGGAGGTTTTCTCTTATCCTGAAAGATGAATGTCTGGTAACTCTAAGCTCTATGTACCCTGTACTCATTTGAACATCATTTCATTCATCGTCCGATATGACTTAACGTTGGAGGTTTTCTCTTATCCTGAAAGATGAATGTCTGGTAACTCTAAGCTCTATGTACCCTGTACTCATTTGAACATCATTTCATTCATCGTCCGATATGACTTAACGTTGGAGGTTTTCTCTTATCCTGAAAGATGAATGTCTGGTAACTCTAAGCTCTATGTACCCTGTACTCATTTGAACATCATTTCATTCATCGTCCGATATGACTTAACGTTGGAGGTTTTCCCTTATCCTGAAAGATGAATGTCTGGTAACTCTAAGCTCTATGTACCCTGTACTCATTTGAACATCATTTCATTCATCGTCCGATATGACTTAACGTTGGAGGTTTTCTCTTATCCTGTAAGATGAATGTCTGGTAACTCTAAGCTCTATGTACCCTGTACTCATTTGAACATCATTTCATTCATCGTCCGATATGATTTAACGTTGGAGGTTTTCTCTTATCCTGAAAGATGAATGTCTGGTAACTCTAAGCTCTATGTACCCTGTACTTATTTGAACATCATTTCATTCATCGTCCGATATGACTTAACGTTGGCGGTTTTCTCTTATCCTGAAAGATGAATGTCTGGTAACTCTAAGCTCTATGTACCCTGTACTCATTTGAACATCATTTCATTCATCGTCCGATATGACTTAACGTTGGAGGTTTTCCCTTATCCTGAAAGATGAATGTCTGGTAACTCTAAGCTCTATGTACCCTGTACTCATTTGAACATCATTTCATTCATCGTCCGATATGGCTTAACGTTGGAGGTTTTCCCTTATCCTGAAAGATGAATGTCTGGTAACTCTAAGCTCTATGTACCCTGTACTCATTTGAACATCATTTCATTCATCGTCCGATATGACTTAACGTTGAAGGTTTTCTCTTATCCTGAAAGATGAATGTCTGGTAACTCTAACCTCTATGTACCCTGTACTCATTTGAACATCATTTCATTCATCGTCCGATATGACTTAACGTTGGAGGTTTTCTCTTATCCTGAAAGATGAATGTCTGGTAACTCTAAGCTCTATGTACCCTGTACTCATTTGAACATCATTTCATTCATCGTCCGATATGACTTAACGTTGGAGGTTTTCTCTTATCCTGAAAGATGAATGTCTGGTAACTCTAAGCTCTATGTACCCTGTACTCATTTGAACATCATTTCATTCATCGTCCGATATGACTTAACGTTGGAGGTTTTCTCTTATCCTGAAAGATGAATGTCTGGTAACTCTAAGCTCTATGTACCCTGTACTCATTTGAACATCATTTCATTCATCGTCCGATATGACTTAACGTTGGAGGTTTTCCCTTATCCTGAAAGATGAATGTCTGGTAACTCTAAGCTCTATGTACCCTGTACTCATTTGAACATCATTTCATTCATCGTCCGATATGACTTAACGATGGAGGTTTTCTCTTATCCTGTAAGATGAATGTCTGGTAACTCTAAGCTCTATGTACCCTGTACTCATTTGAACATCATTTCATTCATCGTCCGATATGATTTAACGTTGGAGGTTTTCTCTTATCCTGAAAGATGAATGTCTGGTAACTCTAAGCTCTATGTACCCTGTACTTATTTGAACATCATTTCATTCATCGTCCGATATGACTTAACGTTGGCGGTTTTCTCTTATCCTGAAAGATGAATGTCTGGTAACTCTAAGCTCTATGTACCCTGTACTCATTTGAACATCATTTCATTCATCGTCCGATATGACTTAACGTTGGAGGTTTTCCCTTATCCTGAAAGATGAATGTCTGGTAACTCTAAGCTCTATGTACCCTGTACTCATTTGAACATCATTTCATTCATCGTCCGATATGACTTAACGTTGGAGGTTTTCTCTTATCCTGAAAGAGGAATGTCTGGTAACTCTAAGCTCTATGTACCCTGTACTCATTTGAACATCATTTCATTCATCGTCTGATATGACTTAACGTTGGAGGTTTTCTCTTATCCTGAAAGATGAATGTCTGGTAACTCTAAGCTCTATGTACCCTGTACTCATTTGAACATCATTTCATTCATCGTCCGATATGACTTAACTTTGGAGGTTTTCTCTTATCCTGAAAGATGAATGTCTGGTAACTCTAAGCTCTATGTACCCTGTACTCATTTGAACATCATTTCATTCATCGTCCGATATGACTTAACGTTGGAGGTTTTCCGTTATCCTGAAAGATGAATGTCTGGTAACTCTAAGCTCTATGTACCCTGTACTCATTTGAACATCATTTCATTCATCGTCCGATATGACTTAACGTTGGAGGTTTTCTCTTATCCTGTAAGATGAATGTCTGGTAACTCTAAGCTCTATGTACCCTGTACTCATTTGAACATCATTTCATTCATCGTCCGATATGATTTAACGTTGGAGGTTTTCTCTTATCCTGAAAGATGAATGTCTGGTAACTCTAAGCTCTATGTACCCTGTACTTATTTGAACATCATTTCATTCATCGTCCGATATGACTTAACGTTGGCGGTTTTCTCTTATCCTGAAAGATGAATGTCTGGTAACTCTAAGCTCTATGTACCCTGTACTCATTTGAACATCATTTCATTCATCGTCCGATATGACTTAACGTTGGAGGTTTTCCCTTATCCTGAAAGATGAATGTCTGGTAACTCTAAGCTCTATGTACCCTGTACTCATTTGAACATCATTTCATTCATCGTCCGATATGGCTTAACGTTGGAGGTTTTCCCTTATCCTGAAAGATGAATGTCTGGTAACTCTAAGCTCTATGTACCCTGTACTCATTTGAACATCATTTCATTCATCGTCCGATATGACTTAACGTTGGAGGTTTTCTCTTATCCTGAAAGATGAATGTCTGGTAACTCTAAGCTCTATGTACCCTGTACTCATTTGAACATCATTTCATTCATCGTCCGATATGACTTAACGTTGGAGGTTTTCTCTTATCCTGAAAGATGAATGTCTGGTAACTCTAAGCTCTATGTACCCTGTACTCATTTGAACATCATTTCATTCATCGTCCGATATGACTTAACGTTGGAGGTTTTCCCTTATCCTGAAAGATGAATGTCTGGTAACTCTAAGCTCTATGTACCCTGTACTCATTTGAACATCATTTCATTCATCGTCCGATATGACTTAACGTTGGAGGTTTTCCCTTATCCTGAAAGATGAATGTCCGGTAACTCTAAGCTCTATGTACCCTGTACTCATTTGAACATCATTTCATTCATCGTCCGATATGACTTAACGTTGGAGGTTTTCCCTTATCCTGAAAGATGAATGTCTGGTAACTCTAAGCTCTATGTACCCTGTACTCATTTGAACATCATTTCATTCATCGTCCGATATGACTTAACGTTGGAGGTTTTCTCTTATCCTGAAAGATGAATGTCTGGTAACTCTAAGCTCTATGTACCCTGTACTCATTTGAACATCATTTCATTCATCGTCCGATATGACTTAACGTTGGAGGTTTTCCCTTATCCTGAAAGATGAATGTCTGGTAACTCTAAGCTCTATGTACCCTGTACTCATTTGAACATCATTTCATTCATCGTCCGATATGACTTAACGTTGGAGGTTTTCTCTTATCCTGAAAGATGAATGTCTGGTAACTCTAAGCTCTATGTACCCTGTACTCATTTGAACATCATTTCATTCATCGTCCGATATGACTTAACGTTGGAGGTTTTCTCTTATCCTGAAAGATGAATGTCTGGTAACTCTAAGCTCTATGTACCCTGTACTCATTTGAACATCATTTCATTCATCGTCCGATATGACTTAACGTTGGAGGTTTTCCCTTATCCTGAAAGATGAATGTCTGGTAGCTCTAAGCTCTATGTACCCTGTACTCATTTGAACATCATTTCATTCATCGTCCGATATGACTTAACGTTGGAGGTTTTCCCTTATCCTGAAAGATGAATGTCCGGTAACTCTAAGCTCTATGTACCCTGTACTCATTTGAACATCATTTCATTCATCGTCCGATATGACTTAACGTTGGAGGTTTTCCCTTATCTTGAAAGATGAATGTCTGGTAACTCTAAGCTCTATGTACCCTGTACTCATTTGAACATCATTTCATTCATCGTCCGATATGACTTAACGTTGGAGGTTTTCTCTTATCCTGAAAGATGAATGTCTGGTAACTCTAAGCTCTATGTACCCTGTACTCATTTGAACATCATTTCATTCATCGTCCCATATGACTTAACGTTGGAGGTTTTCCCTTATCCTGAAAGATGAATGTCTGGTAACTCTAAGCTCTATGTACCCTGTACTCATTTGAACATCATTTCATTCATCGTCCGATATGACTTAACGTTGGAGGTTTTCTCTTATCCTGAAAGATGAATGTCTGGTAACTCTAAGCTCTATGTACCCTGTACTCATTTGAACATCATTTCATTCATCGTCTGATATGACTTAACGTTGGAGGTTTTCTCTTATCCTGTAAGATAAATGTCTGTTAACTCTAAGCTCTATGTACCCTGTACTCATTTGAACATCATTTCATTCATCGTCCGATATGACTTAACGTTGGAGGTTTTCTCTTATCCTGAAAGATGAATGTCTGGTAACTCTAAGCTCTATGTACCCTGTACTCATTTGAACATCATTTCATTCATCGTCCGATATGACTTAACGTTGGAGGTTTTCTCTTATCCTGAAAGATGAATGTCTGGTAACTCTAAGCTCTATGTACCCTGTACTCATTTGAACATCATTTCATTCATCGTCCGATATGACTTAACGTTGGAGGTTTTCTCTTATCCTGAAAGATGAATGTCTGGTAACTCTAAGCTCTATGTACCCTGTACTCATTTGAACATCATTTCATTCATCGTCCGATATGACTTAACGTTGGAGGTTTTCCCTTATCCTGAAAGATGAATGTCTGGTAACTCTAAGCTCTATGTACCCTGTACTCATTTGAACATCATTTCATTCATCGTCCGATATGACTTAACGTTGGAGGTTTTCTCTTATCCTGTAAGATGAATGTCTGGTAACTCTAAGCTCTATGTACCCTGTACTCATTTGAACATCATTTCATTCATCGTCCGATATGATTTAACGTTGGAGGTTTTCTCTTATCCTGAAAGATGAATGTCTGGTAACTGTAAGCTCTATGTACCCTGTACTTATTTGAACATCATTTCATTCATCGTCCGATATGACTTAACGTTGGCGGTTTTCTCTTATCCTGAAAGATGAATGTCTGGTAACTCTAAGCTCTATGTACCCTGTACTCATTTGAACATCATTTCATTCATCGTCCGATATGACTTAACGTTGGAGGTTTTCCCTTATCCTGAAAGATGAATGTCTGGTAACTCTAAGCTCTATGTACCCTGTACTCATTTGAACATCATTTCATTCATCGTCCGATATGGCTTAACGTTGGAGGTTTTCCCTTATCCTGAAAGATGAATGTCTGGTAACTCTAAGCTCTATGTACCCTGTACTCATTTGAACATCATTTCATTCATCGTCCGATATGACTTAACGTTGGAGGTTTTCTCTTATCCTGAAAGATGAATGTCTGGTAACTCTAAGCTCTATGTACCCTGTACTCATTTGAACATCATTTCATTCATCGTCCGATATGACTTAACGTTGGAGGTTTTCTCTTATCCTGAAAGATGAATGTCTGGTAACTCTAAGCTCTATGTACCCTGTACTCATTTGAACATCATTTCATTCATCGTCCGATATGACTTAACGTTGGAGGTTTTCTCTTATCCTGAAAGATGAATGTCTGGTAACTCTAAGCTCTATGTACCCTGTACTCATTTGAACATCATTTCATTCATCGTCCGATATGACTTAACGTTGGAGGTTTTCTCTTATCCTGAAAGATGAATGTCTGGTAACTCTAAGCTCTATGTACCCTGTACTCATTTGAACATCATTTCATTCATCGTCCGATATGACTTAACGTTGGAGGTTTTCCCTTATCCTGAAAGATGAATGTCTGGTAACTCTAAGCTCTATGTACCCTGTACTCATTTGAACATCATTTCATTCATCGTCCGATATGACTTAACGTTGGAGGTTTTCTCTTATCCTGTAAGATGAATGTCTGGTAACTCTAAGCTCTATGTACCCTGTACTCATTTGAACATCATTTCATTCATCGTCCGATATGATTTAACGTTGGAGGTTTTCTCTTATCCTGAAAGATGAATGTCTGGTAACTCTAAGCTCTATGTACCCTGTACTTATTTGAACATCATTTCATTCATCGTCCGATATGACTTAACGTTGGCGGTTTTCTCTTATCCTGAAAGATGAATGTCTGGTAACTCTAAGCTCTATGTACCCTGTACTCATTTGAACATCATTTCATTCATCGTCCGATATGACTTAACGTTGGAGGTTTTCCCTTATCCTGAAAGATGAATGTCTGGTAACTCTAAGCTCTATGTACCCTGTACTCATTTGAACATCATTTCATTCATCGTCCGATATGGCTTAACGTTGGAGGTTTTCCCTTATCCTGAAAGATGAATGTCTGGTAACTCTAAGCTCTATGTACCCTGTACTCATTTGAACATCATTTCATTCATCGTCCGATATGACTTAACGTTGGAGGTTTTCTCTTATCCTGAAAGATGAATGTCTGGTAACTCTAAGCTCTATGTACCCTGTACTCATTTGAACATCATTTCATTCATCGTCCGATATGACTTAACGTTGGAGGTTTTCTCTTATCCTGAAAGATGAATGTCTGGTAACTCTAAGCTCTATGTACCCTGTACTCATTTGAACATCATTTCATTCATCGTCCGATATGACTTAACGTTGGAGGTTTTCCCTTATCCTGAAAGATGAATGTCTGGTAACTCTAAGCTCTATGTACCCTGTACTCATTTGAACATCATTTCATTCATCGTCTGATATGACTTAACGTTGGAGGTTTTCTCTTATCCTGTAAGATAAATGTCTGTTAACTCTAAGCTCTATGTACCCTGTACTCATTTGAACATCATTTCATTCATCGTCCGATATGACTTAACGTTGGAGGTTTTCTCTTATCCTGAAAGATGAATGTCTGGTAACTCTAAGCTCTATGTACCCTGTACTCATTTGAACATCATTTCATTCATCGTCCGATATGACTTAACGTTGGAGGTTTTCTCTTATCCTGAAAGATGAATGTCTGGTAACTCTAAGCTCTATGTACCCTGTACTCATTTGAACATCATTTCATTCATCGTCCGATATGACTTAACGTTGGAGGTTTTCTCTTATCCTGAAAGATGAATGTCTGGTAACTCTAAGCTCTATGTACCCTGTACTTATTTGAACATCATTTCATTCATCGTCCGATATGACTTAACGTTGGAGGTTTTCTCTTATCCTGAAAGATGAATGTCTGGTAACTCTAAGCTCTATGTACCCTGTACTCATTTGAACATCATTTCATTCATCGTCCGATATGACTTAACGTTGGAGGTTTTCTCTTATCCTGAAAGATGAATGTCTGGTAACTCTAAGCTCTATGTACCCTGTACTCATTTGAACATCATTTCATTCATCGTCCGATATGACTTAACGTTGGAGGTTTTCCCTTATCCTGAAAGATGAATGTCTGGTAACTCTAAGCTCTATGTACCCTGTACTCATTTGAACATCATTTCATTCATCGTCCGATATGACTTAACTTTGGAGGTTTTCTCTTATCCTGTAAGATGAATGTCTGGTAACTCTAAGCTCTATGTACCCTGTACTCATTTGAACATCATTTCATTCATCGTCCGATATGACTTAACGTTGGAGGTTTTCCCTTATCCTGAAAGATGAATGTCTGGTAACTCTAAGCTCTATGTACCCTGTACTCATTTGAACATCATTTCATTCATCGTCCGATATGACTTAACGTTGGAGGTTTTCTCTTATCCTGAAAGATGAATGTCTGGTAACTCTAAGCTCTATGTACCCTGTACTCATTTGAACATCATTTCATTCATCGTCCGATATGACTTAACGTTGGAGGTTTTCTCTTATCCTGAAAGATGAATGTCTGGTAACTCTAAGCTCTATGTACCCTGTACTCATTTGAACATTATTTCATTCATCGTCCGATATGACTTAACGTTGGAGGTTTTCTCTTATCCTGAAAGATGAATGTCTGGTAACTCTAAGCTCTATGTACCCTGTACTCATTTGAACATCATTTCATTCATCGTCTGATATGACTTAACGTTGGAGGTTTTCTCTTATCCTGTAAGATAAATGTCTGTTAACTCTAAGCTCTATGTACCCTGTACTCATTTGAACATCATTTCATTCATCGTCCGATATGACTTAACGTTGGAGGTTTTCTCTTATCCTGAAAGATGAATGTCTGGTAACTCTAAGCTCTATGTACCCTGTACTCATTTGAACATCATTTCATTCATCGTCCGATATGACTTAACGTTGGAGGTTTTCTCTTATCCTGAAAGATGAATGTCTGGTAACTCTAAGCTCTATGTACCCTGTACTCATTTGAACATCATTTCATTCATCGTCCGATATGACTTAACGTTGGAGGTTTTCTCTTATCCTGAAAGATGAATGTCTGGTAACTCTAAGCTCTATGTACCCTGTACTTA
Source organism: Mantis religiosa (assembly GCA_030765055.1). NCBI lineage: Eukaryota > Metazoa > Arthropoda > Insecta > Mantodea > Mantidae > Mantis > Mantis religiosa. Next base: position 11,228,285 of record CM060954.1, on the reverse strand, counting down.
TTTGAACATCATTTCATTCATCGTCCGATATGACTTAACGTTGGAGGTTTTCTCTTATCCTGAAAGATGAATGTCTGGTAACTCTAAGCTCTATGTACCCTGTACTCATTTGAACATCATTTCATTCATCGTCCGATATGACTTAACGTTGGAGGTTTTCTCTTATCCTGAAAGATGAATGTGTGGTAACTCTAAGCTCTATGTACCCTGTACTCATTTGAACATCATTTCATTCATCGTCCGATATGACTTAACGTTGGAGGTTTTCCCTTATCCTGAAAGATGAATGTCTGGTAACTCTAAGCTCTATGTACCCTGTACTCATTTGAACATCATTTCATTCATCGTCCGATATGACTTAACTTTGGAGGTTTTCTCTTATCCTGTAAGATGAATGTCTGGTAACTCTAAGCTCTATGTACCCTGTACTCATTTGAACATCATTTCATTCATCGTCCGATATGACTTAACGTTGGAGGTTTTCTCTTATCCTGAAAGATGAATGTCTGGTAACTCTAAGCTCTATGTACCCTGTACTTATTTGAACATCATTTCATTCATCGTCCGATATGACTTAACGTTGGCGGTTTTCTCTTATCCTGAAAGATGAATGTCTGGTAACTCTAAGCTCTATGTACCCTGTACTCATTTGAACATCATTTCATTCATCGTCCGATATGACTTAACGTTGGAGGTTTTCTCTTATCCTGAAAGATGAATGTCTGGTAACTCTAAGCTCTATGTACCCTGTACTCATTTGTACATCATTTCATTCATCGTCCGATATTACCTAACGTTGGAGGTTTTCTCTTATCCTGAAAGATGAATGTCTGGTAACTCTAAGCTCTATGTACCCTGTACTCATTTGAACATCATTTCATTCATCGTCCGATATGACTTAACGTTGGAGGTTTTCTCTTATCCTGAAAGATGAATGTCTGGTAACTCTAAGCTCTATGTACCCTGTACTCATTTGAACATCATTTCATTCATCGTCCGATATGACTTAACGTTGGAGGTTTTCTCTTATCCTGATAGATGAATGTCTGGTAACTCTAAGCTCTATGTTCCCTGTACTCATTTGAACATCATTTCATTCATCGTCCGATATGACTTAACGTTGGAGGTTTTCCCTTATCCTGAAAGATGAATGTCTGGTAACTCTAAGCTCTATGTACTCTGTACTCATTTGAACATTATTTCATTTATTGTCCGATATGACTTAACGTTGGAGGTTTTCCCTTATTCTGAAAGATGAATGTCTGGTAACTCTAAGCTCTATGTACTCTGTACTCATTTGAACATTATTTCATTTATTGTCCGATATGACTTAACGTTGTAGGTTTTCCCTTATCCTGAAAGATGAATGTCTGGTAACTCTAAGCTCTATGTACTCTGTACTCATTTGAACATTATTTCATTTATTGTCCGATGTGACTTAACGTTGGAGGTTTTCCCTTATTCTGAAAGATGAATGTCTGGTAACTCTAAGCTCTATGTACTCTGTACTCATTTGAACATTATTTCATTTATTGTCCGATATGACTTTACGTTGAGGTTTTCTCTCATCCTGAAAGATGATGAGCTATAAATATGTTTGCACGATAGTCAAATATTTTAACATTGCTTTACTTATAATGATGGCCTTGAAATTTCCTTTCGTTTGCGAGATCACGAAAAATGAAAGCAGCAATCCTCAAGTCAAATCTGGGACTCTCCAAGGGATGTATAGATCTATTACATGGTTTTGAAAGAATGATTTCGGCTCAATTTAGACGTCAAACGTTGCAAACATCTCTGCTACAGAGACAAGTGTTCTTCCAGGAACCCGAGGCCGGACCTTGACATTTGTATTGGCTGTAACGGTCAGTACTGCTGATGCCATCCGAGGAATACCTGTCTAAGCCTTAACAAAGATAAAAAGAAACATTGTTTCAATTATTTACTTTCTCTTCTGCCTACGAAATTATTCCAGAAAGCGAGAGACAGACAGAGAGAACAGCATATCTCAAAAACGAGATGTCGGTTGAAATACCAAAATTGCTATTAGGATCAACATCTTACAAGAATAAGACAAGAAGCTTCCCGATATTCCCCCACCTCCAGACTACACTTCACACAGAACACTTTTCGAAAATGTTGCTTTCTCAAAATATTTCTAGCGATACGAACGTATCGTGTAATGATGTGCTTTTTTGTTATTATGGCGGTTAAAGTAATCTTATCTGGCCCATTATATAATAGTACTGAAAATATCTGTAAGATTTAAAACTAAAGTACGTGAGGAATATTCAATAGATAATTGATGCGTTAATACTCATTAAGGAGAGCAAGAAGAGCTTCTTGAGTGAAATTTCACAAAATGAGTTATTGCCACCCGATGTTTTTAGAAGTGAATAACGATATTTGTTTTCCTGTCCCATAGTTTTAAAAGTCCTAAGTAGGCTCATTTTGAAAAGGCTGTACAGTGTGCTACGCCACCTATTAGTCATTTGTAACTGTGTTCTCTCCTTGGTTGTAACCTTATTGAAAAACACGCCCTTATTAGGAAAGAAAATCCTTGCTTTGTCTATTAATAATAATCTGTGCATCTGATGTTAATTCTTCCATGCTTTGTTTAGTACGAGTATGTTTTGAATTACTAGTGCTGTTTACAAGATTCGAAGAAGCAATAATTTTGATGTAAGAAATCGTCATGGGAACCAGTATAAACAGTTTAAGTAATCCTGATTACATAATAAAAGAGTTAGAACCCCTAAAATGGAAAACAGTATAGTAACACATGACAATATATTAACTTCGTCAAACTTAACCTCAAACATTGTCGATGAATTTGAAGTGAAAATTAAAGGAAAATATTGGTTTATTCATTGTGTACTGGTAGTGATGACAATTTAACTAAAGTACGCGGGCTTTTCAGTAAAGAATGATCTTTTTTGACATTGTACCTTTACTCGTCCTCATAATTTTGATGATGCTTCTCAAAATAGTCTCCACTGAGTGCGATGCACTTGTCCCAGCGTTTCTGCCAGTCTTCAAAGACATGCTGCAAAACATTTTTTGAGAAATCTTTCAAAATCGCCTCCGTAGTCTTCACCACTGCTTCTGATGATGGATAATGCCTCCCACCAAGGCGTTTCTTCAAGTTAGGGAATAGAAAAAAGTCATATGGGGCTAAATCCGGACTATAGGGAGGGTGAGAGATGCACTTCACGTTGATTTTTGCAATATAATTAGCAACAACATTGGCAATATGCGGCCACGCATTATCGTGGTGCAGCATCCAGCCTGCTTCACTGATATGTGGTCTTTTGCGCCTGATATGGACTTGCAATGTTTTCAGGACATCCCTGTAGTATTGTCCAGTTACTGATGTGTGTGCAGGTACAACTTGCTGATAAACCATTCCATGAATATCAAAGAATGAGATGACAATAACTTTCCCAGCAGAAGTAACCACTTTTGCTTTTTGGGGGTTGGTGATGTAGGAGATTTCCACACTGAGCTTTGCTGTTTGCTCTCAGGATCAAAATGATGTAGCCAAGTTTCATCAGCAGTGATTACGTTTGAGAGAAACTCCGTATCTTCCTCTAACGTCAACTTCAACTTCATGCAGACCTGCCTGCCAATGTCCTTGTATACGGGAATCAACAGTCTTGGAACCCATCGCGCACAAACACCTCTCATGTGTAATGCTTCTGTCACCAACGTGTGGGTGGCACCCAATGAAATGTTGAGTATTTTAGAAAGTGATGTTAAGGTAATTCGTCGATCCTCTCTCACAATGGCAGGAGCAGTGTTGATGTTTTCTTCCGTAAGAGTAGTAAGTGGAGCACCGGTCCACCTTCCTTTGAAATTGATTGTCTCCCCTCTTTAAACATTTTAAACCACCTTCGAGCTGTGCTGTAGGGACGAACAGACTCTCCATAAGCCTCCTGTAACATTGTATAGGCCTCAACTGAAGATTTGTTGAGACGAAAACAGAATTTCAAAGCCGCATATTGTTCCTCGCGTGTTACCTCCATTACAGCGGTAGGCGACACTGAACATGTCTGAACTTGCCTGGTTCTCACAGGCGGGAACCAGGAGTACCAACAATGAAACTACTACGGTGTGTTTGTTTCACATTAAGCTAACAGAATATAATAAGATTGAATTTTAGTGCGAAAAATTATGACCGAAAAAGTTATGATCATTCTTTATTGAACAGCACTCAAATAATGATATTAGATGAACAAGCCTTCAGTTAGTAGATACAGAAGCTTTGTACAGTGTAAATTTTGTGAAAATGAAAAATGTTTTCATATCAGAGGAGACCAAGAAAGGAAATGGATTATTCGTTACATTATCACTCAGTCGCCAAAAGTGTAATGAAGAATAAACATTTGAAACATCCAGAACAATTGAAAGTGGTACAGAAGTAAATGTAAGGTTTGGTTATGTCTTGAGAAGCATTGGCAATTGAACTGAGGCAGATAAGACATGTTCTCAATTTAACAGCCCCCCTCCTCCGCTGCCAAATTTTACAACATAATTAATAATACCACAGAGCAAGTGACCATGGAGTCTAGGAAGAAGAGAAGGAGTGGAAAACGAAAGAGGAAGGAAGCTGATGCCCAAAAATATGCTGAATATGGATCTGGGTAAATTCTGAGCTGTAGTTCCAACATAGCAAATTTCAAGTTTGATCCTCTCTGTTTTATTTTTTGTTAAATTTTAGGTGCGTTCATCTATAAAACTATTGCAGCTATAAGTCTGGAATTAAAGCAATTCCTAAACTGATTTAAACGTACTTATAGAAAAATATGTGAAAATTTGAAGTTAAAAAGAAATCTTGAATAATTTTAGAAGTAAATTCAAGACATTTATTTAAAAAATCACCTTTCTTTATTAAAACTCCAAAATAAGATCTATTATCCTTAGTGAATACTGAAAGTGTTGTGAAATTACAAGTAAAAGTTTCAGCTTGATGATTTCTGCGGTTCTTGAGCTAAGCACTGCTGAGATACACTGTTCCGGTTACCCTTAAGTCACTAACACTACAAATAATATCAACTGTTTTGAGAAAAAGTTAAACACATAGTATTTTAATGAAAAATCTTTCCATTTTTGAGAAAATCAAACTTTTCAAAATATTTCCATGTAAACGGTAGATGGGGTTGGAAAAATTTTCCTGAAAACGAATTAGTATTACATTGTTATCCAGTTCTGGGCTCTGTTTAAAGTTTCAAGTTTCCAAATGTACGTAAAGTTCTCTTTCTTCTTGTAAAGGATGGTTAAACCTGGGAGGATATTCTTGAAATTGAATTAATATTGCACTGTCATCCAGCTTTGACTTATGATTAAAATTCAGCACGTTATCTCTTAGGGAAAGTTAGCTTAAAATCAGTTGCAACACTTTTACCAAATAGACAAACAGACAAGAACATAGAAAAGTTTTAAAACACAGATATAAACAAAGTTCATCAGTCAAATGGCTGCTCAGAAAACCGATATTCATAAATGTACTTTCAAAGATATTTTCTGTTGAGAATTAATGGTTTAGTATGAAGAAAACTTGAAAGTTGCTTGCCTAATCGTGCGTATCTCCTATATACAATAGTTGAATGCAGAGCCATCTCGTAGCGCAATGCGCAATGAAACTAACCTTCTAGCCGCTAGGTTGCGCTCATGGAAGGAAATCTGCGTTTTTCACCCGCCTCGGTGGCTCCGGAAGGCGGACAACAACTAGAACTGTACACTATATCCACAACTGAATGCAGTGCCCCCTTAAATCACATAAATTTAATCTTAATATAGAATTTAGAAGACGAATACCTTTTCCTACCTAGTTATTAACTAATGAACACTTATTTTTTATGGAGTACGACATTGTTCAACTGTATCGAATCGTTAATTTGCGTTAATGAATGTCCGTACTTTTAAAACTACTACATTTTCGGAACACTTACAATCCACGACCTTTTTATACACTTGTGTGATCTGGAGCATAACCACAGACTCCAGAAGGCTGTTACTACAGTGGGCCATTTGTTATACAATTTGAGGTTCCTTCTCAGCTTTTTATTTTAAATTAACCGTCCTTCTACGTTAAGTCATATAGGCCGGTGAATGAAATGATGTTTAAATGAGTACAGGCTACATAGAACTTAGAGTTACCAGACATTCATCTTTCAGGATAAGAGAAAACCTCCAACGTTAAGTCATACCGGACGATGAATGAAATGATGTTCAAATGAGTACAGGGTACATAGAGCTTAGAGCTACCAGACATTCACGTTTCAGGATAAGGGAAAACCTCCAACGTTAAGTCATATCGGACAATGAATGAAATGATGTTCAAATGAGTACAGGGTACATAGAGCTTAGAGCTACCAGACATTCACGTTTCAGGATAAGGGAAAACCTCCAACGTTAAGTCATATCGGACGATGAATGAAATGATGTTCAAATGAGTACAGGGTACATAGAGCTTACAGCTACCAGACATTCATCTTTCAGGATAAGGGAAAACCTCCAACGTTAAGTCATATCGGACAATGAATGAAATGATGTTCAAATGAGTACAGGGTACATAGAGCTTAGAGCTACCAGACATTCATCTTTCAGGATAAGAGAAAACCCCCAACGTTAACTCATATCGGACGATGAATGAAATGATGTTCAAATGAGTCCAGGTTACATAGAGCTTAGAGTTACCAGACATTCATCTTTCAGGATAAGAGAAAACCTCCAACGTTAAGTCATATCGGACGATAAATGAAATGATGTTCAAATGAGTACAGGGTACATAGAGCTTACAGCTACCAGACATTCATCTTTCAGGATAAGGGAAAACCTCCAACGTTAAGTCATATCGGACGATGAATGAAATGATGTTCAAATGAGTACAGGGTACATAGAGCTTACAGCTACCAGACATTTATCTTTCAGGATAAGGGAAAACCTCCAACGTTAAGTCATGTCAGACGATGAGTGAAATGATGTTCAAATGAGTACAGGGTACATAGAGCTTAGAGTTACCAGACATTCATCTTTCAGGATAAGGGAAAACCTCCAACGTTAAGTCATATCGGACGATGAATGAAATGATGTTCAAATGAGTACAGGGTACATAGAGCTTAGAGTTACCAGACATTCATCTTTCAGGATAAGAGTAAACCTCCATCGTTGTCATATCGGACGATGAATGAAATGATGTACAAATGAGTACAGGGTACATAGAGCTTAGAGTTACCAGACATTCATCTTTCAGGATAAGGGAAAACCTCCAACGTTAAGTTATATCGGACGATGAATGAAATGATGTTCAAATGAGTACAGGGTACATAGAGCTTAGAGTTACCAGACATTCATCTTTCAGGATAAGAGAAAACCTCCAACGTTAAGTCATATCGGACGATGAATGAAATGATGTTCAAATGAGTACAGGGTACATAGAGCTTAGAGTTACCAGACATTCATCTTTCAGGATAAGGGAAAACCTCCAACGTTAAGTCATATCGGACGATGAATGAAATGATGTTCAAATGAGTACAGGGTACATAGAGCTTAGAGTTACCAGACATTTATCTTTCAGGATAAGAAAAAACCTCCAACGTTAAGTCATATCGGACGATGAATGAAATGATGTACAAATGAGTACAGAGTACATAGAGCTTAGAGCTACCAGACGTTTAACTTTCAGGATAAGAGAAACCCGGGAAAAAACCTTATTATCCTGGCTTATACTCGAAGCCGTGATTTCCTGCTCCTAAAGAGGACACGCAACTACCACAGTACTGAGGTGGGACATTCTTTCTCACAAGGCCTCAACTCTTGCTTATGAGGAGATTGAAATTAGAGCAAAATTGAATGCTCTGTGTCGCAACCTGGGGCATCACCCCCGACAAGTGAGCACAACCGATAATACAGGACAACTCCAAACGCCTTGCTCCACAATCGTCCAAGAGGTTCTTCGGTAAATAAAAATTGCAATAGTAATCCCTTAAAACAACACTTTTTAGGAAAATACCATTCCACGAACACAGCTTCCTGATCTTCAGTCACCTTGCTGCCTCATTACATCAACACTCTTATAATTTACAATCACACACATAATCCAGCAACCCTCTAAATGCTAAATGTTCAAAATTACCTTCCATAATTCTGCCAACAGCAGGGCCTATGTTGTAAAGCTTACAAGTTACAGACGTGTGCAAATTATTAGACTCATTCATGTTTTTTCACTTTGCTTCAGTTTAACATTCAAAATAATAGTTATTTACCGCAGTAAGCTATTTCAATTTGTCGTAATTCTTTGCCTTGCTATAATATAAAGCATATTAAATGAAATTTCTCTCTTAATAATAGCTGGAGATTTTTCCTTTACCTATAGTAGTATGGCGGTAGCTCTGAATTAAGAGCAGCCATTTTCTTCATGTCTGTTTATCCAACTGTTTGGTGATATTGCTTTCATTTGGTGAATGTAGTAACTGAAGATTGTTAATATTTGCCTTTATTGTGTTTTATGGCTAATATGTCCTCAGTATTTATTATTAATTGATCTCAAGCCAGGTAACATCGTGTATCTTATCCTTAGCATTCACATAGATTCAAAAGTGGGGTTATGGGTAAAACTGCTGACTTATCCCCAAGGAAAGTAGCTGTAACTGAGAGTCTTTTGAAGGAAACTCTTTATTCACAACGTGAAATAACTAAGAAATTGTGTATTTCACAAATATCTGTTAGTCGCATTAATCAAGCTTTAACATTCGGTGAGACGTTGACCTCACAAAGGGAGGACGACCCTCAGGACGACCCTGCAAATTCCATGGCGCTCTCGGGCTGCCGAAGTATCTCCTCTTTTCCATTGCGCCGCAGTGCCTTCTTGCTGACGTCGACCGTTGCCTCGTGGCTCCTGAGGGCATCCAGTGTCACTCGAGGTGATGGTGGTGATGGCGCAGACGTTACCCTCAACACGACGGCCCTTACTCGTTTTCCGGCTGCTATTCCTGGTGTGGGCAGTCTCCCTCCAGGTGTCCCGGCTGTCTACACACCTAACAAAGGCCACTAGGACTTCGCCGGCGTCCCTCTGCTGGTCTTCTGTCTCCGGTGTAGCGGACACTCCTCGTTCTCGAAGTCGGAATAGCTGTCATCTTGGCCGCCTCCATTCTTAATTCTGCCGTTAGCGCCTCGTAGATGGTTCTCTAATCGCCGAGCATTAGTTACTGATGAATCTCCGTGTCTCGTACCCCGTCGACGAATGTGTAGGCAGCCTCTCGGGATACGAACTTTGGTGGGAGGTCGACTAGGGCTTTGCTGGCCAGCTGCTCGATTGCCAGGACGAAGGATACAAAGAAAACTTGTGCAGGTGACAAAACAAAATAGAAGAGCAACCAGCATTGAGCTCAGTAATCAACTAAAGCAGTACGGTACAGAAATATCAGCCTCAGTAGTTCGCAGAAGATTATGTGAAGCAGGTTTACCAGCACGCAGGCCTCGTAAAAAGGCTAAACTGACACCTGCAATGGCAAAAAATACCTTTAGAATGGGCCAAAGAGATGTAGAAACATCCAGCGGAATTTGGGAGAAAGGTAAAGAGCATGAAAATTGTATATAGCATAAAATTGAAATATGTACATGTAAATTTTATGGAAATAAAATAAACAGCCTAAACTTTGTTTCTCTCATTGCTGGTTTTGTTATACTATCTTTGAGCAATTTTAAAATTGGTTAATATTAATAGACGTTTTTATTCTTTCCGGTAATTTTCTAACATGAATCCATGTTTGAAGTATGTGTGGAGAGCAGCCAATATGTGAGAAGGACAGATAAAGAAGCATTTTTCCCTCAGTGTGTCGATCAAAGAGTAAAGCACCCAACATCAAAAATTGTCTGGAGCTGTATGTCTGTCCATGGACCTGGAAGATTATACATAGTTGTGGGATCTATGGAGCAGAAGCAGTATAAAAGTGTATTAGAAACAAGACTATTTCCGCAAAGTAAAGAATGGTTTCCAAATGGTTATTTTGTGTTCATGCATGACAGTGCTCTCTGCCATAGAGCAAAATCTGTAACCCAGTTCCTCAAAGAAAACAATGTAAAAGTACTACCATGACCGGGGAATAGTCCTGATTTAAATCCAATAGAGAATCTGTGGGCTATTGTTAAACAGAGACTGAAAAATTTGAAAATAACAACAAAAGTTCAGCTTATTGAGGGCCTGATAAGCATTTGGCACAGAGATGAAGAAATAAATGAAAAGTGCACCACCCTTGTAGAGAGCATGCCTAAACGCATAAAAATGATAATAAAGGCTAAATGAATGCATAAAAAATACTAAGAGTTGAATATATTATTTGTAATATTATTTCTGTTAAGGAAATAGAAAATAAACGGTATATGTTAAAAATTTCAGCATTGAGTCTAATAATTTGCACACGTGTGTACAAATCACAAACTGCAAGTTCACAAATCATGAATTCCATGTATTTCATTTTAATATATAAAATGTTAATTGTGATATAACTGCGCTTCCGAAAAAATTAACACGCAGAAAGAAGAATAAGCACCATAAAGAAGGAGAGCAATTCACGGAGTGGTTGCCTTGACGAATCATAATGACGCTCATTAGGGACATCAATGTTTATAAATGTTATCCACATGACGTTTGTTGTCTTGTCAAATTGTAAATCGTAAATGTATTCAGTTAACTCACAGCATGGGGAACCATAACCTCAAATGACAACCCCTCTAACACAATGTACAATGCTGGAGAAACACCCTACAACCAAATTAACTGAATTTAAGAATGTTCTGTAAAGTTGTGTTTAACAGAAACTATGCAATATATGTCCAGAATTTTTCTGATATTATTTTTTCTGAAATTACTCGGTGACTTCCATTATATTCAGATATACGAGGGGGGGGCCAAAATAAACCAAATTATTGTCATCAGGGGCGGCTTCTGAAGGGGGTAGCATGTTTGCGCTACAACCAAAATGCTGGGTCTCCCGTTAATGTATTGGCATGTTCCATTTGGAGTTCATTTCGACCTTGTCTAGTGCAGGGGACCTGAGCGCGCTATATTGTTTGCAGGTGCCAAGTAGTTCACTCCCAGATGCCAACCACTAGCATACAATAGGGAGGTATAGGTCAGGACGAACCTAGGATTTGCCGAGGCGGGGCGTATGGCTGCATGTGGTTGGTTAACCTAGCTGCCAGAGAATAGTGGATGCCTAACCTGCTCGTTCTTTCATCACAGCAGCGGCATCTATTGCGCCTTTAAATGTAACCTACGAGAACATAGCCACATGGTTTGTGCCGTGTTTTGAGTAGTGCATCAGAAATATTTATATAAATACAGGTAACTTGTGTTACAAGAAGAAACAATGAATTCCATATAGTGTCTTTTAGCACATCCTTCTTCAAACATGACCTTAGAAGAAAAAAATTGAACTTAAGCGACTTGGAAGACCCACGCCGAAACCAAACATCACACAGATAGTCAAAACAAAAACAAAATGTTTTAACAGGAACTTTAACAACGATGTGTACGATACATATTCTAGAATGTTTATGAAATGTGAGTGTTGTGTTATATACTGTGAATTACCGTTAACTTGTGTGTAGAGCAGTCTGTAGTGACAGGCTTAAAGAAATTTTGTTACTTTAAAAATTAAGTTGCATGGATAAGTTTGTGAACCACCAATTTTCAGAGCCACCAGCCGCCCCTGATGGTCATAAAACTGAACCTTTTTACAAAATTACTTCAGTCACCTTCAAATACTCTCCATTGTATGTGATGCACTTGTCAAGTCTCTTTTCCCACTGTTGGAAGCATGTTTGGAACACTTCAAGTTTGATATTGTCCAGTGCTCTTTGCGAAACTGCTTTTACCGCCTCCACATCGTCATAACGCTCCCCTTTTAGCGTTTCTTTCATTTGTGGAAATAGGAAAAAGTCGCACATGGCTAGGTCCGGCGAATACTGAGCGTGGGGAACGACACACCACCTTTGAAATGCCAAATAGTGGGTCACTTGTAAGGCCGTGTGTGCTGGAGCGTTGTCGTGATTTAGAAACCAGTCACCTGATCGCCAAAATTCCGTGAGTTTCCTCCTCACATCCTCTCGCAGACGCCTTAAAACATCCAAGTAAAAGTGCTGGTTAACAGTCTGGCCAGGGGGTACGAATTCCCGATGCACAATTCCACGAACATCAAAAAAGACAAAGATCATCGTCTTCACATTGGACCTCACTTGTCTTGCTTTTTTGGTCTGGGAGAGTTGGGAGTCCTCAATTGGCTTGACGCTTGCTTGGTTTCTGGGTCATACCCGTAACAGCAACTCTCATCCCGTGTATTGACTTTGTTCAAGAAGTTTGGATCACGTGCAGTCTCTGTTTTCAAGTCCTGACACACATTCATGCGGATGGGTTTGTGCTCCTGTGTGAGAAGGCGCGGAACAAATTTAGCAGCAACACGTCTCATGTGCAAATCGTCCCCCAAAATCCGCTGGCTCGAGCACCAACTGATTCCTGTCGCTGCTGATACTTGGTCGATCGTTTAGCGATGATCCTCGTTGATCTTTTGATGGACCTTTTCAATGTTTTCCTCATTTCGCGATGTTGAAGGGCGTCCAGAACGAGCTTGGTCTTCAACACACATCTCAACAGGTTTAAATCGCCCAAACCACTCGAAAACCTGTGTGCGGCTCATAGCGTCCTCCTGGAAAGCTGCCTGAAGCATTTGGTGCGTCTCCGTTGCAGGTTTTTTAATCAGTAAACAAAATTTCACGCACACTCTTTGTTCTTTTAAAGTTGCCATAGGCGGCGCCGTGGCTCAGTGGTTAGACCGCTTGGCTCTCACCAAGGCGGTCCGGATTCGATCCCAGGCGACCGCAAAGTGAAATGGGTGGTGGACAACACGGCGTTGGGGCGGGTTTTCAACGGTACCTCCGGTTTCCCCCGCCATCTCATTCCACCGGTGCTCCATCTTTATCTCATGTATCATCAGTGTCACCGCCTGCGGTGCCGTATGTAGTAAAAGCGGGCGTTAAACACTACACATTTCCATTTCCATTTTAATGTTGCCATAACGACTTCGCAGAGGTAACCCTCCAGCAGTCAGAGAAACACAATACCACACTTGCACGTTCAGCTCTACACTGACGCAGTCTGTACAGCTGTTTCATGAAGGTCTCTACTAACACCATCTAGCGCGAAAACCCTAAATTAAAAATTAATTAAAAAGGAAGATCTAGTTGGAGCGACGATAAGAAGTTTGGCTATCTTTTTCACTGAACAGTACCTTTTTCATTTGTTTTTGCGTGATAATTAAACATGAGAAAGTAATGTCCAATATTTTACATTTATAAACATTCTACATATTTATTCTACATGTATGATTATTACAAAAATTCCGTTATTCCTGTTAACATTATTCTAAATGTTATAGTCTATAGTAAGTCTGTCTACAGCGTGATCACGTCTTCAAATACCTTTTCTTAAGTAACTTGATCTATACTTATTTGAAGAAACCTGAAAGCTTTGATTATTATAAAAGGATTTAAAACGATTAGTAATATTGGGAAATAGAAAACGGGTGTAAAATTATAAATAAATTAATTTATAGGAACTGAATATTTACTGTATAAACTCTCACGGACAGAATTTGGACATTCCATGTAGTATATAAGAACGACTGGCACGACAGTGTAGCGGGGAGGTCCGAAGCTACAGGGTCGTTCTCTGGAGCTCCTGCTCCGTCAAATCACGGGCTACAACACGAGGAAACATATGCGCGAAATGCGACTCTAGGCCACAGAGTACAAAGTGGCACCACCCATGTAGCGACCATGACTTCCCTTTTGAATAATTTTATAAACATTTATTACTGAATATTATCAATTACTTTTCAAAACGAATTAAAATTTTAAACTCATAAATCCATTATGTCTACAGTTTTAATATTTTACTGAAATCACGTAGATGCGAAATTAAGGCAGGTTTGAATAGAGATCCTCCGAATATGCTACTATCATCATCACAA